>CM075809.1:65224720-65615618 GCA_037975025.1 Excoecaria agallocha | reverse complement strand
AAAACTTTTCTTTCATATTTAATTTCAATAATTCATCAGTCAAAGTAGAAATTTACCACTATAACCCTACAGTTGACTTTTTTCATATGTTGACCAATTTTTGACTTTTGGTTGACTTTTTCTATTTCTACTCATTTTAACTTCAATTTTTACCCATTTAATTTCTTTTGACTTAAATTTACCTTTAATTGTACAAATTAACATTGGGTGCCCGAAAATTTTTTCCTTAAGTGGAAAATTATAGTTTGATCCTTATACTTTCTTCTTAATCACAATTTTATCCCTTTTTGTCAAATGAACTATTTTATTCATTTTAACTCTTTTTTTTGCCATCAATTGACCATTTTGCCTTGTTTAAATGTGAAATTACATTTTTACCCTAATTAAGCATATACACTTCATTTTTCATCATCAATCACTTTTGTTCATGTTTTCCACATCTTTAAAGCCAAAATTCTCATTTTTACACAATTTTATACAAATTACCATTTTGCCTTTAGTTATTGACAATAGGAAAAATCATGAACCGGATAAGCGGATAAGCAAATCCAGTCATCGAAAGTATCCACACTGCTTGGGAGTATGCAACTACTCCTCAGACTATCAATAATAAGCCAGCTAACAAAAATAGAATAGTCAATATTTTTCAGAGCAATAACAGAGTATAATAATATAGAGATAGAACACCGCGGAGTACGTGCCCCTATGGCTAGCCATACTATCCTAAGGTCCTGGGTTATCTATTGACACTAAGGGCATAACCTTTCATGATACTTTCATATTTTATGTCATCATTATATTATTTTTCATAATAATTGTCTTATATTAACCTACACAGAATTAAATTTCAAATCCTTTAAACTTATCAGCTGTATATTTTTCAAAGACATATAGAATATCATCATCATTTAGCCAAATCAAGATCTTTTACTCATATTGGCCATTCGACCACAATAAAAATTTTCACATTCATAGCATTTTATCATGTCTTTTATACTATACTTATTTCCTTATTTATTTAAACATCATTATATCAAAATATACTTGGTTTACACAAAATTTTCCCAAATATCATAACTTCCATCATTATGTACTTACATACATAATCCAATACACTTATCATTTTTAATTTCTATCAAGTCTATTATTCTTTTCATATCTTATATTGTCTACATATAACCAAATAATGCATTTAATATTGAATTACATAATAATTACTCAAAGATTACCATTCGGCCATCACTAGGTTCCCACTTTCAAATTTATTTCTTCACTAAATCAAGTTCATACTAGTTTAACTCATCACAATATCACATGATCTCAAGTTAATTCATCAATTAACCCTAGTTCACATAGTTACATAATAGAGATTTCAAGAGAAATTCATCAAAATAATTGAAATTAATTGTAATTTGTATCCACTAACCTTAGTTTGCCTCTTTAACACCTACTCTTCTCTTTCTTTGCCTTGTCCTTCCTTAAAATGGCCTTCCTCTTTTGGTTCCTTTTTTGGCCAAAATTTCAAGGAAATAAAACACTAATTTAGCTCAATAATTTAAACAATATAAAATCACTACTATGCTCTCATAACCCTACTTTACATGCTAATATAAAATTCCACTCAAATTCTAGCTCAAACTTATAAAACCATTAAAATATATCTTAGGTTTTTTACCTTAGGTGTTTTTTACCTTAGGTTTTTTATCTTAGGTGTTTCTTGGCCTTCCTTTGGTGTAAGCTCTTTTCTATGTAAAAGAGCAGGAATTTCTGAGTTTGAGGATGTAATTTTAGCTGAAGATGTGAAGAGATGAGGCTTAGTAAGAAGAAAAATGGAGGAGAGAGTGAAGAAGATGAGGTCTCGAATTTAAGGAGAAAGATGGAGATACTGCTCGAATTTTCTAAATAATTTTTGATATTTTCCCCTTTTTATACGATGCTTTAAGTGTGCAAAAGGAAGAGGCCAAGATTGAATGTGTAACTATTGAATCCTCCTACTCTCCTGAGCTCACACACACACAATCAATACACTAAAGTAACCTCTCATATAAAATATCATGGTAAAATTCCAATCCTAATGACCCGATTTTGATTTTTCACTTTGAAATATGAATTTTTGATCCTGATGTCAGATTGCCCTGAGATTTTACCCCAAGTGTCACTATATATTCAAAAACATATGGTAAACATTTTAGCTCATTCTTACATCATTTCGATATACGTTTAGCTTTTAGTGGCTAGTGCGGCCAGTTCAAAACCCGAATTTTTAGAATTGTCAAAATTGCTATTTTTTAGTTTCCTGGGTGTTACTACACTACTTTAAACATGCATATAAAATTTGGAGTCAAACGGAGATCTCTAAGGCCTTTAATTGCTTAATCAAAGTTTTAGTCAAACCTACGTCGATCCGTGAAATTTTTCTTCTTTTGCCCTTTTGAAAGTCTATTTGATCTCAATTATCACTGAAATTTTACCACTAGACTCCATTTAACATGTGTTTTCATTTTGACATTAATATCACATTGCCTGCCGAATCACCCATCCTCGAGCTTTCCTGGCCCAAGCACGTTTAACGATGCACTCATTCAAAATTTTCTATGATAATCAACTCTAATCACTCCGAACTTATCATAAAATAATTAATCATTAACAATAATAAGTTATGCATAACAAATGCAAATTTGGGGACACTACAGTACTCCCCCTCTAAATAAAAATTTCATCCTCGAAATTTGCCAGGACTGAAGAGGTGGGGATACTATTATCTCATCATATTTTTCGGTTCCCAGGTGGCTTTTTCAGCATTGTGGCATGTCCAAAGCACTTTAACCAATGGAATTTGCTTGTTTCGAAGTTGTCTAACCTCTCATGCTAAGATTCTCACCGGTTCTTCATCATAAGACAGGTCAGGTCTCAACTGGATATCTTCTTAAGTAATAACATGAAAAGGATCCGAACGATATCTTCTTAACATGGAAACATGAACACGTCATGGATCCTTTCCAATTCCGAAGGTAACTTCAATCGGTATGCCACTGGTCTCACTCGCTGGATTACTTCATAGAGTCCGATGAATCTAGGACTAAGTTTACCTTTCTTGCCAAACCGGAGCACTTTTTGCCATGGTGAGACTTTTAAAAACATTTTATCTCCCACATTAAATTTTATGTCCTTCCTTTTTAAGTTTGTATAAGATTTTTGTCTGTCAGTGGCAGCTTTCAAATTATCTTGGATCAACTTCACTTTTTCTTCAGTTTCTTTAATCAAATCAGGTCCCACTAGCTTGCTTTCACTTAGAATTTTCTCCCATATAATGCTTCATAAGGAGCCATTTTGATGCTGGAGTGATAACTATTATTGTAGGCAAACTCAGCTAATGGAAGATATCTTTCCCAACTGCTTCCAAACTCTAGCACACAGTATAATAACATGTCTTCCAACACCTATATCACCCATTCAGACTGGCCATCTGTTTGAGGATGGAAAGTTATGCTATAGTCTAAATGGGTTCCCAATGCTTCTTGAAGTTTTTTGCAAGAATATGGAAGTAAATCGTGGATCTCGATATGATATTATAGACAACGGAACACCATGAAGCCGCACAATCTCATTCACATAAATCTCTTCAAATTTGGTTAATGAAAAATCCGATCTCACTGGAAGGAAATGAGCCGACTTAGTCATTCTGTCTACAATTACCAAGATAAAATCATGTTATCTTCTGGTAAGGGGTAATCCAGACACAAAGTCCATAGTGATTCGTTCCCAATTCCTATGCCGGTATCACAATAGGATTTAATTACCTAGAAGGCACTTGATGTTCAACTTTAACTTGTTGAAATATTAAACATTTGGTCACAAAATCTGCTATTTCTTTTTTCATCCCTGGCCACCAGTAAGATCTCTTCAATTCCTGGTACATTTTGTTGCTACTGGGATGCATAACATAAGTACTACTGTGGGCTTTTGTCAAGATATTCTTTTTCAAATCTGCATCATTAAGCATACATATCCTACCTTTGTAATACAAGCAATTATCATGACCAAGTGAAAACTCAATGCTTTTACCTGCTTGTACCTGTGGGTGGAAATAATAGAAGCTAACCTATCATCTTGCCTCTGAGCAGCTTTTATTTATTAAAGCCAATTGGTTTTATCTGCATTTTAGCCACCAATGCTCCATCTTGTGCCATGTTCAATCTCACTTTCATTGCTCGTAAAGCCAACAAGTGCTTTCTGCTAAGTGCATCGACTACCATATTTGCTTTACCAAGATGATAGTGAATCAAGCAGTCATAATCTTTGATAAGTTCTAACCATCGCCTCTGTCATAGGTTAAGCTCCTTTTGTTTAGTCAAATACTTTAAGCTTTTGTGGTCTGTGTAAATATAGCACTTCTCCCCATAAAGATAATGTCTCCATATTTTTAGAGCAAATACAATAGCTACCAGCTCCAGATCACGTGTAGGATAGTTCCTTTCATGTGGCTTTAATTGTCTGGATGCATATGTCACCACCTTCCCT
This sequence comes from Excoecaria agallocha, assembly GCA_037975025.1. Taxonomy (NCBI): domain Eukaryota; kingdom Viridiplantae; phylum Streptophyta; class Magnoliopsida; order Malpighiales; family Euphorbiaceae; genus Excoecaria; species Excoecaria agallocha. The sequence goes on along the minus strand of CM075809.1, from coordinate 65,611,097 downwards.
TCCTGCATGAGTACACACCCCAACCCATTCCTTTAAAGCATCACTATAAATAGTATACGGTTTACCTGAAACAGGTTGAGTGAGAAAAGGAGCCTCAGTCAACATATTCTTTAGTTTTTTGAAGCTTTGTTGACATTTCTCCGTCCACTCAAATCTAGCATTCTTTTGTAGCAGCTTGGTAAGAGGGGAAGCTATCATGGAAAACCCTTTAACAAACCACCTGTAGTACCCAGCTAAGCCAAGGAAACTTTGAGATTTTAAGATAAATTCATCAAAATAATTGAAATTAATTGTAATTTGTATCCACTAACCTTAGTTTGGCCTTTTTAACACCTACTCTTCTATTTCTTTGCCTTTTCCATCCTTAGAATGGCCTTCCACTTTTAGATCTTCTTTTGACCAAAATTTCAAGGAAATAAAACACTAATTTAGTGAAGGGATATCACATGGCATAAACATAAAGATCACGCAGCGAAAAAAAAATAAAAATTTGATCATTTGTGCCACGCAATACACAACAAAGAATCAAAACATGCAATTTTGGGGTTTTGAAAACTTACAACCTTGGATGCTTTTAAAAACTTGATTTTTGCTATGGCCAATATATAAGATAGACTTATATACTACTGATCTCGAACACCAATTCCAAAGGAGTAGCCTTTACGCCACACCACTCTATGCTCACACACACACTTGCAAAGATGGCTTAAAACTAGAGTGCTAGCTCTAATCTTTGTGTACTTGGCTATGGGTATTCAAATAAAGACACAAGATCTGATCTTGTTCTTCCTAAGGTTCACTAATGGCTGCCCAAAATCCAAAGGAAGAAGAAAGATTCTCTTTCCCTTGAGAGTGGCAGCAGAAAGAGTGAGAAAAACTAACTAGGTCAAATAGAATTAATCAATTTATATCACTAGATTAGGAAAACTTGCGGTGGCCGAAATCCCCTAGAATTAGGTCTAATTTTCAGCCTCCATGACTTCCTAACTTAGTCATTTAAATTAATTCAAATTCTATTAGTTTTTAAATTCAAATTAATTTAAATTTGCATTAGTCATTTATTCAAAACAAATCACTTCTTTAGGGTTTAGTAGTTGCCGAATTCAACTAGGATTCCTACCTTGAATTTCGGCCACATTAATTCCCTTTTAAGTGTCATATCTTGATTCAAATACAATTTAGGATTTAATACTCAATTACCTTAATTAATCCAAGATAATGAATTAATTGAAATTAAACCTACTAATGCCAAAATTTCCTCTCCCATGGACAAGGTCCATTTAGCAATTTTAATACCCATTGCATACATTAATTTGACTTTAAATAAAAACCCAAATTAATGCCCAATACTTTATCTTAAATATTTTAAGCCCAATGCTTTGTGTGCCATCCCATAGGTCCTTTTAATATTGGCAATACATTAATAAATAATCCAAAGGCTATATCTGTTCTCTAGCAAGATATTATAGCATTCCAAATTAAATGAAAATGCAAATGGCATTTAGTGACCTATTGTAATTTTGCATAGTCCCTTACCCTTAAATATCAGAATTAATATAAGGCATGGAACTAGTCATCCTTATATATACTAATTTCTTTCTTGATATTCCAGTGACACTGAACTCTCAGATAAATAATGATTACTCATTATTTCATCTCGGTATGGCCATACACTTCTTAGTTCACTGATCAAATGGCAGTTGATATTTTCTCTCTTATCAAGAGGGGTAATCCCTTTACTTCTCTTATGCTCTCTAACATGAATTAGTGCATGCCCAATCATACCCATACTTGTCACCCTGTTACGAGTATGTTAGGTGTATGTCAAATTACACAGTAATTCATAAAGAGTTTCATAGAGATTTTAGGTCTAAAAACTCTGGTGCAAAACTTACACATAAGAAACACTTATGACTTGTACCATGTAGTGTTCTCATGAATGGATCGAATCCAGATACCATGTTCTATACATGTATCTATGATCTCTGATTGACACTTTAGTCCTTATGATCCGTAAGACAGAACTTAACTTATCAAACATAGCATATTAGTCTTAATTCATTTGTTATTCCCATAACAATGACTGACTAGGGATATTTAGAATGAAGTCTCAATTATTTCAAGGTCTTACAAACATGTGCCTCATACATGATAACTTAAACTGAAACAACATTCTTGAATAGTTATATCATTTGATATGCACAGGAATGCAATAGATAAAATAAATGCCTCATTTATTAACCTAAATGTTTTATTACAATGTATTGGGGCTAGGGCTTACATTAACAATCTCCCACTAGCACTAGTCCCAATTGGGCATAGCCCTAAGAGCGAATGCTCTCAAATGAGCTTCGTGCAGATTTGGATGCAACTGTTTCGTCAAAGGATCTGATACATTATTTTCACTTGCTATCTTGCTAATCTTGACGTCCCTACGATCAATGATTTCTCTGATCAGGTGGTACCTTCTGAGTATGTGTATGGATTTTTAGTGTGACCGGGGCTTCTTGGCCTATGTGATGGCCTCATTATTGTCATAGAAAATTTCTAATGGATCTAGGATGCTTGGGACCACTCCTAATCTAGAAATGAAATTTCTAATCCAAATAGTCTCGTTTGCAGCCTCACTCGCTGCAATATACTCAAATTCTATAGTTGAGTCGGCAATTATCTCTTGCTTTGAGCTTCTCCAGCTGATCGCACCACCGTTCAAAATAAAAACAAAACTAGATAGCGATCTTGAGTCCTAAGTGCTGGTTTGAAAGGCAGCATCGGCATAACCTTGTATGATGAGCTCTTCTTGACCACCATACACCAAGAAGTGATCCTTAGTCCTTAGTAGGTACTTTAGAATCCCCTTTATAGTAGACCACTACATTTCACCAGGGTCTTGCTGAAACCTACTGGTTATACTCAATGCATGAGCAACATCCAACCTAGTAAATAACATAGCATACATGATAGATCCAATAGCAGATGCATATGGGATTCTACTCATGTTGTCCCTCTCCTTTTTAGTTTTAGGACACTGATCTTTAGTTAAAGGAACTCCCGAAGACAAAGGTATGTACCCTTTCTTTGAGTCTCCCATACTAAAATGCTTGAGTATTTTATCTATGTACTTTTCTTGACTTAGTCCCAAAAGCCGATTCGATTTAGCTCTATAGATCCGAATACCAAGTATTGTCTCAGCTTCACCTAAGTCTTTCATTGAGAAACACTTCCCTAACCATTGCTTAACCTTTTGCAATGTTGGAATGTCATTCCCAATGAGAAGGATGTCGTCCACATATAGGACCAGAAACACATTATGCTCCCACTAACCTTCTTGTACACATAAGGCTCATCTTCATTTTTGATGAAGTCAAATTCTTTGACCGCTTCATCAAAATGGAGATTCTAACTCCAGGATGCTTGCTTTAATCCATAAATGGATTTTCAAAGCTTGCAAACCTTCTTAGGATGCTTAGGATTGGCAAAACCCTCAGGCTGTGTCATATACACATCCTCAAGTAGATTTTCATTGAGGAAAGTAGTTTTGACATCCATTTGCCATATCTCATAGTCATATATGCAGCTATGTCAAGCAAGATCCTAATCGACTTAAGCATGACTAAGGCGAAAAGGTCTCATCATAGTCTACACCATGAGTTTATCGAAAACCTTTTGCTACTAGCCTACCTTTGTTGGTCTTGTTAGCTTTGAGTTTAAATAGCCACTTGCATTCAATTACTTTAGCACCTTCCGATGGATCAACCAAGGTCCAAACCTGGTTATCGTACATTGATTGCATCTCGAATTTCATGGCTTCAAGCTAATTTTTTGAATCAGGGCTCTCAATAGCTTCTCGGTAAGTAGTTGGATCCTCACGATCCACTAACTCAATAATGTCACTATCGGTGATTAGAAATCTGTATCTCTCAATCTCTTGATGTACCCTACTGGACCTTTTAGGTTTTTGTGTAATGGGTTCTTGTTCCACAACTGGTTGTAAACTTGATCCCATTTCCAACTCATCTTCTACAAGAGTTTGTGGCACTTGAATTTCTCCAAGTTCTACTTTATTCCCACTGTCTTTCTTAAGAAGGAATTCCTTTTTCAAGAAAATAGCCTTGCGAGCAACAAATACTTTATTCTCGGCTTGTGAGTAAAAGTAGTATCCCTTTGTTTCTTTGGGATAACCCACAAATAAGTAGACAGTAGATTTGGACTCTAGTTCGTTAGATGTTAATTTCTTAACATGTGCTTCACAACCCCAAATCCTAGGAAATGACATATTGGGTTCTTTCCCAATCCATACCTAGTGTGGTGTCTTTTCAACTGCTTTAGTTGGAGTACGATTCAGTAGAAATACAGCATTTTCTAATGCATAACCCCAAAAAGAGATAGGAAGATTAGCTTGACTCATCATTAATCGAACCATGTCCAATAGAGTTCGATTTCTCCTTTCAAACATACCATTCCATTGTGGTGTTCTAAAAAGAGTAAGCTGTGAAATAATTCCACACTCCTTCAGATGACTATCAAACTCTTGGCTTAAGTATTCACCACCTCGATCTGATCGAATGGCTTTTATACTTTTGTCAAGTTGGTTTTCTACTTTATTCTTAAACTCTATGAATTTTTCAAAAGTTTCAGACTTGTGCTTCATTAGATAAACATAGCCATATTCATTGAAGTCATCTGTGAATGTTACGAAGTAACTAAAATCACCTCTAGCTTGTGTAATTAATGGTCCACATACATCGGTGTGTATTAGTCTCAATAGGTCACTAGTCCTCTCACCTTTCTTATTAAAAGGACTCTTTGTCATCTTTTCATGCAAACATGGCTCGCATGTGTCATAAGATTCTAAGTCGAATGACCCAAGCACTCCAGATTTATGGAGTTTTGAAATTCATTTTTCGTTTTCATGTCCTAAATGACAATGCTAGAAGTAAGTAGGGTTCAATTCATTTGATTTAACCCTCTTTGTATTAATGTTATATATGGAATCTCTGTTTTGTAGATCAAGGATATAAAAGCCATTTTGTAACATAGCATTGCCATATAAAATGCCTTGGTGACGAATATGAATATTGTCATTATCAATAACAAAATCAAATACATCCATATCCAAACATGAAACTGAAATAATGTTTCTGCTCATAGCAGGCACATAATAATAAGTTTTTAAATCTAAACAAAGTCCAGAAGGTAAAGTGAGTCGATAGTCGCCTATCTCTATGGCCGTAACTCGTGCTCCATTCCCCACACGGAGGTCCACTTCATTCTTCCCAAGTAACCTCCAATTTCTTAGCCCTTGCACATTTGAACAAATGTGAGAACCACAACCGGTATCCAATACCCAAGTGATAGAAATAGAAAGGTTAATTTCAACAACAAAAATATCAGAACTGGATGCCTTGGCTCCATTCTTCTTTTGTTCTTCCTTAAAGAGAGTGTAGTTCTTCCTCCAATGCCCTAACTTGTTGCAATGGAAGCACGTGCTTTCACTCTCTTTGAGCTTATATGCCTTGGGCTTGGGTTGGGCTTGAGGTGAACTCCCATTAAACTTAGGCCATGCCTGGTCATTCTTGGGTTTTCCCCTTTCCCTTAGCGGGTCCCTTCTTAATGCCTCCTTGAACCATAAGTACGGGATTGGTCTTTCGAATGTCTTCTTCAGCATTCTTAAGCATCCCATAAAGCTTGGTGACTGTCTTGTTCATTGCATGCATGTTATAATTCATAACAAATGGATCATAATCATTAGTCAATGAACCTAAGTTTAAGTTAGTGGCCAATTTCTTTGGGACTTGTACCTTAAGCTTCCCAAGAGTATCAAGATACCCTTTCATCTTGAGTACATGGGTACTAACAGGAGTACTCACAGCCATCTTACAAGAAATCAAGGCCTTTGCTGTCACGAACCTCTCGTGATGAGCATGTTCTTGGAATATCTCCTTGAGGTGCACTATGATCGCATAGGCCTCTTAGTCCTGAATTGCTTTTGCAAATTAGGCACCATAGTAGCCAGCATCAAACAGGTCACATCATTGGAGTCGCTCTTCTTAGTCTTAAAAGTTTCCTTTTGAACTGCAATGGCGTTTGATAATCTTGTTTTTAATGTTTATTTTCTGGATAATTTTATGTATTTTAGTGTCTCATCTTGCATGCTTTTAGTGTTTTAATGCTAAAATATTTTTTCTTATGTTTATTTTAGTCATTTTGATAAATTTAAAGTTTTTAGGTGATTAATGGTCTTAAATTTCATTTTATGCAGGAAATTTTGCTAAGGCACAGCTGAGACAAACTGTCCCAGCCATGGCCATTGCAGAATTCAAAATGCGCCATTTCATCAAAGGTCACAACTGAGACAAAATGTCCCAGCCGTGGCCATTGCAACCTACGAACACACTTTTGATCCAAAAGCTCACCATGGCTGAGACCAATTGTCCCAGTCGTGCCCATGGAAAATTACCACTTTGTCTCCTTCTATCGCGACTGAGATAAAAGTGTCCCAGCCATGGCCTCTTGGGCAGCTCTATATAAGCTGTGAAATTTTCTATTTAGAGGAGGTCTTTTCTAGGGTTTTGTGTATAGAGTGCATAGGGAGAGAAAAACGTAGTTTTTCATATTTTGAGGGTTTTTCATACTTAGTATTAGAGTTTTACTTGTAAAAATTACTCTTTTAACTTAGTTTTACTTCAAGAACACAAAGATAGTCATAGTTTTAGTTTCTAGTTTGAAAATTATAGCTTACAATCAAAGTACTGTTTGGAGAAGAAGAGAAAGAGCTTCATCAACTTCAAATCTTTAGCTTCAAATGGGTTTTATAGTTTTCATTCTTACTTTGTTCATCTTTTACATTATGGATAGTGAGTAGTTATCTTTGTTGCTTGGGGAAGCTTTCAATCCCCTACTCACAATGTGAATATTGAGCACATTTTGAGTTTTACTTGAATGAATGGTCTATTTCACTGTTACATATTTATATTTCATGGATTTTTAATCTATTGAGTTAATTTTCATACATGGATAAATGATGTTCATCATATATCTTTGAATGTGTATTGAGTCTAGTGGATTGAAGTCTATGAATGATCTTGCTCAGTTTTTATTTCATAAATGTTGTATTATTTTAGACGGCTCCGAAATGGGATTCTAAATGTGTAGTAATTGTGATCTTAGGACTAGAGTGTGGAGTGAAATGGATGAGATTTGGGTTGTTTGGCTTCGAAATGGGAAGGCAAACCAAACTTAAGATGTTAGACCCATGCATAGGCTAGTTGTTGGGCTGACCCCGAAATGGGAAGTTTAGCAACTAGAATAGTTGGCTCCGGAATGGGAAGCTTAGGTTAAGAGGGTTATCCCGAATTCATTCATGTATACTTTAAGATAAAATTAATTCACAGTGGGTATGGGGTGGATGAGTGAACCTAAGCAACGTTTTAATTTCTATACATTTTCATACTTGTTAATTTTTCTGAATTAAATACATACTCAATTTACTGTTATTAGAATTAAATTTCCCTTCATTGCATATTTTAGTTTTTAAAGTTTGCATTATACAATTTAAACAACTCATACACACCAAATTGAGAATTCTTTAGCATACAATTAATTTTCATAGTCTTCACACACATTTCCCTTGGGTTCAATATTTGCAGGTCCTAACTATACTCCACTTTATTACTTGTCGATCTAGTGTACTTGCTAGGATCGCAACAAGTTTTTGGCACCGTTGTTGAGGAAATTTGGTGTTGTTAGTAAGTTGTGATTATTGTTTATATGTGTTTTCTTTTCCTTATTTTATTTTTCTTGATTCTTTTTAGGTGAAATTGGTACATGAACAGAACAAGACAAGAGCAATTAGTGCCCTTTGATCCTGAAATCGAGAGGACCCTACACTAAAGAAGGAGAGCTAATAGAGATAACGAGATAAAGCACAATCCTCCTCTTGATGAGTTTCCTCGAGAATGAACAAGTGCCAAGGGCACATGAACAAATGCCAGGGGCAAGAAGAGAAGAAATGCCAAGGCAAAGAACCATAAGAGACTACTCTGTTCCAAGGTGGAATGAAGATCATCGAATAATTATATTACCAAGAGGAGTACAATTTGAGCTCAAGCCAGCCACTATTACTATGGTATAAAGGAATCAGTTCCCTAGTTCGAAAGTAAAAGATCCAGCTCAACATATCAACATATTTCTAGAAGTTAGTGATACAATCCAAATTTTGGGTGTTAGCACAGATGCAATAAGGTTGAAGCTATTTTCATTCACTTTGATTGACAAAGCAAAAGAGTGGCTACAATGTTACCATGCCAGTCAATATGGTCATGGGATCATATGCAAGAAAAGTTTTTAATGAGATTTTTCCCTCCAACAAAAACTGCAAGCATTCAAAATAGCATCATGGGTTTCCATCAAATGAATGAAGAGCCTTTTCACGAAGCTTGGGAGAGGTTCAGGAGATTATTGAAAAGTTGTCCGCATAATGAGATAGCAGTTTATCAACTAATGACCATCTTTTATGCTGGAGTTATACCTCAAACAAGGTCATTATTGGATGCAGCATCAGCAAGATCTTTCTTGAACAAGCTACCTGAGGACGCTTTTCAATTGTTGGATGAGATGGCGGTAAATGACTCTCAATGGACTGCCCCTAGATCAGTCCCAAGGAGACAAAGTTTACACAATGTGGATGAAGTGGCATTGTTAAAAGCCCAGCTAGAATTGGTAAAGAAGGAGTTGAGTGGCTTGAAAGTTCAAAATGTGACTGCAGTAAATCAAGGACATGGGCCATGTGAAAGTGGGCAAGTTATCCAAGAAGGAGGAGTTGTAGGAGATGTAAATGCATTAGGCGATTTTATAAAGAATGATCTCTACAACAATTCATATAATCCAGGATGGAGAAATCACCCTAATTTCTCTTAGAAGGATGAAAATCAACAAGTTTCACCTTCTCAACCACAAGCAAGAGCCCCTTACCATTCAAATGCTTATCATAATCATACTCAGCCTCACCCATCACAAGCCACCAATCACTACCAAGCTCCTTATCCAATGAACGACCATCAAGGGCAAAGCTCTTATCATTCCCAACCTCAATCATACCACCCATCGGGATTCCAATCAAGACCACCCATTCAAGAAAAGTAGCCCAACTTAGAAGACATGTTGGCCAGCTTCATGAATAGCCAACAACAATTCATGACAAGTCAAGAATCAAGATGGAAATCTCAAGAGCAATGGAACCGGAACCAAGATGCTTCAATGAGAAATTTGGAGACTCAATTGGGTCAACTTGCAACTTCAATGTCAAACAGACAACCAGGGATATTTTCTTTAAATGTGGATTGCAATCCCAAGGAGGATGCCAAAGCAATCACTTTGAGAAGTGACAAGGAAGTAGCACGAGAGGAAGAAAGAGGTAAATCACCAACTTTATCAACTGATTTGGGGGAACCAACGCGAAAGGTAAGTATTTCTAACTCTAGAGTAGAGGTAGATGTGGATGCTCCAAGAAATGACAAAGGAAAGAGTATTGTGAATCCAACCGTAGAGGATCTTGATATCAATAGGTTGCCATTTCCTGCTGTAGCTAGGAAGGAGAAAAAAGTGAGCGATTCGCTAGGTTTCTAGAAATGTTTAAAAAATTACATATTAACTTGCCTTTCGTTAAAGCCCTAGCACACATGCCTAATTATGCTAAGTTTATGAAGGAACTTTATTCTAACAAAAAGAAACTAGAAGGGTATGGAACTATGCAACTCACGAAAAACTGTAGTGCAATTATCATGAATAAGATCCCGAAAAAATTAGAAGATCCAGGTAGCTTTACTCTACCTTGTGAAATTGGTGAGACCTTTGTTGGAAACACTTTATGTGATTTAGGAGCCAGCATTAACTTGATGCTTTATTCCATGTGCAAGAAACTCAACTTAGGAGATCTCAAAGAAACAGGAATGAGACTTCAACTTGCGGATAGATCAAGGAGAAAACCGAATGGAGTTATTGAGGACTTACTGATGAAAGTGGGAAAATTTATTTTCCCTATAGATTTCATGGTTATGGAAATGGAAGAGGATAGGAAGATACCACTTATTGTGGGTAGGCCATTTCTGAACACTGCAAAGGCTCTAATTGATGCCCATAGGCAAAAGGTCACTCTTCGATTCAACAACGAAGAATTAATGGTAGTCATGAACAAGTCTCAGAAATATCCATCAAGTGATCTAGAAGAGTCGATCTATTTCATGGACAAAATTGATGAATATGTAGAGGAGATGCAAGAAAAAGTGTTGCTGAATGATCCAGTAAATTCAAGCTTAATGCATTCTTTGGAGAGTGAAGAGTTGGATGGAGTAGAAGAAAAATGGATAGCAGCTGTGGAGAAGGGATGCGAATAGGAGAATCTGAAGCAAGAGAGAACTACTTTACAAGAGGGGGAGTTGAAATTTGAACTTAAACCTCTTCCTCCTCATTTAAAGTATGTATTTTTGGAGAATGAAGAAAAGCCAGTAATTATCTCTTCTTTGTTGATAGGTGTTGAAGAGGAGACACTGCTCAAGGTGTTGAAAAAGCATAAAGTGGCTATAGGATGGGAGACAACGAAATTAAAGGGTATTAATCCAAGTTATTGCACACACCAGATTCCTATGGAGGAGGATTGCGAACCGGTCGCTCAACCTCAAAGAAGGCTCAATCCAGCTATGCAAGAGGTTGTAAATAAAGAGGTACTCAAACTACTTGATTCAGATATAATCTATCCAATCTCTGATAGTAAATGAGTTAGTCCAGTGCAATGTGTCCCTAAGAAGGGGGGAATGACAGTGGTAAAGAATGAATTAGATGAACTCATTCCAACTCGAACAATTACGGGTTGGAAGGTGTGCATAGATTATAGGAGATTGAACCATGCCACCCGAAAAGATCATTTCCCATTGCCATTCATTGATCATATGTTAGAGAGGTTAGCAAGGAATATATTTTACTACTTCTTAGATGGGTATTCGAGATATTTACAAATTCTCATAGCCCCTGAAGATTAGGAGAAAACAACCTTTAATTGCCTTTATGGCACATTCGCCTATAGGAGGATGCCTTTTGGACTATGTAATGCACCGGCTACGTTTCAGCAGTGTATGATGGCAATCTTTCATGATTTTATAGAAAAATTTATGGAGGTATTCATGGATGACTTTACCATTTATGGACTAGACTTTGAGAGCTATTTAGAGCATCTCGATTTAGTATTGGATAGGTGTAAGAAGACCAACTTAGTATTAAATTAGGAGAAATGCCATTTTATGGTAAGGGAAGATATAGTTTTGGGACACAAAATTTATGAGAAGGGGATTGAGGTAGACAAAGCAAAGATAGAGGTTATAGAGAAGCTTCCACCACTAACCAATGTCAAGGGAGTTAGGAGTTTTCTAGGCCATGTAGGTTTCTACCGTCGTTTCATAAAAGATTTTTCAAAAATTGCAAAGCCTTTATCTAATTTGTTAATAAAAGATGCTCCTTTTGAATTTAGTGCTGAATGTTTATTGGCTTTTGAATTGTTGAAACAAAGACTTATTTCAGCTTCGGTGATCATATCTTAGGATTGGAATTTTCCCTTTGAACTAATGTGCGATGCAAGTGATTTTGCATTGGGAGCAGTGCTCGGACAAAGGCAAGAGAAAGTATTTTGTGCATTTTATTATGCAAGCCACACTTTGACAAGAACTCAAGTTAATTACACCACAATTGAAAAGGAGCTTCTCGCTATTGTATTTGCCTTTGAGAAGTTTCGATCATATCTACTTGGAGCATAAATTGTGGTGTGGTCAGACCATGCAACATTAAGGCATCTCTTTGCCAAAAAGGAATCCAAGCCAAGATTGATAAGATGGGTACTCCTCTTACAATAATTCGATTTAGAGATCAAGGATAAGAAGGGAGCAGAGAACCATGTGGCAAATCATTTGTCAAGATTGGAGCATGATCATATTGAGAAAGGAGAGATTGTAGACTTATTCCCTGATGAGCGTATTTGTGCATTATTTGTTTGCAAAATCTCTATATCTTGGTTCGCTAAGGTGGCAAATTTTCTCGTAGGTGGTTATATGCCAAGGGACTTCACATGGCAACAAAGAAAGAAGCTGCAAGCTGATGCAAAGCATTACATTTGGGATGATCCTTACCTTTTCCGTCTTTGTGCTGACCAAGTGCTAAGAAGGTGTATCCCCAATAAAGAGCAAGCAGAGATTATACAAGCCTGTCATAGTGGAGAAGCTGTGGACATCATAGACCTAATAGAACGGTATCAAAAATTCTCTCTTCTAAATTTTATTGGCCCACCTTATTTAATGATGTTAAATTGTTCATTCAAACTTGTGATCGATGTCAAAGGGTGGGAAATATAACTAGGAGAGATGAGATGCCATTGACCAATATGCTTGAGGTTAAAATGTTTGATTTGTGGGGAATAGATTTCATGGGGCCTTTTTCGGTTTCTTATGGGTTTGAATATATCCTAGTGGCAGTAGATTATGTGAGTAAGTGGGTAGAAGCTATAGCTACTAGGACTTGTAATGCAAATGTTGTCCTAAAATTCTTAAGGAAGAATATATTCACCCGTTATGGAGCCCCGAGAGCTATTATCAGTGATGGTGGGAAACACTTTGTTAACCACCAATTCAAGACCTTGTTGAAAAAATTTGGAGTGAGACATAAAATTACTACCCCATACCATGCCTGACCGGTATCTAGCAAGTGTACTAGATCAGCTAGTAATACAGGAAAATTTAGATTAAGACCCCAAATATCGTACCCAAAGGAACATGAATTGCTAAGAATAATATCTATGTATGAATTAAATTAATCCGAGATTGTTTCCCAAATGTTTTTGATTTAAAGGCAAAAATTAAACAAAATAAACAATTAAACAAAACAAAAGCTAAAACGTGAATTAAAAACAAAACAATAACTGAAATTCTCTTGCTAAAGAAACTATCAACTTTAACTTTCATTGTAATGAATTAAATTCAATATAAACACCAGTGATTATGGAAAAACTAGTAATAAAGCAAGATATCTTTATTCAAGTATATCATTCTTAGTATTAAACTCATAGACAAATCTAATATTTAGCATGCAAATCTAATTTCAACTTCCTAAACTTTCATTGAAGCCTTTCTTAAGTGATTCAACTCCAATTCATTCTTAGTTCTTCCTCTCTTAGTATTAACCAATAAAATTCACACATAATCATCTTATATTTTGGATAATAATCATGCATAAACATTAAAGAGTTAACCCAAGAACATACAAATCATTAACTATGTCAAAACTAATTTTTAGTTATCTATTCAATAAACCAATAATCAATCTCAACACAATCAAAGATAAGAATATGCTTAAAACCAAGAAATAATCAACCGATATTGAAATTAAGCTCAAAATAAAGTCATAACAATGAAAATATAAGATTTCAAGAATCCATTAGCAAAAGAAGAAAAACTACTTCCTAAACATAGTGAAAAACTAAAACAAAGTTGAAGAACTAAAACAAAATTGAAAAGAAAAATAAAAACAGAAAAACTAAAAAAAACAAGTAAAACTAAAACTAAAGCAATTAATCCCTTCTAATCCCTAATTGATCTATTTCTTTGGTGTTAGAGTTGTCTATTTATAGGTAAAAGATGTTGTATAAGCCTTCCAAACTTTCCAAATTGGAGTAGGAAAAGAATCCTTATTGAATTGGAGAAAATCGGGAATCCTTTGCTTCATGGGAGACACAACACGTGGCCATGTGTTTTCTAGTGTAAATCCACACGTGGCCATGTGTTGTTTCTTGAAGAAAATCATGTGGCCATGGGTTTCCTTTGGCTTTACTTCACGTGGTCGCGTGTCTCTTGCTTCTTTCTCACACGTGGCCATGTCTTCTTCTTCATTCATTTTCACGTGGCCATGCATCGAACTTCTGGACCTCACGATCACTAATTAACATTAATTTTTCAAATTCATAGTTTTGGCCCAAATCTTCTTGCCTTTTTACAATTAAGTCCTTTTTTCTTGCAAAATAACCCTAAAAAACACCAAAATTAATAATTAACTCCAAAAACACAAAATTAACCAACTAAACTCAAATCTAAACTAATTAACACAAAATTAACCTAATTAAACACCTAAAAACATATTAAAAACATCATATAAAACACCATTATTAATGCCCAAGCCAATGGTCAAGTTGAGGTGTCCAATCAAGAGTTAAAAGCCATCTTGGAGAAAACTGTCAATGCATCTAGGAAGGACTGGTACCTTAAGCTAGACGAAGCTTTGTGGGCATATAGGATAGCTTTTAAGACACCAATATGAATGTCACCTTTTAGGTTAGTGTTTGGCAAGTCCTGTCATTTACTAGTGGAATTAGAGCACAAGGCTTATTGGGCTACTAAGTTCTTAAATCTTAATCTTGAGAATGCAAAAAAATGTAGGTCTTTGCAGCTAAATGAGTTAGAAGAGATTTGATTCTGGGCCTATGAACATGTGAAGAAGTACAAGGAGAACACGAAGAAGTGGCATGATTGTAAAGTCGCCAAGAAGGAATTTGTGCCAAGAATGAAGGTACTTCTTTATGATAGCAGATTGAGGTTGTTTCCCGGGAAGTTGAAATCAAGGTGGAAAGGACCATTTGAGGTTGTCGAAGTCTCTAGCTATGGAGTAGTAACCCCACCCATCAGACATCCAGAAGAAGGTCATGGGCATGAGTTCAAAGTAAATAGTCACCGATTGAAGCCATATATCGATTCCAAGTATGAGGCTGCATCAGTGATCCTCACTTTAAAAGATGATCCATGAGAGCTATGAAAGTCGAGCTGACAACCTGTTAAACCCATAACTTTGTCTTACCTTTAAACTAAATTACTTTTCTTTTCAATTTATCTTTAATTTCTTGTAATTTTATCATGTTTAGTATTATTTATTTTGTCTAAAGAATGGTTATTAGTTGTTATTGTTAGGTTGATTTCATTGATGAGAGGAAGAGATTTTAATAGGGAAAAAATTGTGTTGGTCGCGACTGAGACAAGCAGTCCCAGCCGTGGCCCATTAAAAATTTTGGTGAGGCAGAAGATAGCCACAGCATAGACTAATTGTCCCAGCTGTGGCCAATTCATGTTTTAGAGACAGAAGGTAGGCACAGCTGAGACAATTAGTCCCAGCCGTGGCCAATTTCGTGCCATATTGCACTTTAGAGTCCAGTAGGTAGGCATGGCTGAGACAATTAGTCCCAGCCGTGGCCAATTTCGTGCCAAATTGCACTTTGGAGTCCAGTAGGTAGGCACGGCTGAGACAATTAGTCCCAATCGTGGCCTTTAAAAAATTATTTAAAAATTTAAAAATTTAATAATAATAATAAATAAATTTATATTAAAAAAAATCAAATTACATGAGGGAATTCATTGGGACATGGCTGAGACAATTAGTCCCAGCCGTGCCTTTTGTTTCATTTCAACTCCAGAAGGGGGGCACGGTAGAGACAAATAGTCCCAGCCGTGCCTTTCATTTTATCAAAACGGGGCGTTGCAATTTTATACAGGTCGCGACTGAGACAAATTGTCCTAGCCATGGCCTTTAGCGAAACCATTGGGCTCATTTGGATTTAAACCGATCTTTTGCCCCCTTTTCTTCATTTTTAATCTTCCCTACAATTTCTTCAAAATTTATAGCCTTTTCTCTCCATTTTTGCTTCCATCCTCACTCTCTCTCTTCAAGAATCAGGTAAATCTCTCTTCTCTCTTCTCTTTGTTTTTGGTTTAACTTCTTGTTGACACCATACGATTAGGTATACATGCCATGTATCGCCCTCTCTATCTTTCCATAGAGGAGTTATGTTGATTTTTTCTTTGTTAAATCTTCCTAAGTCTGTGTTTTTCTCCCTACATTTTGTCTTCTTATCTTAAAAATCTTGTTCCTTTAACCTTGATTCTAGGCTTGATTATGATTTTGGCATGTAATTTGTAATTTTTTTGTATGAATATCCTGATGTTTGTTGTTCTGTTTCTCTTTCCCTGCTGCATTTTCTATCTGCGATTTTGTGTTTCCATCCCCATTTTCTTGCCTCTTTTATGTTAATTCTTGGATTTGTGATGCTTGTTGATATATTTTTGGTTAGTTCCATGCATTTTTATTTGTATTTTGTTGTTAAACAAGTCTGCCCACCACCTATTCGATGAAATGCCAAAGAGAGGTAAGAATTTTTTTTTGCTTTGATTGTCACGGTTTTTGCTTCTTTTCCTTAAATTTTTTGATAGGTTATGATTGTTGGCATTTGTTTTGTTAGTTTCATACATCCTTGTTTGTATTTTGTTGTCAAATGAAATACGACCACCAACTGTTCGATAAATTGCCACAGAGAATTAAGATAATTTTTTATGCTTTAATTGTCATAATGTCTTGCTTCTTTAACATTAATTGTTGGATTGGTTATAGTTTTTGGCATGTATTCTGTGAATCTCATGCATTTAGGTCTTGTTATTTCTTGTTTCTATTACCAAACAAAATTTCCCACCACCTGTTCGATGAATTGCCCAAGAGAAGCATTGCCTGCACTTGTTTTGCCTAACATTCATGCTCAAGAAACACTTCTGTTCATGGTCATGTGTATGTTTATACTTGGTAGTTTTTGTTATTTTACAACTTGTTAGTGACTTAATTGCCTATGTTCTTATTGGTGTTTTGGTTTCAGCACCATTGTAAGTATTGCATTTATTTTTGCTTATGCTTGTTCATCGTATTTTATACAGGATGTTTGTTATACTCTTTGTTGTTTAAGTGCTTTGTTTTGTGTTGTCTTTAGTGCTTATTGTTGTGTGTTGTTGTTGTAGGACAAATGGCACCCAAATGCTCCCGTACTGAAGCTGGTGCATCATCCTCTGCTCCTCAGGGGTCATCCAAGATCAAAGTGCAAGCATGGGTTCCCACTGAACTTGCAAATTGGTGGACTCTTTTCTACAAGCAAGAGTATCTTGCCACCCCGCGCTTGAATATGGAATTGATGGCAGAATTGGGGTTTAAGAATGAGCTGGATAGATTACTTGCTGGTGTAGGTTGGAAAACTTTCTTTGAGTGGAATGAAAAGGTCTACCCTCACCTGGTTCAAGATTTCTTGGGGACAGTCAACTTCAGAATTGAAACAGATAGCTATGAAGATCCCGGCCACGTGAGTTTCTGGCGCGATGGAATTTCGTATCAAATGTCCTTCAATGCATTCTCTGAGTTCTTGGGTTTTTATCAACATGCTGCTCGGGATATTACTGATCTTAACAGACAAGAGATATGGATGGGTATTTACGACCCTAAGGATCCTACACACTTTAATCCCAAGAACACAAAGGCACACCATTTAAGAGATCATCCCCTGCGAATCATGCATCGGTATTTAGCCTTAGCTTTCTTTAGCCATCTTGGAGGGCCCAAAAATGTCAATGCCAGCGAGGCTACAATTCTTTATGTGATGCATAATGGGATTTGGTTGAATAGGGCTACTTTTGTAACGCCCCAAAAATTTGGATTGATTTTAGATGGTAAATAGTACCAATTTGTAAGGTATTTATGAAGATTTCAATATAAGTGAGTATTGTTGTCGGGTTTTAATTTCCTAATTGTGAATTAAACTATATTATAAGAATTAATATAACAAAATAATAATAAGAATAATAATAATAAGAGGAGGATAAGGTAAATGTTAGCCACAAAAGTTATAAGGGACAAATAAAAAGAAATAAGTTAAAACAAATAAAAGAAAAGGAATAAAAAAAAGAAAAGAAAGAGAGTGAGGAGAAAGGAGTGGGGATCGGGGAAGAGAAGGAGAGGACGGAGGGAGGCGCTGCCGCTGATCAACGGCGCCTGTGTCGGCGATCGGCGCGGCTGCCACCACCTCCTCGCCGTTCCTTCCCTCCGGCGGTGCTTGCGTGGTGTTTTTCTTCTTTCTTCTTCTCTATGGTCGGATTGGTTTTCTCATCGTTTCGGTGTCCAGCGGCAGTGGTTGGTGTCATGGAGACCACCGAAAAACTCCCTGTGGTGAGGCGGATCTTTTGGTGCCTGCCGATCGTCTTCACTCGCCGGCGAAGTGGAGATCAGAGCTTGTGGCAGCCAACGGTTCCAGGCGACTTTCCGACCAAACCACGATGCCTTGGGGCACATGAAGGCTACCGAAAGGGTACTAGCGGCTCTGGCAGCAGGTGGGCAGCTCCGGTAGAGCTCCGACGAGGCCTCGGTGGGGCTCCGGCGAGATAGAAAGGAGAGGGGATTTTAGGCTTCGAATAGTCGGTATGGGATATTGAAATTTTCTCTGTGAATTTTAAATTATTAGAAATTAATTGAATTTTTAAATGTTTCTTATGTGTTTATAGTAACAGAGTATGAGAACCATATTTCTCTCCTTATTTATATGTTCTTTAAGGAGATTAAAGGCTTAGAGCTGACATTGTTCACGAGTAATTAAAATCTTTTACATATGGATAATTTGAGTTTTAATGGATTAAATAGGTTGATTTCAAGGCTTAAGGATTTGTAAAATTAAAGTATGCTTGAGATGATAAATGAACAGACAACTTAATTGAAGAAATTATAAATTTGTCGAGTCATTGAGTTATTTCTTATTATCATGTATGCTTAAATTTATTGTAAAAGTGTCACAGGAATGATTAGTACATGTTAATGGCATGTAAAAGTTATTGACAGATCTTGAAGATATGAATTGATAGTGAGTTTCAAATGTGATTTGAGTAGAATGTCAATTAAAAGGCATAAGCTATGTTGAGATTTAATGAATTGTAAATTTGAGATTTCATTTAAGGAAATAGATAGTACATTATAAGTAATATAGCCTCCTTGATTACTTAAGTTTGATATATTTGATAATATAAAACATAAGGCAATAGAGTAAGAAAATGGTAAGGATAACTCAAATTAGTTGTGGCATAGTTTTAGAAGTTGGAAAGTATAGTTGCCATATATGGATGCAATAGTGCCTTAACTTATATTTATCAAGTTTTGGTCATATCATATAGTAAGAATTCACTATGTTATGAGGTTGAGGGAAATTGTATTGAATAACTATTGTTAAGTAACGTAGTAATCAATATGATTTAATAGACTATTAAGAAAATTATGGTATCATGAGAATAATGATAGCTAAACGCTATGCAGTTTCACTTGTTGGTTTAAGTATATATTTGTGTCAGATTATGCATCTAGATAGGTAATTATGATATTGAACTTATATGTATGTATGTATAGATGTTAAGAAAATATGAAATGGCATAATGATATATGGATTTACTCTATAATTAGATGGTTTGATAACATGATAATAAAGTAACATGTCACTGTTATAATCATAAGAATTTATGTTAAATAGTTGTAGTTGCTATCATCTCATACTTGCTAATTTAGTAAAAGAAAGGTGACTAGGATAGGACGGTTAAAGTCTTAATAAATTAGTAATTGATCAAGTCAAAAGAAAAACATAAAAGGTTATTCTCTGGAGATAGTTAAAGTTAGAGTAAATTTATTCTCATTTCTTGTTGTAAAATTTATACAAGTATTGGGTTATACAGTATTTTAACTTCATATATGCTATTATCTTTTAAAATGCATTTTGTTAAGGTATTGAACAAAGAAGTTACTTGATACACAGGAGATCATGATAGAATATAAAATAGTTATTTGGGATTCACTAGACTATAGGTGAAAACTATAAGGTTATAAAGATAAAGCGAGTAAGAATGTAACTAGTATAGTAATAAGCTATTGGAATAAATGTGACCCTTTTACCACTTTTGATATATATTCTTATCTGATACAGGGATAATCATTGTGTACATCATTATACTAAATGAAATGGATATAGCATCATGGTTATGATTTCCTGATAGTATGAGAAATTGATGTTAAAAATGCTATGCTTTTACACATGATTGCCTTAGTATTTGACTATTTGATGATATAGCTACATATTTAAGCCTGATATTCAATATATATATCTATCGTCATCTCTGTTAAGGACACTACATTGAATATATGTCTTGATTATAGTATATGTGATGATTAAATTAAGTACAATGGGAGCATGGGAGATGGTTATGATGAACCATGCAGGTAAGTCCTTTTGAAATGACTATGTGTTCATGTGCTGTTTAAACACTCATAGTGGGTGTACTTATATATAATTTCATTCTCATGAAAACAATCTAGCAATGCATGAACTATTATGTCAAGTAATAATATTGTTAATACGCGTTATTGGGAAGTTTAAAAGTAATTTAAGAGAATCTATATAATGTAGATTCCTTCAATGACTGAAGAGTAATTTAAAGAAAATTGATGAAGTACTGTTGACATAATGCATTACATAAGTGCATGATGGTAACTGTACAAAAATATTGAAACTTCTGAATAACTGTATTTTTATTCTGGGATTAAAAAGGAATTGAAGTAATGAGAAAGTTGATAAATGTATTAACAGTAAGTGATCTTTTGTGCCCTTAGAAATAGTCTGGCAGTAAAAGCCTAGTTTAGGATATAATTGGCTAGCCATAGGGACATTTGTACCACGGTGCAAGTCATGGCGACTTGCTTAGTTATGGTAGGATCACTGATCTCCATAGCTTCTGTTTGTATCTGGTATCTACTATGTAGAAAAATGGTCTTTGAGATCATTTTTCAGTCTGTATGTGGCCCATGGGGTCCACGTCCCGAGTATCCAGTCTGAGTGTTTCTGTCGGCACTGTACTAAGGCACTAATATGAAACTAAGTTAAAAAGTGTAAAAGATAAGAAATGTTATAGTTCAGAATTAATTTGCATAAGAACTAATTGACGGTTACAATATTGATGAGCATGTAATTCTTCAACGCTATAAGCTAGTTCCTTAATTTGTTATATATATATGTCTGTATGTATACAACTCTGTTACGGGTCAAGTACATAATTTTTGGTATAAATATGGTATTATTGAACATATAGTCTTACTTTTTATGCAGATTGTCTTAACGATTACATGAAAGTGAGTTTATAATGCATACTATGCTTTAACGATGCACTATATATGAAGGAATTATGTCAAACATTGTCTAGGGTAACAATTACTAAAGAATTGCTTATTGAATTGTTAAGTTTTGTGGTCTCTATGAGTAATGTGTTCCTTCTTTTATGTTTGTGATTTATTGCTAAATGTAAAAGCTTGGACCCAAGGTAATTAAAGGTATTAACAGGCAGTATTATTAAACTTTGTATTTATATAATTGAGGTTATGTGTTGTAAAGATTATCTTTAGATTATATTTTTTCCCCACTAAGCTTTATAGCTTAGCACGGGTTTTGTTATCCAATGTAGATATCAGGATAGGTTTGTCCCTAGTTAGACAGCTGCTTCGGTTCTCCGCCAGAAGAGGGGATCTAGTGTGGGCTGATCACCTTTAAGTGTATAGATGTAACGAGAAAATTTTAATGTAAATTGTTCTTTATTTTGGAGTATTATAATGGTTTTAGAATGTAATATGTAATATTGAATCATCTCAGGAAGTGTGATTAATAATGAGAATGGATGTATGTGATGCATGTTAGAATTATTTTTGTATTGTGGTGCCCCGGAAGGGCTGAGGAAATTGTCTGTTTTTCAGGTGGATTAGATAAGTTTTTAGACGTTATATTGCCGAATTTTTATTTGATTATTAGTCACTTAGACAATTATAGTTTTACTAGCTTGTTTAATTTATAAGTATTTCTTTTGGACAAGCTTGGAGTCGTTAGGTTAGAAAAAAAATTTTTCGGCTTAACACTTGTTTCTGTCAGATTGTTCAGTAAGGGTGTTACAACTTTCATTGCCCAGAAAGTTATGGATTTGCGTACATTTACAAACAGGGATTCCAAGCTAGCTTTGGGAGGGTTTGTCGCTACCCTAGCCCAGTTTCATATACATCCAAGGTTGGGCACTTCAGTTGACAAGCCCATGGTAATCGATCGATGAATGCTACGACCGAGCTTTTGATATCTTGATAAATGACCCTCATTTTCTTGGGTAGAGGCATTGGGTGGTTTCTGACTGAGCTTTATATAGAGCTGCTGTACACAAGGGAGCCACAGAATTGGATAGAGCTGAAGCTAACACAGTTGCATTATCCTCTGAGCAGTACACTACCCTTAATACCAGACTTGATAACATTACTCAAAGGATGGATTTCGGGTTCACATCCATTACACAATAGATGGACGACATTGTTACAGCTCTTGGGATGCTACAATCTCGGTTTGACAACCAGTTCCCGCCTCCACCGATGCCTTCCTCACCATGATTTCAGGGATTTTTCCTCCTCTCATCACTCCCTTGTTGTTTATACTCTTTTGGTCTTTTTTTAGGGACAGCAAAAGTTTTAAGTGTGGGGTGAGGGTTTGAGGATGAAGACTGTTTAACTTAGTTTTTCTGTATTTGCTTTTGATGTTGTTTCTTTCTAGTTGTGGGATGTTTTTAGTTATTTGCTGTTGTGTTATGACTGTAGTTTGCTAATCAAATTTCTTTCATGTTTTCCATATTTTTCATAATTTTTATCTTGGATGTTTGATTTTGGTATTAGTTCTTATCTTTTGTGTTTGAAAGTTGCATTACATTCTGCATTCCTTTAGTGTCGATTTAATTTAGTTTCTTAGGTTGTTAATTACTCTTGCAATTAGCTTGAGCTTGCTAGTTAATCTTATTTTGAATCAATTTGAACTTAAAATTTGAACTGCTTATTTAGGAGGTTTGAGTAGCCAGAGAGTAGTAGTATTATTCTAGAAAGTTTTTATTTTAAATTGATCTCGATTAATTATATACCATTCAATTTCTAACTTAATGAGCATAGTAGGCTAAGTTTTATGAAATTAAAACCAGTGAGTAAAAGCATTTGAGTGAAAAAATTCTGGAATAGTTAGAACCTTCCTCATCACCCTTCGAAACGAATATTCAACTCAGATAAGATTAAGATATGACCCAAGCAGCCTTCTTTGGTAACCAACTTTTAAATGACTTTTGACCTACCCTTAGTAAATTTTACCATTGTTAGCCCTTTTGAGCTTAATTGGTATGCTAAAAGCATACTATTTAATTTTTCTTGATTATACTTATGCTAAACCATGCAGCCTAAAATGCCTTTGTCTGTCCCACTTTGGAATTGGCCACTCTCAGTTGGGAAATTAAATTTGCATGTTAGGTCTGATAAATTTTTTATTATTAGTTAAAACGTAAAGGGAAGTTGAAGTTTTTTTAGGAAGTTTTGAGCTTAAACGTTCTAAATATTTTGGGACAAGGATGATAAACAATTAGTGCTTTTGGTGCCCTTCTTAGTAAGTGAACGAAAAATTCACTGTTACTTACATAAAAAAAATTCAATTATTATGCTGCAAAAAATAAGTGTTGGGTACCTAGCATTTATAGGAAGTGTCATTTATCTTGCTTCCTACAATTTTGAGAATTCAACTAATGTCCTGAGATTAGTTTTCCCTTCTTATAATGATAGAGCATGGATTTTGAAGGAGTTATTTTCTTGAGAAAGTTAGGCGGTTTGTATTTCTGGATAGTGTGTCTAATTCTGTCTTGCTAAGCATATCAAAATTTTTTGGAACCTTTGCCTTATCCCCACTACAACCTTAATGTAAGCCCTGGTGATCCTATTTTGTTTTGAGTTGTTTAGTAGAGATGACCCTTGTGGTTCAGGTGCTAAAGGAGAGGCTTATGACTGTTCTGATTTGCAAGCGTAAAATTATTGTAATTCTCTGTTTGCTTGATTGCTGGAATTCATTGGAAATTTTGGTTTTTGAAAGAAAATAAATTTGTTTTACCCTCGCGCACACACACAAGAAATTGCATGGTATACTTCAGTTTGAGTCTTTTTAATTGAATTCTTCATCTGAGTGTCTTTTACTAAGTGTTGCTAGAATCTCTCGGAATTTGCTTGTTCTGATATGGGGTTTGAATTTTCAAGATTATGGATGATTCGTTTGCTTGAGGGCGAGCAAAAAGCTAAGTGTGGGGTAGTTGATAATCTTGTTTTTAATGTTTATTTTCTGGATAATTTTATGTGTTTTAGTGTCTCATCTTGCATGCTTTTAGTGTTTTAATGCTAAAATATTTTTTCTTATGTTTATTTTAGTCATTTTGATAAATTTAAAGTTTTTGGGTGATTAATGGTCTTAAATTTCATTTTATGCAGGAAATTTTGCTCAGGCACGGCTGAGACAAACTATCCCAGTTGTGTCCAATATAGAAGTCAAAACTCACCATTTCACCAAGGGTCGCGACTGAGACAAATTGTCCCAACCGTGGCCATTGCAGAATTCAAAATGTGCCGCTTCATCAAAGGTCAAGGTTGAGAAAAACTATCCCAACCGTGGCCATTACAGCCTGCGAACACACTTTTGATCCAGAAGCTCGCCAAGGCTGAGACCAATTATCCCAGCCATGCCCATGAAAAATTACCACTTTGTCTCCTTCTGTTGTGGCTGAGACAAAAGTGTCCCAGCCGTGGCCTCTTGGGCAGCTCTATAAAAGCTGCATAATTTTCTATTTAGAGGAGGTCTTTTCTAGGGTTTCGTGCATAGAGTGCTTAGGGAGAGAAAAAATGTTTTTTTTTTTCATATTTTGAAGGTTTTTCATACTTAGTATTAGAGTTTTACTTGTAAAAATTACTCTTTCAACTTAGTTTTACTTCAAGAACACAAAGATAGTCATAGTTTTAGTTTCTAGTTTGAAGATTATAGCTTACAATCAAAGTGCTATTTGGAGAAGAAGAGAAAGAGCTTCATCAACTTCAAATCTTCAGCTTCAAATGGGTTTTATAGTTTTCATTCTTACTTTGTTCATCTTTTACATTATGGATAGTGAGTAGTTATCTTTGTTGCTTGGGGAAGCTTTGAATCCCCTACTCACAATGTGAATATTGAGCATGTTTGGAGTTTTACATGAATGAATGGTCTATTTCACTGTTACTTATTTATATTTCATGGGTTTTCAATCTATTGAGTTAATTTCCATATATGGATGAATGATGTTCATCATATATCTTTGAATGTGTATTGAGTCTAGTGGATTGAAGTCTATGAATGATCTTGCTCAGTTTTTATTTCATGAATGCTGTATTATTTTAGACGACTCCGGAATTGGATTCTAAATGTGCAGTAATTGTGATCTTAGGGCTAGAGTGTGGAGTGAAATGGATGAGATTTAGGTTGTTTGGCTCCGAAATGGGAAGGCAAACCAAACTTAGGATGTTAGACCCGTGTATAGGCTAGTTGTTGGGCTGGCTTCGGAATGGGAAGTTTAGCAACTAGAATAGCTGGCTCCAGAATGGGAAGCTTGGGTTAAGAGGGTTATCCTGAATTCGTTCATGTATACTTTAAGATAAAATTAATTCACAGTGGGTATGGGGTGGATAAGTGAACCTAAGCAACGTTTTAATTTCTATACATTTGCATACTTGTTAATTTTTCTGAATTAAATACATACTCAATTTACTGTTATTAGAATTAAATTTCCCTTCATTTCATATTTTAGTTTTTAAAGTTTGCATTATACAAATTAAACAACTTATACACACCAAATTTGGATTTCTTTAGCATACAATTAATTTCCACAATTTTCACACACATTTTCCTTGGGTTTGATATTTACGGGTCCTAACTATATCCTACTTTATTACTTGTCAATCTATTGCACTTGTTAGGGTCGCAACGACGTTCCTAGCAGGTTCTTTGGGCAAGGGTGCATCCAAAATATACAACTTCTTCTCTTGCTTGAGAACAATTCTCAAGTTTCGAGACTAGTCTATGAAATTGGTGCCATTCAGATTGTCCTTTTCTAGGACCGATTGCAATGAAAAGTTGTTGTTTGAAGAAGCCATTTTTCAATCTACAATAATATATTTTAGCAAGATTAAATAAGGTCTTAATAAAATCCCACAAGCTGAATTAATATCCCTTTAAATAATTCACGTTAGTGATTTAATGTTGGCCAAGATCCACTTTTCACAATAACTCATTAGTCAAGCTGAGCTTGTACACCTAAAGAGGTAAGTTAATGAGGTAGGAAAACTCCAATCATGTCTCGTATATGACTCTTGAATCAAATGGGCTAACATTTTAAGATGTTATAGCACAAATCCATTTATTAGTTGCCTAGGTCCGGACATCCCTTTCCATGTTAAGTTCAACCTACATTCACAACCCATGCCTCACAAAGATAATTGGGCGCATCTAGGACTCATAGTCTACGTGACCGATGATCGATGTCTTGACAAGTTTCGAATTAGGAAGGCAACTTTGTGACTTACTATTTTAGGGATTCATTTTATTACGGCTTACATGGCATACACTTTGTCATCCATTCATAACATGCATATATATAAGTGCATAAAGTAAAGCGTGACAAACATGGGCCCAAAAACCTACAACTAAGATTCTATACTATTATATATGAATCTTCAAGTTGGGCTTCTCCACTCCGTTGGGCTTCGTCTTGATTTACAAAGTCTTTAAATAAATTCTATACTAAGATATAAATGAAACTTTTACAATAATCCATAATGGCACGCAGGCCATATTTAATTACATAACCTAGGGCCCATGAATGCACTATCCATATTCATTTATCACACAAAACAAGCAAACAAATATATATAACATTCATGGATAAAACAAAGTCCAATTTTAATTAATTAAGCCAAGTCCATTAAAGGAAATTGTGTACTTGAACCTTTAAGAGAAGATCCCGTGATGGGCCTGGGCCGAAGCCCAATGGACTAAATCCACTTATTAAATAAGTTCTCTTAAAATCCCAAAATACATACTAGTTAGATTTGTGCTATAAATTAACTCTAGTATAATTTTCAATTTTGACATTTTTAATATTATGTCATACAGCCTATAAACATTAAAAATACAAATAATATGACCCAACATGAATTAAAACATAAAAATTCATGAAGAACATATATCACACACGGCATTAACAACAAAACAAACAAACAACATGAAACTAGTTGTTTAATGCTCACATAATGCCACAAACGATGCACAAACACTTAAAACAATGACTAGTTTGTGTTTGTTGCATGTTTAATCAACATTGTTTATTTTTAAAATGGAAAAAAAATTTAGATCATATCTGAATAGAGATGTTTGGTTGTCCCAACATTTAGCTCATTAATATAAACAATATAAAATCACTACTATGCTCTCCTAACCCTACTCTACATGCTAATATAAAATCCCAGTCAAATTCTAGCTCAAACTTATAAAACCATTAAAGTATGTCTTAGGATTTTACCTTTTTACTTGTGTTTCTTGGTCTTCCTTTGGTGCAAACTCTTTTCTATGTGAAAGAGCGGGAATTTTTTAGTATGAGGATTTAATTTTAGCTGAAGATGTGAAGAGATGAGGCTTAGAAAGAAGAAAAATGGAGGAGAGAGTGAAAAAGATGAGGCCTCAAATTTGAGGGAGAAAGAGGGAGATGCTGCTTGAATTTTTCAGAGAATTTCTGATATTTTTCCCTTTTTATATGGTGTTTTAAGTGTGCAAAAGGAGAGGCTAAGATTTAATGTGTAATTATTAAATCCAATGGCCTCTAAATTGGCTACTTGTCACTCATCTAGGACCTTAGACTTATCCTACTCTCCTGAACTCACACACACACACAATCAATACACTAAAGTAACCTCTCATATAAAATATCATGATCAAATTCTCGGATTTGACCCTCCAAATGATCTAATTTTGGTTTTTCACTCCGAAATATGAATTTTTGATCCCGATATCGGATTGCCCTAAAATTTTTCCTCGAGTGTCATTAATATATTCAAGAATATATGGTAAAAATTTTAGCTCATTCCAATATCGTTTTGATATACTTTTAGCTTTAGCGGCCGATACGGCCAGTCCGAAACTTGAATTTTCAAAATTATCAGAATTGCTATTTTTCAATTCCATGGATTTTACTACACCACTTTTAACATGCATATAAAATTTAAAGTCAATCGGAGATCTCTAAGGCCTTCAATTGCTTAGTCAAAGTTTTAGTCAAACCTATGTCGATTAGTGAAATATTCTTTTTTTTGCCCTTTTAGAGGTCTATTTAACCTCAATTATCAATGAAATTTTACCGCTATACTCCATTTAACACGTGCTTTCATTTTTTACATTAATCTCATATTGTCTGTCGGGTCACCCATCCTCGGACTTTTTTGGTCCGGACACGTTTAACAGTGCAATCATTCAAATTTTTCTATCATAATCAACTCTAATCACTCTGAACTTATCATAAAATAATTAATCATGCACAATAATAAGTTATGCATAACAAATGCAAATTTGGGGGCATTACAAGTTTAACCATATGCTTTGGTCCTACAAGACATATCCTCAAGGAGACACTTGCCAAACCCCTTTCTCTTTAATCTATGGATCGAAAGCTATCATTCCAGTAGAGATTGGTCTCCCAGCTCTAAGGATCGAATCCTTTATCAAAGAATATGAAAGGCTAATTGAATTAGATCTAATCGAAGAGAAATGTGATGGTGCTAGTGCTAAAATCGCAGCATACAAACAAAGATTTTCCAAATATCATAACATTAGAGTCAAGCCTAGAACCTTTAGAGTTAGTGACCTTATGCTGCAAAAGGCAAAACTCAACAAAGAGAACTCTTATGTAGCAAATTAATGCCTAATTGGGAAAGTCCATTTAAAGTGGTGAAGATCATTGATCCCAACGCTTACAAATTATGAGACTTAGACGGGCAAGATATCCTGAGGATGTGGAATATAGATTCTTTAAAGAGGTATCAGTTATGATATTACTTATGAGAATTCGATCGGATAATGATTATCTTGTTAATCAGATGGTTATACTATCGTTTGCCTCACTAATGATATACTTCTACTACATGAATCTAAACTTACAATGATTGCAAATCTTACTTTGTGAAAAGTGTTGAACCCCATAAGCATCCAATTTGCTCTTGAAAGCCCACTTTTAGAATTTGAGATCAGATAAAGGTTTATTTAACTAGTGAAGACCAATCGCTTTGCAATGGATAGGGATTTAACCTAATTCGTGATGCCTCGAACCTCAAAATGGCATGAAATAATGGCTCGGTGTATTCTTACTCATTTGCTAATGATCGACCTATGAGGACATCTACTAGGCACACAAGGTAGGTATTATAGAGTCATCATCCAATAAAATATTGAAAAACAAATTCTAACCTTATGAGGCCAAAACCAGAGATAGTTCAGGATCTCACTCTATTTATACCTTTGGTTAATGTTATATTAATGAGTTTTAATGATTAATATATTTCATCTCTTTTTTCACACGAGTTATCATGCTAGAAAGATAAAAGTGCACTTAAGTACATTGAAAGTTGTAAAGCATGCATATCAAAAGCTGTAAAACATGGCATTGAAAGCATTAATGAATAAGAATAAAATAAAGATAAAATCAAACATAAACTGGAGAATTAATGGAATTCCTTTGAACAAGAACATTAGTCATCGCATGCATATTTACAAAAATGTTGAATTTCGAAGTGTATTTTGGATAAAAAGAGGGCATTGAGCCTATATAGTTTAAAAGAAAAGAATCGTGTTAATTGATTAATTCAAAGTAAAATTTATTTGTTGAGCTTTTAATTTATCTTTCGAAAACCCGTTTATGTACGACAAGCAAAACATTAAAGAATAATAATATAAGTAAAACATGCATAAATCGGGGTATTGATTGATTTTAAAACATTGATTCTCTCATGCAATATTTATGAAATTTTTAATGTGATTTTTGGAATAAAATAGAATATTGATCCATTTTATGAGAAAAATCCAATTAATTAGATAAAAATATTTAATACAAAATTTCCTAGTTATCGTGCAAAAATCCCGTTTTTACTACGTTATTACAGACATTTAAATAAAAGAAATGAAAAATATTATAGGCCCAAAAACTAAATAGGGAAATATAAAGGAAGACCTAAGCTAACCTGCTTTGATTCTCCAACTCAATTTAGGATGGAATTGCACATATAAAAAATATGGCATGAAAAATAAGATAACTAGTCAGTAATAAATTAAATTCAAAATCAAATACCATAATTAAATATATGATTCTCCAACTCAATTCAGGATGAAATTGCACATATAAAAAATATGGCATGGAAAATAAAATAATTAGTTAGGAATGAATGAATTAAATTGAAAATCAAATACCATAATTAAATATATAAAATGAACATAATAATATACATAAGAAATAATGATAGCAATACTAAAAAAGCATTAATGATAATATTAATAATAATAATTATAAACATTATCATTAAAAATAAGAATAAAAATATGACTTGACTTAAATATTACACAAATATACAAATAATCTATTTGATCATTAAATCACAAATATTAATTAGTTTGACTAATTAAATAAACTTAAATAAAATAACATTGTTAGAATAAACAATAATTAAAACATATTATAAATTAGAGAAAAGAATAAATTAGCATAATCAATTTATCATAAATATTAATTAATTAAATTAATTAACAAATGCAAATATATAATATTAATAAATATATCAACATTAAAAGAATATTAACAACTTAATAGTAGTAAATTATACAATACAAGAAAAATATTAAGCCAAAAACTATAAAAAAAAGAAATAATAATACAAATTAATTATATATATATATATATATATATATATATATATATATATATATATATATATATATATATATATATATATATATGAAATGGTGAACGAAGAAACCAAAAGGCCAAAGAACAGGCGAAACAAATAAGAAAAAATAGGGGTGTGCATCGGTTGAGTTCGGGTCAACCAGACCCAAACCCAAAACCCGAAATTTTGAGTTTACTCTCACCCGAACCAACCCTACTAAGCTGTCGGGCCCTTACTCGATTAACCCGATTATTTTCGAGGCCTGAACCGAACAACCCGATTGTTAATTTTATTTTAATTGATTAAACTGAAATTTTAAGTAAACCAAACCAAAGCATGTGCAAGGCCAAACATTTAACAAATCTAGAATTCAATTGACGTAAGGAGTCATGCAAAAGTAAAGAATTATAGCTATAATCAGCATTACTTGAGAGAACCTTCCACGTAAATTAATTCTTTTTAAAGATGATAACTTGCAATGCCACTCAGCTAGAACCACATCGAGGACAACTATAGAAGCTTCATCTGGTTAATTGGGTCATTCATAACATATTTCGCCATAATCATGACAGCAAACCAATTACCACAGCACATGGTAGTGAAATAATTATAGATGAGATTTTTAGTATCGACTTGCTAATATAAAGATATAATTTGTAGAACCAACAGATCAGTCTTGCGATTGTACCTGAACAGTAGCCATTCTCTTATGCTATTAATTTTATCACAAACTATCAATACTGAAAATAATGTGATTGAAGATGAAAATTCAGTAGCAAACAAAAATTTCAGAGCTTTACGATCATATCTTAACACGCATCCAGAAAAATAAAGCGCAAATTTAGAAACACTGCTCAGGGTTACAAGATCAGGACTGTAAGCTTACAGAGGTTAATGTAATAACACTGCTCAACTCTCTTCTCCTAAATTCTAAAACTCTTGATACAAGATGCAATGTAAATTTTTGTGTTTATAGTCTACATTACAAAAAGAATCAGATTACAATAAACAACAAGATTTGAAATATGCTGCTAAGAATAGAACTCACCAAGGAAGATGATTAAGCAAATCTGACGGCAGCACAACCAACTCGCAATAGGCAGCTCTTCAAAATCTATCTTGAATTGGATGAAGGAGATGACGAGGCGGCGGTGATCACTGACCGGCGACGGAGGCAGCCAAAAACTCTTAGGGTGGCAGAGAGGAGGGACCGAGGGAATGAAAGAAAAATTAGGGATTTTTCATTTATATACTGGATTGGTCGATCGGGTCGATTTTTGGAGGGTTTCACCGACTCGACCCGAACTCAAAATTTTCACAAATCTCTCCCTCGACATGACCCTACCAACCTCTTTAACCGCACCCGATTTTGTAGGTTCGGTTAGGGTTGATCGGGTCGATTTTTGCACACCCCTAAGAAAAAAGACAAAAAACAAAAGGAACATGAACGGAGAAAGTGATGCAGGAGAGGTGGCGTGTCTGGGACTTTTAGTGATGGAAATTTTTGAATGCCGCCATAAACTCCTGTTACTAAAGGTCCACAGCAAAAATAGAAATTTAAAGAAAAATTCTTTAGCAACAGGATATAAGTGTCGCTAAATGCGTCGTTAAAGGACCTGACAAAACAAAATCCGAAATAACTAAGAAAAAACCATTTTTAACCCAAAAAACCACAAAAAACCTTTAAAATAACATATAATAAAATACTAATTAAAAATATAAAACAAATTATAAAAAAATAAATAAATTTAATATATTTAACAAATTAACAATAAAACCAATTAATTAGTAAATAATGAAATTAAACAAATAGTTTACATATCAACATAAAACACTTAAACAACAAATAAAAGAACTAAGATTAATTAACATAATAAAACAATTATTTATCATCTAAAATACTAAATTCACAAAATTAAGTTAACCAATTACCAATTAATTAGTAAATAGCCTAATATATTAAACTAATTAACAAATTAATATAATAAACAAATAATGATTAAAATTAATAAAATAATAAAATTAACTTAACAAATGCTCACCAAATTATATGATAAAGCAATATTTATTAACTAATATAATAAATTAATTGACAAAATTAGTTAGCAAATTTACAATTAATTAAGAATTAATCACAAATAAGAGAAATCAATAATACATTAAGGTAGATCTACAAAATTAATAAGAGAATAAACCAAAAAATATTATTTACATAGTTAATTAAAACTAAACATTGAATTTACAGGTTTTTAGGGTTCGAGAATATTACCTTCAATATGCTTCCATTAAAAAATAAGGATTTAGTGCTCGATGGTTTTTTTCCTATTTTTTGTGATTTTTTGAAATTTTTTTAGAGTTAAAAATATTGATTTTTCATGGAAGAAGAAAGAAGATGAGGAAGCAATTGAAGTTAATTAAGAGAGAGAGAAAGTGATCATTAGGTGGTTAAGAAACCCACCCAAATCCCTAAAACGGGATAGGATTAAGGGGATATTTTCTCCAATTGTTTTTGTAACACCCCAATACCCGTTCCATGAAATAGGATGGATACGAACTGCTACCCTGCTTAACAACCAGAGCAAAACTTAAATAATGTCTCCCTAGTCACTTCAATCTCAGAGTTTACAAAAATTTTTCCAAGAAGACCGACAGAATTTCCTCTATACGGGTCTCTATTCCCTGTTAACAAAGAACAAATATTATCTCTATGAACCCATTATAACATCCAAATCATATAATCCATTACTTAATTGATCTCAGGTCGATACTCACGACGAGATCTCAACTAACCAATTTAATAAAATATACAAGGAAACCCAAGAACAACACATATATGCGACAAACCGATTACAAACCAAGATGTCATACAAAGGCAAGATACCCAAATCTATCAGATACAATGTTCCAATAAACCATAATGATTAAGCTCCAATATCACCACCTTGGGTTAACCAAACCAGCAGCAGCAAATCTTCCTCATCAAGCAATCCAAACTTGAAACCTACACGGATAAACACCCGTGCTAAAATATAAAGCTTAGTAGGGAACAACAAAATATTCTATAAAAGAAATTTCCTATAAGGATCAATAATTACTGCCTAGGCACTAAGTTATAAAACAAATACATAAAGCAGTTGCAATAAATGATATTCTTATCTATATTGTGATTATAATATGCCAATTTTGGATAACTCACATAACCTTACCAATTACCTTGTTAAAAACCATTTCTTCTTTATCTGCATAGCTATTACCAATACACATGTTAGTTTTACCTTTGTTTACTTATAATTCAATCTTAAATAGTTCAATCACACATATGAGTGAACTATCACAGGTCAATTTCTCAAGGTCAAGCAAGACATATAATCATACTTGAAAGCATTACCAAGCACAATTCGTAATGTAGATCTTATAAACTCAAGTATAACAAATCTTTCAAAAACACATCAGTGTCCATATATATATAAATGCAGTAATTAAACCACCATCCAGAGATGCACCATATTCAAGAAAAACATCAAAAAGCAAGCAAGAAATAACTTGAAATACTAAATAAAGGTTAATTTATCACATGGCATCCATTTACCAAAAAGGAAAAATGCTAAGAAACATCTTCACAGAGTTAAAACCTACTTGCAATTTCATATGTATACCATTGCAAATTCCAAATACAAATGAGATACAGGATATGCACTGGTAGTTTAGATTACTTATACTTTTACACTATATTGAAATTAGCCTACCTAAGTTCTAAAAGTGGATAACGAGATTAGAGGATATCCGAAGATATCAAACAGAGGATCCCCATAGGATCAAATAATGGTCCAATAAGGACAATCAAAAGTCCACGAAGGACAAAGACCCAAACAGGATCAACAGAAACAGCTGCAATATCCCTATAGGCGCCTATTCAATCCACGACTGAACTATGACTGCAGGCTAACAGATACATAACTTCCTTTACAAAAGCTTTAAATATCATTTAGGCATAACATGGCCTGTCGGCCAATATCGGTGTATATGTATACACATAATAAAATCAAATCTCCAGAAGCATTTATCCAACTCTAAATCTTGCCAATACAAGGTTAAAATATCGAATCAAGCACAAAATGCATTAAAATTACTACTTTATAGAAATAAAAGCTTTACATATTACAAACATAGAGGAATCTATCATTTAACCATGCCTCTAACATGCTCTCTGATCTAGATTTATACCTTTACGAACTTTAATTATGCCAACCATCCAACATAACCTTTAAGCATGTTATACTTGCATCAAATAATCACATAGTTATACAAGATAATTTATAAAGAGAGAAAGCCTAAAAGAGCCTAAATATCATATAAAGGATGTACCATCTCTAGTGCACAATACATACATACGCAAATCATATAATACTTATATAATCTCTTATAAATAATTACATGAAAAGATATACAGTTTGGTATAGTATTGCATACGATTCTTCAGCAAGATTTCCACGAATGACCACATGCCACTGTAGTTATGTACATTAATACAATAATCGGTGGCACTACAAGTGCATGACCATACTATTACACATAGGAAAACAAAAGTATACCTCATTTCATAATAACCAAAATCAAACTTCATTTATTAATTATGTCCATTGTTGTATAAAATGAGGTTATCTTATATTCTATACACCTTTTTTCTTAATAATAAGTTATTCCAAAAACATGCATTATGATTTAAAAATAGGTTGAGTATATATCATACAGTCATACTTACTCAAGCACTATAATATGATATTTTTCAAAATACACATGAATAACTTACTCGTGTATGTGATATCACTCAAGCATACCACTATTGCATGAGAGAGTACCTTTCCGATACATCAAAGCTATTTTCCACGTCCCTTTATATTTGCTTATATCATCTTCCATTCGTACTCAATTAATACATTTATCAAGTCAATGAAATCGTCATCATACTATATCTCATAATATCATTTCTCAATATTAGGTATAAGCTAATTGAACATCTAGGCATACGTCATAATCATACATGCATATATATATATACCATTTTTCAATTTCATGCCCTTTTTGAATAGGTTTAAAACAAGCAATACTGCAATTATTTATACCCATACAATTACATGCAAATTTAGCCACAACTAAACTCTATTTGTAGGCATTAATGATGTTCATACACATTTCAATTATCATGCTTGTGCTTTTACTGTATAATCTGGCACATATACATTTATATCTAAAAATACACAATTATCGGTATATATATGCATGTATTTTTAATTTCCAAATATCAATATAAGTAACTGTAAATATACATCACTATAACTATATAGTTTCGCATGATAACATATAAGCATAAGCATGCAGGCATATTCATATTACTTCAATTAAGTATTAAACAACCTGCTTGTTCAAGTATTTGCTATATAACATATTTTATCAAACTCACATATATTTCCATATGATGTTATTATGTTTTTATGTATTTATACTATATTACCTACTAACTCTTCACTGTTAATTAATTTTAAGTTCTTTGAAATTTTTCTCCTTACAAGATTTCAACATCATAATCATATATATATATATCATGCTTGCTTTAATTTCATTAATTCACAATTTCGACTGTGCCATCCTAGAAAAGTCATTTTTACATGTCTGAAATACTATGCTCAGAGTTTATTTACTTTATAATGTACTATAAGCATTATAATTTACACATAATTCACCAAAGAATCCATTAACAATATCTCTAATTCAAACTCTAGATTTTGAGTTCTCTTATGACAGAGCCATCTGCTTTACTGCAATTTTGACAAGGTTATTGTAACATTACCGATCTTTCAAAACTTTAGAACACTAAAACTAAGCTAAAATCTAGCTATTTAGAGAATAAACAATAAAAATGACTTCTCCTTTCAAAATTTAACCTTACATACATTATCCTTCTTATGTTCTATATTGGGGATTTAGCTTCATTTTCAGTTAAATCTATGTATATATATATATATACATAGCTTTGGTTTAATCAAAATCTAATAAAATTACACATGCATATCAAGATTCACACCAAGTTCTTGTACCTTAGAGTTGAAGTCCAGAATTCTCCATCCGTTCTGCCTGTTCGGAGACTCACCGGAGCCTCGTCGGAGCCTCGTCGAAGCTCCATACATTAAGCTAGAATCGTCGATAGCCTCCTGGTGGCCTTCATGCATCCCAAGGCAACGCGGTTTGGCCGAAAAAAAACCGAGAACCGCTAGCTGCCTCTCACTCCGATCTACTCTTCACCGGTGAGTGGGGAAGATCGACAGGCACCGAAAGATCCACCTCACCACAAAGAGCTTTTCGGTGGTTGTCGTGATTCTAAGCGCTGTCGTCGGTCACTGGAAAGAGGGGGAGATTCATTCGATCGAAAAGAAGAGAAAAAGAAATGCAGATCAAGAGCCGTCGCCACTGTCGGAGGAAGAAATGGGTGAGGAGAGAAAGGCCGGTGGCCTAGGTGGGGGCAACCGCACCGATCGCCGGCCAGAGCGCCGTTGATCGGATGCAGTGCCTCCCCTCCGCCCTCTCCTTCTCTTCCTCCCCTCTTCTTCTTCTTTTTTTTAAAGGCGAATTTGGGTCTCTCAAAGACAAAAATGACCCCCACTAGCCATTATAAAGCCTAAATCACCTTAAGCCTCCACTAACCCCATTTTGAACATAAAATTCCCTAAATCTTGACCTTAACCACTTATTAAGTCATTAATTAACTTAATTAAATTCATTTTACACATATTTCTATTAGGGTCACTATTGGGGCCTTACAATTTTCCCTTACTTCTTGGCTTAGAAATGCAATTCTAGAGTGAGTCGGAGTCACTCCCAGACCATTGATTTTGACTTTGCCCCCATTTTTTCAGCCAATTGATATCTAACTTGAAATATTTTATCATTTTTAGGCCATAAGACGTCTTTTTCTGACTACGTGTCGTCTAGACATTTGTTCCCCTATGACTTAGCTTTTTAATAAATCAAAAATCACTCAATTTGGATTTGTATATTGGGATTTATGGCCAAAATACTAACTCTTGGAAAATTTTTAGAAACAGAATTGGTATTCTGACTTTGAAAAAATTCTATGAATAATGGGTTTAGAATTAGGTAATACTTTCTTCATGAAAGTTTTTTAAAAATGAGTTTAGTTTCTATAAAAATTGTATTCACCTTACTATGAGCTCTACAGAGGGAGTTATGCTGAAAATACTATAGACTGGTCTAGGTGCTGGGATAGATTCGGATCATCTATGTTCAATCTTAATTTTAAGATATTTAAGGGCTCAACTGGATTTAGATGTCTCATCAAAGTTGTAGATATATGTATTAAGATTCAAATGGCTTTAGAATAACCTAATTATAAGGTTTATAGTCTGAGATAAAGCCGAAACACCTACTGCTCCGAGATTTAAAAATTAATTTTTCATTTTGCACTGTTAATAGAGGAAAAAAATCACAAAAAGGATTTTTAAGAATTTAAAACCTATAAGAGAGATCAAAAAGTATTTCAAAAATATAAAATTTTGGGAGAAAATCTGGCACCTCTACTCCTTTTCCATTTATGAGAAATCATTTCTTCATTAGGTAACTCTGATCAGGAGCAACCTCAGGATCTAGTGTCTACATACTCTTAATTTATGAGTTCAAAGAACTCACAAATTAGTGCACTGATTGATTACTTGCACTTATCGATAAGATAGGATTGGATACTTGTAATTTACAAGGAATTGTTATAAACACAATCTTTTGCAAATTATACAAGTCTCAGATCAAATGTCAAATATTCAACTATCAAAATAGAATATGAAGTAGATAGCATGAAT
This sequence comes from Excoecaria agallocha, assembly GCA_037975025.1. NCBI lineage: Eukaryota > Viridiplantae > Streptophyta > Magnoliopsida > Malpighiales > Euphorbiaceae > Excoecaria > Excoecaria agallocha. Next base: position 65,572,494 of record CM075809.1, on the reverse strand, counting down.
AACTTCAAAATCACATATAGTTATTGATGAAAAATATTTACATAAAAAGATAATTTTTTTGATATTCAAAATTGCAAGAAAAAGAGATAGAAGAAATATCCCTATCTATCTGGATCATATCGCTGCTCCTAGGCTTCTTGATTCCTTATGACATCTCCTTTAATGTCTCACTTAAAAGCTCTTTTAGCATCCACTGGAAGGATCTCTTTTGTATGGCCACCAAGATCGACACCACTAGGCTCAAGCATGACATTTGCCTCTTTCTTCTCCTCCTCTTTCTCTCCGTTGATATCATTTATAGGAAGCTAAGGAAGAGATTTGATGTCATTTAGGAAAGATAGATTGAATCCAGGAAACCTCTCTTAACAAGATAACTGATTTCGCTCGAGCACCTCAGCTTCAACACTCCTTAATTCCTTGAAGAATTGACCTTTTACATCTTTAATCTACTTTAGATGCTCAAAATGAACCTTAACTTGAGCTCCCTCTAGGGAGTTGATCTTTGCCTTGATGTTGATATTAGTAGACTCGAGATCAGCTTTCGATGTTTCTGCATCAACCCTAGTTTATATAAAATTGGCTTTAAGCTTAGCATTCTTATTCTTAAGCCCATCAAATTTAGCTTTCATACATTTCACTTTAGAGTGGATGGTGGAAAGAGTAGACTCATATCTTTGCACCACACTCTACATGGCCTCCTCTTGCCTTTTCACTAGTTTATTGTAGGAAACCCGATGTTCAAGCTCCATCTTGGCCTTTTATTTATTATGGAGAAATGTGGCTTGATGCAACTCATACTGGAGTCGATCCCTAGTCTATTCCAAATGCAAATGTTCACCACATATAAGCTAGACCCTTCGAACTACTTGAAAAGTAAAAAGACAAAATTTGAAATAAACCTAATCATCAAAAATAGCAAAATCAATTCAGAGATCTTTACCATTAGTGACAACATATAAAGATCTATTGCTATTTGTCTAGCTTAGCCAAAAATTGGGCATCTATTAAATCTCTTCCCAAGAGAAGGCCTTCAATGATGTACTCCACTATGTGTAAATTCCATAGGCTAGCTCTATCCTTATAATGATTGTTTATGATCTAACTTAGTGGGACCTTCAAGAATGCTCCCATTTGTCTTTATGAGGTAGATTCCCTATGAGAATTTTGAGGAACTTCCCTATAGATAGACACTAATCGATCCTTTTTCATTATAGATAGATCGATAATGGTGGGAAAGCTACTGCCACTAGGCTAAGATTGATAACCGGTGACTTGTTCGAGTAGGTGATTGAATATCTACAACTTCAGATGGATCAAAAGATAGACCTTTTTCACCTTCTGTTCGATCAACCAAATCACCAATAACTATGATAAAAGGTCGATTGTCTATGTTAATAAATGAAGGCTCCACACTGCAGATTCCCTAACAACACTCAATTAAGCTACGAGCTCTTCCCCAGCTTTATCAACCATCAGGGTTGCAAGCTCTTCAATTCATAGTATCGTGATAAAAGGTTCTCATATACCTTCAATTACATCCTTTCTTTTAAGCCAGCAAAGTTGCCTACCTTCGGTCCTCTTCTTAGCTCTTCCCTCTTCTAAGCCATTATCTTCGCCAACTTCTTCTTTTCCTTCTCATTGACAATCATTTATGCAATTAAGATCAGAAAGCTTAAATCAGATTTAAAGGAAAAGAAAGGAAACGACAAAAAAGATGATGCATTGTAGGAGAAGAGAAAGAGAAAAACATATATTGCTCACGCTCTTTCTCCTTTTCAGTTGATAACGGATCGGGAAAAAAGACATTCCAGTCAATTGGTCCTCTTTTTATCATGGCATCTAGACTTGCTATATCTTTTCGATACCTAGCTTGCCCAATGGCCAGATCCCCTACGCTGATCAATCTATCCCTTTGGACCAAGTTAACACTAAAGCCCTTTTTTGATCTAACCAGTATAAATTTTTCTTTAAACCTCTTCATAAAAGATAAAAATTGGAGAAGTTTCCTATCCTTTCTATTTGTGAAATTGTAAAAACTACATGCATCTATTCCAGTGGAAATGAAATAATAATGCTAAATAACTTTATTGTCAGGGCTACGTTATATTGGCAATTCTTACACATTTCCTTAAAACATGCAATGGCTCTCTAGGCGTTAAGATTTAGTTTGTTAGGAGCCACCCTATCTAAGAGGAACCTCAGCCTATATTTAAGGCTCATAGTATGGAGAATAAAGAACTTGCCTTTCGCAAAAGGCCCATCGCTACTTGGCATTGAAGGAGGACAAGGGTAGGAATAGTACCTACAAGGAAAACCAAATTGCTTCTTGATTGACTTAAACTTATCCTCAGTAAGCTTAGTTTGAGTGGGGATTGCATATTTCCCTCAATATTCTTGCAAAAAACTAATATCAGGGCCATGATAGGACATAGGCTTAGATGACTCTACCATTTTTACTTTGAGACACTAAATGGAAGAACAAAAGAAAAAGAGTTCAGTGAGAAAAGCTTACCCGAGAAATCAAAGGGCAATCCGAAGCATAAGAAAGATGAAGGCTCAAAAGTAAAGGGTTTAAGAGAAGAAAATTTTGAAAAGTTCATCAGGAATTCAAAATGCATGAAAAAAAAACTAGATAGAGAAGAATATTGCTTATTTATAAACAACATATAAGCCTCAAAGTTTTAAAAAGAGGTCAATAAGAAAATTCCATGTGGCTTACACATAATTGCATTTCATTTTATGAAGAGGTGCCACACATAAAATATGTCGCATTTAACGCGATGCTTTTGCTTTTTAGATGCTCAAAATATGAAAAGATGACTTTGACCTCTAACTTCTTCCTCCGCTCCTCTAAATGGATCATAATGTAACGACACCTAAGTTTGCATTCCTTTGATCCCTTATGGATTAAAATGTTACGAATCCTCCAAATTCTAGGCATGCAGCAGCCTAAGTTCACATTCCTTCAACCTTTCACGGATTAAAACATCGTGAATCCTCCAAATTCCATATGTACAGTTGCTTAAGTTTGTATTTCTTCAATTGCTTATAGATTAGAATGTTGCCAATCCTCTAAATTTCATGCGTGCACCTGCTTAAATTTGCATTCTTTTGATCCCTTATGGATCGGGATGCCATAAATCCTTTAAATTTTAAGTGTGTAGCCACCTAAGTTCGCATTCCTTCAATCCTTTATGGATCGAAACATTGCGAATCCTCCAAATTCCAAGCATGCAACTGCCTAAGTTCACATTCCTTTTATCCCTTACAGATTAAAACCTCGCCAATCCTCAAAACTCCAAATGCTAGTCACCTAAGGTCTTATTCTTTAGATTTTTTATAGATCGAAATGATGATTTCAAGCACCAGTCACCTAAGTCCCTATTCCTCCGATCTTTACAGATCAAAAGGACAATTCTAAATACTAATTTCCTTGACTCTTATCCTTCGATCTTAGTAGTAGATTCAAACATTGCATGGAGGCAAATGATATTACTTACCTATTTATATCAAGGCCCATCCCAACAATCACCGGCCTGGGATGACTCGAGCCCAATTATCGCTTGTTAGTTCACTAAACACTTGTGTTGGCATGTATCAGGGCAAAAGTTTGATCAATCCATATTTCTCTACCAATTGCATCACTTAGATCATGTTCTGCAAAGCTATCACATCATATGCCTAAATTCGCCAATCGTAGTTACTCGAGATCCTACACTTAAGTACTTTGGCCTTGTAGGCCTTAGCCATTTAGAGACAATATATATAGAGAGAAAAACTTCAAGAACAATGTATTGTTGTTATCATTGCTTGCATTATTATTCGTTTACTCTTTTTCTCTCTCTTTTTATCCTCTTTAACTTAAACATCGGCGTGTTAATCCTCTGCACCCCAAGGTTAGTCTTGTTTTATTTTGCAGATCGGTTTACCTCACTAGTAGATCGATATAGTCAACTCTAATCCATATTCCTCCATTCATAAGTTCTAACAATTTGGAACTTATCACTTACAATCTAGTTAAAAAAGAAAGTAATTGCCAAAAAAATTACTGTAAAAGTGATCATAGATAGGAAAATAGTTAGAAATTTGGTTCGATGAAGCTAAAATTACAACAATTGATAAAAATTTCATTCACATGAAAAATAAGGGAGTTATATGAATATTTTAGTGAACTCAATTTTTTTAAATAAAATTATAAGGATTTTTTAATCTATTTTTAACTGAGCGGGCCGATTTTAAAAATCATTAAAATTACAAGGCCTTTTTTAAAATTTTATTTAGTTAGGTGGAGTCTAGTTTTGCCTTTGATTATCGATTAATTTTATTCAATGGACAAGTGTTAATGATAAATTTGATGCAACACTATTCCTTTTTTAATATAAGAAAAAAAGGGCAAAAACTCTCAAAACAACAAATAAAACCTATTTAAAATAAAAAAAACACCATAGTTGTTATGACTAAACCACACTTTTAAGACCATCAGGAGGATCCTCCAAATAATGTAGACCAAGAGATACTGCAACTGTAAAATGAGTGAGGAAATCAGTACTAAAATTTACTTCATGATGGAAATGAATAAAAAGAACACAGTTAAAGATATTGTTAATTAAATTGATCGATCTTAAGAGAGAAAGATAATTAACAAGAGGTGTAAATTTTCCATTGATCATATTAACCACTTTAAAACTGTTACATTCAATAATCAACTATTGAAAATTTAGATTTTTAGCAACTATCAAATTATGAAAAACTGTCCAAATCTCAGTATGGAAAATGTTACAAGCACCCAAAAAATTATTTATTTAAATGCATATAATTTTTTGCATAAGCGTAAATAGTATCTAATGTAAAAACATTTTGTATGTATATATATTTATTATGATTGTTATTTTTATACTTGACTTTGTGTATATAATGTGATTAAATAAATTTTAATATATATGTGCATATTTAAAATGCCTCATATAAAAATTAATGATTTCGCTCATATATATATTGATATGATAATTTTAAAATTGACAAAAATAGAGTTTTTTTTAAATTAGGATTATTTTTGTAAATATTTAGAAAAGTGTGCTATAGTAAATATAATTAGAAAAATAGAGTGTCAGAAACGGCAGTGGGACCCAGTGTGGGTGAGTCTTTTTTTGTACAAAAACTACCAAACAGGTGCCACTTAGTGCTGATTTCTGCCATAAATGGGACCTCCCCCTCCACACACACACACACATACACACACACATATATATAAAGTAAAAAAAAAATTCTCTTCTTTTATTATTGTGGTCCTCACTTTTCTCATTTTTTCAATCCCACAAGCTCTATTAGATTGCTGCTCTACCTTTCATTTCCATCTTTTTACTATTTTTTCCTTTTGGAATTTGAGTAATCAGTTTGAAAACTGATAATTAGAAAAAAGTTTATGATTTTGAAAATATAAAACAAAATCACTTGTTAAAATCAAAATAATACTTACTACATCTTTCTTTTAAAGATTATTTTTTCTATTTTATTTTTTTCACTTTAAATATCTTTTTTGGAATTTAAGAAATATGTTTACATGTATACTCTTATTTTTTAAATATTTTATTAAATATTTTTCTTTCTTATCACTCTTTACTTTTAACTAAAATTAAATGAAATTCTTGAAAATATAAAAAGGTATTTTAGTCAATAACTATATTTTTTTATGAAATTTTTTTTTATGAAACTGAGGTATTTTAATCATTTTTTTTAATTTTCGTAAAAAATATAAAACTACCTTTTAAAGTGGGACGAAGGAAGTAATAGTTTTTTTTTAAAGAGATTGACATTCAATGTTATTGTACCAAATTATTATAGAGGTTTGAGATAATCTAGTGTAATAATTAAAAAATTAGTATTTTTGCGATGCGTTTATTGCGATAATATCGGTACATGCAAGTTTTGTGAATGCACAATTCCCTCTCACTTTATCTCTTTTCTCTCAATTTTTCATTAGATTCTTTCACACTCTCTCCTTCCAAACATCTCTTCGTGACTTCTTCAATTCCTTCTTTGAAAATCACTGTGAGATTAACCAACATAAAAAAAACCATAGCACCAAATCACTCTTGCCTTTTATGATAGTGAACCCATCTACTATTTTTTTTTGTGTCCAAGGCAAAAAAAATATAAAGTTATTGAGTTTGAATTTAAATAAAAAATCAAACATTTTCATGAGGATAGTTAATTTGGTTAATAATTAGATTGTATGCTCATAATATGAATATTACTTTGTTTGTTATCATCATATTAACATTTTTGTTTTCATGATGTAGCCAAAGAAAAGAATTATAATTAATTTTTTATGCGTTATCCCTTGTATGATTGTTTTTATGATTATTGCATTGCTTGCATCAGAATAAACTAGAACTAATGTGTAATATGGAAAGCCATGTATTTACTATATGATAAGTAACAAGTAAAATGCTACTAATGAATCCACTCTTTGAATAGTTCAATGGATTGATCCCTAGACTGGAGTTAAAACACGCCAATTCATATGATTCTTGATTGTAACGAATACTAAAAGTTTTATGCTCAGAGTGCTTATTCTAATGGAGACAAGTACAATTGCACTTTTCAAATCTTAGTAGTACATAAGGGTTTTATATTGCACCTTATCAATAATTTGTTATTAACCCTTGACAGCGCCATATTTGCGGTTGCAATCCTCTTTGGACCAATCTAGACAAATATAAGGTTACAACTCTCCTTGTCTTTTCAAACCAAAGCCATATATAGGATTAAACCTAGATCTGTTCCTTTATGTCAAACCCTAAACTTTGAAAGTTAAACTGGTTTGATGCAACCAAATATCTATGTGAAAAGACTAGCGTCTATTTACATGAGTACCAGCGGTATCATCGATTTAACCATCAAAATAAAAAAGACATGATGTTTATTAGGTTTGGTTAGGATCAGGGTATAATATGCCAAAATCATATGCTAAAAGGCTATTTTAATAGTGCTAGGGGTATATTATAACTCGTTTTGAATTAGTCGAACCAAACATTGTCAAACCCTTTGAATGAGTTTGGGCATTAATAAACCTTAAATTTTTCATAGAATAGAGGGAGATCCATACCTGAACTAGGGGAGCAATATTAGATTGGAGTAGAGTCTTTGATGACCAACAAAAAAGGAGACTAGCCCGGTGCTGTCGAGCATTAGTGCTCCAATACCTAAGTTAGCTATCGAAATGTGGATAGAAATCTCAATAGAGAGAGAGAGTATATAAGGTTCGAGAGAGAGCCCTTATTATATGTGTACCTATCATATTTGTACCCTTAAGTGTTGGGTTTTTTGGGCTTTTGATCTTAAACCTCTTCGTGGACCTTTAATGGACCGACCTTATAGTTAATTTTATTTTGGGTATTATCACTAGTCCCCCTCCACACAATTCGACCTTTTAAGGTCGGTTGTTTCTCAAAAGAGATTAAAGATTGAAGTGTTTGCTATTTTATGGTAGCCATTCAATCATTTCATTGCAGTCGGGGAGTTTTGAAATTTTTGTCCAGCAAACAAATTTATGAGTATTTACTAACCTATTTTATGGTTACTTTTATCGTATGAGAAATTTTTCATGCTTTTTTTGATCCGATTTGCTCTTGGCGATCGTTCATCATCTGATATGCACTTGGCGATAGATGAGCATTTTCAGTTCGATCCGTCTGTGGACATTACCACTTGGGGCTTATTGCTTGGGAGTTACCCACTTGGGAGAGATCACTTGCATTTCGATTGGGTAGGACATTATCTTGCAGTCCCGATGATAGGAGAATTTGATCGACCATTTTGTAGATATTGTCCGCTTTGGGCATTTTGGGGCATGGCCCTCTGCCCTCACGATTTTTCTTCTAGGTTGCTGCCCCAAAAGGCCTCTGGTGGGTGTGAGAACCATCTCATTCTCATGAGTGCTTTCATAGCTCAGTAAGTAGAGCACTAGATATTGTCCTTTTTTGGCCGTCTTGGGGGACTTATCCCCTCTAGCCCTCAAGGTTTTGTTCTTTTTTTTTTGCCATTTTAGGGGATTTGTCCCTTCTAGCCCATAAGGTTTTGTTCCTTTTTTGGCCATCTTGGGGGACTTATCCTCTCTAGCCCTCAAGGTTTTATTCTCCCATAGGGGAACGCATGTAGATGTAAATACATTGATCAGGATTGCCATCGATCAGAATTAATTACGTCGATCAGGATTTTCATCAATAGGAATTAATATAAAATCAACAGCTTTGAGAGGTTGAAATAAGATATATCGATTGGGATAAGACATCAATCAAAATTAAAATTCATCAATCGGGATTAATAATTTGAATAGTAAGCTAAATTTTCAAGTTGCCACATTCCTATAAATGAAAGGATATTGGCCAAATAGGTAATTATCAACGCGGGGCCCATTTGCATTTTATATTGGCTAAATTGATGGCTAGCTGATATCCTACTAAAGATTGCCCAAATATAGCCTTAAAATTAAAAAATGTGGTGTGTAACCATATGTGCCTTTCTTACAAAGGCGAGGCCCATCCGTCAAGTCTTGCAAATAGATAAAGATGGGATTCAATGCTTTTTAAATAATATAAGTTTGCCTTACCTTTACTTTATTAGGATGGCCAATAAAAATTGATTTTTCATGTGGACAGTCAAAGACATTGAAGCACGTACAATCGGTCTTGCATTATCATTTTTGCCTTGACGTATCCATTTTGAAGGAATTCGGGCTTGAAAGAATGACAATAAGCGTTTGCTCCCGATAGAATATCCGATCAGCTTAGTTGGTGACTGTTTCTACTATTAAATTTGCTGATGGCATTTTTTACTGATTAGAGTGTTGTTCGATCAACCTTTGGAGCACCTTCTTCATTTACGCTCTTTGCTTTGATTAGAGTGTTTCAATAAATGATAAAGATGATGCAGTTATGCTCGAGATAAAATGGAGAGCTCAAACATATTATTGTTGATGGTAGTGCTATAAGGGGTTGGTCTAGCAACATATGCAAATGACACATGGCTTCAGAATGCCTGACTCATAGCCATTTCACATAAAAGAGCAAGAAGCTGCTTAATGAAGTGTACTGAAGACTATGTTGAAGAGTTCAAAGCTTGAGATATTAGAAGATCTTGTAATTGACTACATGTTGCTGGAAGCATGTTCCTTGTCACGGTATCCATTTAAGAACAAACCATGATTTGCAGGATATGAGGGTAAGGATACTTCTTACACATCCTTAATGAGTAGATGTATTTTAATGCATTTCCCCTTAAATTTGCAAACAATAATGACAACTTCCAACAACCAAAACATGCATAGAGCAAATGAAAGTGAAAACTTGCATTGCTTAAAACATATCAGCTTAATTGAAATAACATCTGCTTTTCAAACATCAAAAAGAGTGAACCAGTGATTTGGTTCATTGTGCATAGCAAGTAAACAGATGGCCTTTGAAAGCATATGATAGATATTAATTCACCTTATATAGACACATTTACCTGAGTGTAAACTCTCATAAGTTTTGGTGAAAAGGGCTTGCACTAATTTTCACGAGTGAATGCAATTTCTCAAGATTGACGATTTTTCAGTTAGCATAGGATATTAAATAATCCAACAAATCACTCTTACTTACTTATTGCAAAACTTACAATGGTTGGAGAGAACTTACAGTGGTTGGAGAAAGGGTAATAATATTCTCTGGGTTGCCGTTTAATAGCAGCATCATCATTAATGGAGTGCTATCGCTGGTGGAATATTGCTGTCAATAAAGCATCCTTGTCGGTAGCTCTCTATTCCCGTATGTTTTACTGCAGGCAAGCCCTTTCTTCCCTCTTCCTTTTTTTTTGTTTGCCTTTGGTGTCTTTGGTCTGTTGCTCATTCTTGGGTAGTCTCAATCCAAGAGATGTTTCCAGCTACTCATCTGAGTGTAAGTGGTTGATTCTGCAAGCTCTTTGTGATGACACATTTGACTATCAAGAGCTAACGGTAGAGATTCATCTTCTTGGAGCTAGAGCAAGGCTGTTTAAGAGCCTTTGACACCAATCATCTTCTTACACAGCTGATGTGTAGAACCTTGACCATTGTCATCGGCTTCAGAGGACAATATCAGTTTCCATTTAACCACCTGTGGGCTAGATCTTCTTGTGAGATTTTGGTGAGTGAGCATCTCCCATCCACACAAGTTAGGTGGGGCACTTGAGCAATCTCACCATCAATAGGGAAAAGTAAGAGGAAGTGATGCCAAATAGAGACAGGGCTGTCTCGATCGGCTCTAGAGGAATCCTGACCGGTGGGTAAACGTCGGATCGGTATGCACGGTGATGGAGCAGTGAACTCTCAATCGACGAACTCAACTCCCAAGCGGATATTGTCACACTTTGCCTGGCGAACTCGACTCAACTCTCGATCTACGATTTTCACACTTTGCCTAAGAGAACCATGCTTGATTTTCCTCTTTTGAGAGTTAAATTTGTTTTCTTCTTTTTCTTTTAGTCAGTTAGCTTTTTATAGCATTGACGATGAAACATTCAATAACATGCTCTAAGGCAGTGTATAACAGTTTGCATAATCACCAAATAAAATCAAGAAGTAAATATTACTTAGCTTTGACATTAGGTCATGTACTCTTTTCCTTTGCCATGCTTCTAAAAGCCAATTGTTACATCTATAACCTTGGGTTCTGCAGGCCTCATCGTCCGCCAGTCTTGATCATCTTAGATCTTTGCCCTCATTTTTCCTTTAGTCTATTTTTTTAGGAAATCAGACCCAAGTTCTTTCAGATCTAGGTTTTTTTTATGGGATCAAGCTCAAAATCCATTAGATCTAAGCCCTTATTCTACCCTTTGCTCTCTGTATGCCCTTTTTAGATTTCAGGTCTTAGCTAAGGACAAGTAGATCTTTCTAAGGATTCTTGAACACGGCTCAAACTCCTTCATATTTTTTTACATGAGAGTAGATCTATGATTTAAAGTTAGAAGCTTTTCTGGGAAGCAGCTTGAACGCCCTCTTTCTTCAGGTTCAGATTGAACAACTCGACTTTGGCGTCGTCTGTCAATGAAAACACCAAATGATAAACCTTAAAGTTTTCATAGAATAGAGGGAGATCCATACTTGAACCAGGGGAGCAATATTAGATCGGAGTAGAGTCTTTGATGACCTGCAAAAAAGGAGACTAGCCTGATGCTGCCGGGCGTTAGTGATCCGATGCCTAAGTTAGCTATCGAAATGTGGAAAGAAAGCTCAATAGAGAGAGAGAGAGAGAGAGTATGTAGGGTTCGAGAGAGAGCCCTTATTATGTATGTACTTGTCATATTTGTACCCTTGAGTGTTGGATTTTTTGGGCTTCTGATCTTAGGCCTCTTCGTGGTTCTTTAATGGACTGACCTTATAGTTAATTTTATTTTGGGTATTATCAGGCATTCACGATGATATCTAAACTAAACCCTAACCTAGGATAGTCATGAAAAATTACCCGAAGTAGATGACACAAGTTTGGAAGGGATATGTATGTGGTATGGGCATGTCAAGCATACATTAGGCTAAAACATTTTGGCAACTACGACAGTCTGGTTGGATGAGTGAAAAGCTAGATGATTAACCCATGCTCCATCTCCAAACTCAAGTTCGAGTAACATTTTAACAAATCCGATCTCCTCTCTCTTTCACCTCACCCACTAAAACAATAATATATATATATTTTTTTCTTTTGAAAGCACATCAATTTTTGAAATTTATACAAGTTATTAGATTTTAAAAATGGCTAAAATATCTTGATATTTAAAAAAATAATATAAATGTAAAATTTAAGTTAATAATGTAAAAGTCAATCACTTAGTTAATTGTCACAAAAATGACATGGATCTGACCTAAGGATTCAACCCAAACCGAACCCTAAATTAAAATGACCTAACGTTAAAATGATTCAATCTAAATTCATCTAACTCCACCCTTTTAACATGTCTAGTTATCATACTTTAGGAGATAATTTAAAGATAATTATGAAATAATGAAATAAAAATATAGATTTAATGATTATAAACTTCTAAACAAAGTTCATTTCATCATATTTTATAAATATATACATTTACTTTTTACATTTCAAAGATTTTATGGTGTTTATGACAAGCAGCGGAAGATAAAAACAATCTAAAGGCATATTTATTTGAGTTTAAAATATATTTTATATATTAAAGATTAGATTTAAAACATATTTAGAGGTGAGTAATCGTTTTATAAAAATTTTCGATAGGATAAAAAAATCTATGCATATCCCCACCGATAACGATCAAGTCCTTAATTAATGATATTTGCAAACAAATTGTACAAAATACTGTGCTAAAACTTAATCTCAAAATTTTAGTTCAAAAATTGGAAAAAAACAAGAAAAACAATTTTCTGGTAAAAAAAAATATATCTTGGCTTTTTAAATTTTTTTTATATTGTAGTGAAAAAACATTATTCTCTTTTATTCATTAGATGGTTTGCTACAAATTATAAAAGTTTTTCGACTGCAAAAACTTGGATTTTTTCATAAATGGCACAAAAAAGAGAACATATTTCATATTTGCACTCCCTTATTTTTCATTTTCTTAAATACTATTTTTAAAATTTTTTATTTCATAATTACCATTTTTAAAATATTTAGTTTAAAAAATGTCCAATCTTAATTTTGACAAGCTTATTTACTTTCTTAACTTCATTTCAACACTGATCCTCTCCCGAAAGCTTTTGTACAATAAAGATACCGTTTGCATGGCAAACGAGGTGTGTATTTGAGGATCCAACTCTGCTGCAGCATAGAATACGGATAGTACGACAGTATGTATCTCATCTAAGCACTGCTTGTATCAGTCATCGGCCTGAGGAGATCATAGTATGATCATAGCATAGGAGATCGATCACCCTATATATGCAACAGGAAAACGTCGTAATAAAAAATAATTTTGCAGCATAATATATTTATAAATATACAATCTGCAAATCCGAAGTACATGATCTTGGCATTTAAAACCTGAACGTTGCCGTGTTGAGTTCACGATTGGATTGTTTCCCTCGTACTCTAACATGATTTAACTACTGGAAAGTGATTGTAATAAAACATCCACTGCATTCTGTTTCAGATTCATGCATGCCTATCCATTTCTACCTCTTAATTTGGTTCCTTAAATTCCTTTTTTTTTTTTTTCCTCAGAGCAAACTCGCAATTCCTCCGAAGCAAAGAATTCTAGCAAGTTCACTTTGAGAGGGAATCCGACAGTGAGATTTAAAAAAAGAAATTTACATGTTTTGATAGCAATCAATGTGTCAGAATATAAATGCACAGTTATAAAAGTTTGGATAGCTGGTATAACACAGTTTTAGGAAATGCAACACTTAATTATATAATACTACTATCAGCAGTATATATAATACACTGTATAAACATAGATTGATGTTGAATTTTACAAACCAAGATCAGAATAGATCGAGCTTTAGTAAAATCAGGTTGCACATGCAGCAGTTGCGTTTTTGTCAGCAATTATGATTGCTACACTTAACTAGTATTTTAGGAAATGAATAAGAAACATATATTCATCAGATAATAGATTGCCACTGTAAGCAAAAACATTGTTCAACTAATTTATAGATAGAGCACATGATTGAATCATTAAAAAGAAAATACATTATATTTTATTTATGCACAAAAATTAAAAAAACTATATTTTAGTAAAAAATACAGTGTATTGAGTTTCGTTAAAAAGAAAATATACTGTATTTATTTATGTATAAAAGTAAATATACTGTATTTTAATAAAAAAAAAGAAAATACAGTGTATTGATTTTCATCAAAAAGAAAATATATTGTATTTTATTTATGTACAAAAAATAAATATAATGCATTTTAATTAAAAGAAAAGAAAATATAGTGTATTGAGTTTCGTCAAAAGAAAATACATTATATTTATTTATGTATAAAAATAAATATACTGTATTTTAGTCAAAAGAAAAAATACGATGTATTGAGTTTCATAAAAAAAAATATACTGTATTTTATTTATGTGCAAAAAGTAAATATAACGCATTTTAATAAAAAAATATAGTGTATTAAGTTTCATCAAAAGAAAATATACTGTATTTAAGTTTCGTCAAAAAGAAAATATACTGTATTTATTTATATACAAATTACATAAAAAATGGTTGTATCAGTTGTTGTTGGAAGTGCTGCCACTTTCGCCATTTTGTTGCTTCCCGAAGTTTGAAAAGGCATACTGTTCTCAATACATATATATATTTGATAAGTTTTTTCAGCATATTTAATTTAGATATGGGTATGCTTTTAAGCTGCAATCATTTCTTTGTCCAAATTGAAGATTTTGCTTAAACTTCTAAATTTGTTTGACCTGCCATGTTTTTTTGTGGGATTTACGGTAAAATGATAGCTATTTCTTGTTGTTTTTGAGATTAGCTTCCATTTAAATAGATGCATAAGATGCCACGAATACCACAGAAGTACATGTTAGGATGTTAACTTTGATTTATTCAGATCATACACCCTCATACATATTGCATAGATAAATAAAAAACAAATCTTTTATTCAATTCAACGAATTCTAAGTATACAACCATACAACTACAATTCCTTGTCCAATTTACCATTACTGCAGCAATCTAACATGTTTGTATCGGATATATGTTTGAATTCGCTGTAATTGCTTGATAGCGCGCAACACAGACCCACATATGCTTACACTAGGAATAATATTATGGAAAATAATGAAATTATCAAGAATAAACCTTTTAGCAGGGAGTGGAAAGGTTAGGCAGCATTGTAATATGTGACAATGCACCAAGTACTACTATGCAGCTAGAAAGGAATTGCTTCGCAGCACCAAAAACAAAATTCCAACTGCGAAGAGCATAAACTTCTTTCTAGCACTTAAAAATCGAGATAGGGTAAAGGTTTATTCTTCTTGCTGATTTCTTAGGCAAAATTGCTGATCAAGATATGCTACGTCACATCATTAGGCACAAAACCATTCTGGACACCGCTATGGAGAAGTAAACAATCATCGAGATGATTTAGAATGGGAATCATCTGCTGAGGCTGCTAGACCGGCGATGAAGGGAGCTGCTCCGACTAGAAGAATGGGAATCATTTGTATTGGCAGATGATATAATATATCAATAAATGTATACAATTTCTTATAAAACAATTGACTTTCTTGGCAAAAATAATACGTTAGTGTGCAACCTCATAGGTTTAATACTAAGCTGATAACAAATTAGTCAGACCAGTTTACAAATCAAAATTGGCATTTAGCAATATTTTTTGATGACTGGATAGCGTGAAGTATTGGTGTTTCCTTTTGTTTTCATAGTTCCAAATCTCCTTAAAGATTTAAGAAATTATTTTCTTCTTTCATTACATTGCTCTACCCAAGGTCTTAATTTAGTTATTTATATTTAGTGACAACATAGAGTTTAAACTCATTACCAAGAGTTCTGTATCACTAATTAATTCTATAAGCATTCAATCGTATAGGATAAATAACTTATTATCATGAGGATCTTAGTGCAAATTAAATTCTTACATAACATTTTCTAATAGAATATTGTTTTGACAAATTATGATAATTTTAACCATTAGAAATTCTCCTCTTAGTTGGTTCAGTGATCATTTATATATGTGACTTTAGTTAATGAGATTGATATTTGAGCTAGTCAGCTAAAACCTTAGAGTTTGGTTAAAAGATGGTTAGACTTCTCCAATGGTTATAGTGACCGAAAAATCATAGCATTGATTGAGAGTTTTAGTTACAATTACAATTTTTACATCCGTTACACTGCATTTATGACCTCAATAATATGGCATCATTTTATAAAGAAGTTCCATTAAGGTATTCTTCTATTCATATCTCGTATAAATTTAATTCTCCAAAATATTAATTTGATTGTCGGAGTATTATTAGTAGGATCTTTGGCATATATTATTCTATCAAGCACTACAAGAAAATATTCAATTAGCAACTGATACTGTTGATTTTCAATTAGCAACGGAAGAAATGGTTGCAGATTTGACCGTTGCTATTTTTAAGCAATGGAATTTATTTCTGTTGCCAAATTTAGCAACGGAATTCAAAATCCGTTGCAAAATCAACCAAAGGTAAGATTACGTGAATTAGTCAAAATTACCAACGGAAATTAATTTCCGTTGAAAAATTCACCCACCAATAAAAAATAATTTACGACGGTATTATCCGTCGCTAAAAATTATTACAAATTTTTTATTATCACTGTTAGAATGGCAGAATGGAGTGAATCAATAAAAAGAACTAGCAACTTTGTAGGAAGCACAAACAAATTAAACCAACTATTTTGAACATATTGCTATGTATTTAGTTAGCAAGATATATGAAATTCCAAAGAAGCCCCAAAACTTTATATACATTTGTGCTAATTACCAATAAGATCCTACCAAAACTCTATATTTTAGACATTATATCTTCCTAGTAAATTGAAAAAAAAAATTGAAGTCCAGTAAAATACCTCCTGTAAACAAAGCAGAGTTAGAAGCAGAAGTGAAAGAGCGAGAAAGCAAGCAGGAAACCCTTCTACCAGCCATTGAAACTCTTCTCAGTCTCTGAGTGCTCTATGACTCTTCTTTCTCTATCTTAATGTTATATAACCTGTCAGTATCTGTATATAGTAACTTACGTTAGTTAATAATATTTTATCACTAGAAAAATAATTACTCTTTTTGCTTGCAGTTGGTTCTCACTGAAACAAATAAACAAACACATGAGGAAAAGCACTAAATATATTAAATAAGAATAAAAATCACCATGAGCAGCAGCTACAGCAGACATGCTAGCAAACTCCACTGATGCAGAAGAAGATACTCCTTTGCCTTTTTGGAACTGCAGAAGAAACCTGCATTTTGCACATAAGGAATTAAATATCCGAAAATCAGCACCGGCATGATAAGTACCATCACAGTACAGTGAGAAATGATGATTAGTCAAAGATAAGGAGCACAATGAAATGAACAACAGACAACTGGATATCTGAATGGAATATTATTTTACACCTATGATGGGATAAAACATATACATAATGCAGCAGAAAGATAGCTTTACAATAAAACTTATATCCCCTTGTTACGTGATCGGATCTTCAAAAATAAATTTTAGACATTTAAAAAAAAAAGACAGAAAAAACAAGGGATTGAGCAACATCTGAAACAAAGAACAACAAGATAATTGAATTAAATAAGTTCAGAAAAGTTTACTTTGAATTTAAAACAAGGATCATTACTCGGGTACAAGTATGTCATGAAAGAACAGAAATGGTGTCTTAAATGAAATTGCATCAATAAGTTCAGTACCACCAACAACATCAGCACCCGCAGCTCTAGCTTCATCTGCATCTGCTCCTTCAGCAAAGACGGCTATTCTGAGAACCTGAAAGAGAAACAGCAATCAGATCATCAGTCCAATGAAGTACATGTTATCAAATTCATACCCAGCATAAGTTTTAGAAATACCTTCTTACCACCATGCACAACACTTCTTTCGAGGTTTAAGGTGGAAGATAGCAGCCCCTCATTATGTAACCAGGCATTAAAACAAATTATATATGTATATTTGCTCATGAAACCATAAGAATGTTGGAACAAAAACGAGCAGCCCCTCGACATTTAACACAGATATTAGAACTGAAAACATACATGTGGAATCACACACAAAGTAATAAGAATAATGCACTAAGAAATGATACTTTTCCAACAATTCAAAAATTAAATACAGGTTTCTAGTAACTGAATTCCATACGGTAAAATATAATTGATAAGCATACCAATAACTTTAATGTGATGTCATTAATGCCAGCAAAAATAAAAAAAATTCTTATATTTCTATGCAAACTACAAATACAAATGCCGAAGGAAATAAATGTGAAACCAAATCCATTAACATTCCTGCAACCAGAAGCAGCATGGCACCCAAAGCTTATAACAGAGTTCCAAGTGCTGATTCAGTAACAGTTTTTGCATGTACACATTGTGCTTTTGTGTGCTTTTGAAAGAGAAAGAGAAAGAGATGAAGCACATCAAGGTCATTCATAAGATTGGCCACCAAATGCCACATTTTAGCATTGCTATCCAGATTTGACCCCTGGGAAACATGAACGACCCAGTATCATAGCCTGAATCTATTTCAACTTAAACATAATGTCGCGCTGCCGAATTAAAATTGACATCAAGGTCTTTAGCAGTCATTTTGAAACTAAAATTAGAAAATGTGTCCTTGATCCAAGTTCTACAACTGAAAGACTTTAGCCCAAGATAATCCTAAAAACCCCTATAGAAAGAGCAGAATGAGACAGAGACAGAATGTACCACGTTAAAATCATCAAACATCATGCCTGGTACAATGTGAATAGTATGCCTCCAAGCATTCCAGTTAAATCCCTTAAAAACCACTGTAACACATTCAAGATGAATAGGCGAAGAAAAATAATAAAAATCAGCAATTCTAGCTTTTACAAACCTCAGTAAATTTAACATCCTCTTTCAAGTTTAAGTAACCAATTCAAACACCAAAGAGAAAAAAAAATCAAGAGACTTGAGGTGCAAGAATTTATATACCTGAAACGTGGCACCAAGGACAGTGGCTGATTTTTCTCCAACCCCAATGGCACTCAAGAGAGCCTTGTATAAGCAAAATGAAAATTTAAGGAAAAAAATAAACACATGAAGATGAAAATAGAGCACCTAAAATCTGAACTCACTTGCCCAGAAAGCATTGTCCATGTATAATTTGAAAGGCCCTACAAAAATGAAGCCACTAAGCACATTAGCAAAGATTATAATCCTCTTATCCGATCACTCTCCCAAAATTAAATATACGTAATTAAGGGCGTGAATATACCTGCAATGAATCCCATACTTGAAACGGAACATAATCTGAAGTCACACTGCTTGGAAAACCCTGCAATTCCAAAATTAGATGAAAATAAACAACTAATATTTGAAAAAAAAGGATCGCATTGAAATTTCAAAGAACCAAAAACCTTGCTTTAGGTACAAATGCTTGAAAGACGCGTCCCCAGAGGTGATTCAAAAGGCTACCAAATCTGCATTTGATTCATTCAAAACTGTAACCACAAGAAAAAGAAAAAGGAAGCGCAAGGTAGTGGGCGAAAAGAATCGACCTTTGAATAGAGAAAGAAGGAGACGATGTAACGATAGCAGTTTTAGAGAGCTGGGTTAAAGAAGAGCCATGCCATTCTTCGATTATAACTATATCCCTTTTCGATCCTTCCATGTCTGACCAGAGAGTTCTCTCACTGACTTGTGAACTTCCTAATTTTATTGTTTGCTGCTATATTGATCTAATTCTTTATAAAGCTTAGTTTTCTACTCCGATGATCAGCGGAGCAATCGAGGCAGAGGAAGATGCCATAAGTCACAAAAAGCCCAAGTCGGATTCCTCGCATTACAATCAAAGCACATTTACAAACACCCATAACAAAATAAATTAATTTTTATGATTAAAAAAGTGATGATTAGTAAAACCCGTGATTGAAATCCAAGATCCAACAAAATAACAGTCCGATCCGGAGTGGATCTAGGAAAAAGAGAACCAATAGAAACTCGAAACGGGAAGAACATAAACATTGTTGTCCGATTTCGCTTTGAGCTTTTTGAAGCGTTTTTGTCATTAAAGGTTTTAGACGCCATTGATTTTGCTTTCTTCAAATCAGATTTAAGAAAATAAGTTACCGACGAGGTGAGAATATTGGCTCCAGCATTTCTTCAGACGGAGCGAGACACGCAGATAAAGAGAGAGAGAGAGATTGGAAGCATAGTGATTAGGGGGTGAGAGTGAGAGCTAGGGCGAAGGAGAGGGAGAAAGCTGTAAGATGGCGAGGTAGGGAGAAGAGGAAAAAAAATTAAAATTGATACCCAGGGCAATTTAGCAACGAATGAAAAAATGAAAATATTACCTTGTCAATTTATGTCAATGTCATTTTTATGTATGGGTTCAACCAGAAAAGATCTATATAAATTCATTATCCAAGCATTCTCTCAACTTTTTGGGCTATCTTTCAAAGATATAAATAAATCCTTTGATAGTACGGAGTCAAATGCTAGAAAATTCATTTATAATACATAAAGATAATACTATGAAAAAACTCGATACAATAGTTCCAATTATTCCTTTAATTGGATCATTGGCAAAAATGAAATTTTACGGAACGGTATTTTCGTTGCTAAATTTTCAATGTCCGTGTGGGTGATTTTCATTGCAAAATGTTTTCACGATTAACCGGCGCCTCATTTAGCAACGGTATCAATATTCCATTACAAAATTTCATTGTAAAATTTTGACGCTAAAAGTTTTCCTCATTTTTAACAATGGAAGACAACAAATTTTCATTTTCTTTGCTAAAGAAAAAAATCCCAACGAAATTAGAAACAAATTTTTATTCCATTAGTAATTAGTAATGGAAATCAAATACATTGCTAATTAGCAACAGAAATAAATTTCGTTGTTGATTTTTCATTGCTAATTATGTATTTTCTTATAGTGAAACAAGTTTGAATCAAGGATCAACTTAACTATCCAAACTATTATCATTTTGGTATGGTGAACGTGGATTGTTCTCACTGATTAACTACCCATGGATCTCTTTTTAGACCTTAATGATTCTCCTAATCCATAACCTCCATAGAATATCTTGATACACCCCTACTCGGGCTACAGTAGATTCGACTCTCCTATTGTTCCACCCTCCAGTAGAAGACTTCGAGCATTTGCAAGCTAATTTGCCCCCTTATTTAATAGGGTTTCCCAGTGGGTCTAATTCCTTTGGGTTTCCACCCTCTATCTCCTCTAGTGTTGTCTAGGTTAGACCCACGGTTGACAAAAAATTTTATGAATGCCATCTATCAACTTAATGCTATGTTGCGAGCAAAGGTGTTTCCTCAACCTCTGACTTAATAGTGAAGCTACAATAGCCACCTACTTCGTGTGATAGTTAGTTTATCAATATTAATCGAACTTCAAGTGCTGAAAGCACTTTTAGAGTTCGCTTGGTCCCCCACTAGTAGCTTTAAAGGATCATAATCTCATCGTTGAAGAGTTTGAATAGTTATTTGATAATCACATGCAAAAGTACCAAAATTGTAGCCTTCTACAATATGAGGGGAATTATAGTTCACCCTTGTCCAAAGAAATCCTAAATGCTCTATTTCCTAAGATTCACTTACTGGTTATGCAATAATTTAATAAAAGCACGAATCTCCAAGCTTCTTTGGATCAATTTCATCATATTATGTTTGTCTAAACTATCCAAGATGTTGCATCATGTAAGCTGTTCCCTCAAGCCCTTGTGGAGTCTGCTAAGATTTTGTTTTGCAATTTGCCTTGGCATTTCATCGAAAACTTTGGCCACTTCAGTGATCTCTTTATTGCCAAGTTTGTAGCTGTAATTTGCCCAACTAAAGTGTTTATTGATTTGCACCATATAGTTCAAGAAGAGTCCGAGCCTCTCTAGATTTATGTGGAATGGTTTAATGTGGTCGCCATAGATATTCAACAGTTGAATTTAGAGGTTGCCATTAATGTTTTGAGTCGGAATACTAGATGTGAGGACTTTAACAATCCCAATAGACCTTATTACCTTGATGTCCAAAGCTCACATGTAGATTTGAATGGATGAAGCTTATCGACTTAATAACGAAGCTCATACCCAAAAAAAAAGGAGAAATAAATGATATATTTAATAGGAAGCCTAGCTTGTATGGATGGTGAGCCAATAATTCCACTCACGGGTCTAACCAAGCTTTTATTATCTCTAGTCTCTATTTAGATAGAACAAGTTGGACTAATGATTGCTTCACACTTTTAACCATTCCTCAAGATCAAATATTAATATGGCTTAAAAAACAAAGGTGGGTCAACTAGCCTAAACCCATGAGGTAAGATCTAAATTAAGATCACAATGATTATTGTACATCCCATCGAGACCATGATTAGGACACCAAAGATTGCATTTAACTTAAGCAAGAGATTAAATAGATAGTTTATCGGAGGGTCTTTTTGTAAAAAAACCTCAAGATAGTGATAGTTCAATCCGATCTTAGATGCTACAGGGATTGATAAGGTGCATTTGCTTAAAAAAAGCTTTTCCTTGGGTAATTCAAATAACAAAAGAGGTAAAAATTATGATGTTTTCTTTGATTCTATAAAGCGCAATGCAAATGAAGTGTTTTTCTAGGCTAAAGTTTGATCAACAAAACTTGCACTATTGTAAGGTCTCAAATTACATATTGGTAAATATTTGTAAATGTGATTGGGATGTAATTGGAATTAATATAGAAGTGAAGGATAATTTCATAAATTTGCCATCTTAGAGGTGAATATGCATTGTTAGTCAAGTAAGAAGGACTTAATTACATTTTATGTTATAACTTTATGGCAAGTGTATAATTATGTAAAAGAAGAGGGAGCAAAGTGTGAATTTTAGTAATTAAACAGGTGGTCCAATGAAGAGCAAGCATATGTCTTATTCTAAAATAGTGAAGAAGAAGCATGAAGGAGAAGGGAAAAATTTTCCCTTTTCTTAGGGATGGCCAACCACTCTTTGGCCAAAAATTTCAGCCATTTTCTCCTTTTATTTTATGTCTCTTCTTTCTTTAAGTTTTTATATACAAGGTGTTTGAGTATTTGGTTGGTTTTAGAGACTAGTAAGGTGAGTAAAGTATGGTTTCATGTAAATAGAGACCATCTTCTTCTTTTTCTTTTCTTTAGAATATGTACTTGTTATTTTGATTAGTAATTGAGTGAAGTTGATAATAATTGTTGGGAAGAGTAACAAAATCAAAGGGAAAGAGAAAAGAAGAGCTTTAGAGAGTTTAGTTAGCCAACTTTTGAGGTTTGGGAGTTCTCTCTTTTACTATGTGTTTTGTTGTTTTAATTGATTTATGCACATGCTAAGAATGTTTGGAGTTGATGTTGGAACTAAATGATGAAATTGTTGTGTATGTGAATGATAAAGTGTGACTTAGGGAGTGATATAGTGAAAATTATTTTGCTATTTAGAACTATTTACACTATTTTATTGAGAATTCTAGGTTTAAAAGTGTAAATCAAGTGAGTTTTAGAGTTTTTGAAAATTAGAGATATAGTCAAAAATTTCTAAAAAGGGCTACTTTGTTTAGGAAATGTATCTGTTATGAGAAAATGTTAGTGCAAAGTTTAATGAGAGAAATGTTCAGAATAATTTCGTGCCTGTCGCACTTGTTGCCCAAGTCGCACCCACAATAGGACATCTTTGTTCAGTACATTTCCTTCTATCGCGTTCGTGACCCACATTATGCTCGTGATAGGACTCGTCGAGTGCCCTTTATCGTGTTCACGGCACTAGTTGCATTCGTGACAGGGCAGAGTATGCTAGTTCTCATTTGCTTAGTTTTCTTTACACCTTATTTTCTATCTTGTCGCTGATGTATGTTATACCCACAACTGAATTATGGTGTTATGATCATGTACATGTTATATTGGATACTCTTGGTATAATTTCAAAAAATAAATTCAAATATAATATCCTTATGTAACCAAGCTCTTCTCTGCCTGAATTTTGTATAATAGTGGATAGATAGATATGCCTATAAGGGATAATAGTTACAGCTGCTAGTGTTGGCACCTGTGGGTGTCTAGTGTTGATACCTTTGATATCTAGTATTTTGAGACTTCTATCTCTAGTATTAGATATTGTTTATCAGTATCCAGTGTTTATCTCGTCATTCACTCTTCATGGAAATTCAGGTTGTATAATAATGAAAATATTGTAAATGAGTAAATGATAATGAGTGAGTGAGCATCGTAAGGAGTGGATATTTGGTATGAATATAATGTCTTTCCCTTGTGATAATATAGGCATGTTAGTGATTATATGACCTATTGTATTAGTATGTGTGACTTATTCATGAAGTCTATTGTATTATTTTTTACTCCCTACTGAGCTATTGCTTAGTATGGATGTTTTTCGTATAGGTACACAGGTGTAGATTGAAGTGCTGGGTACCCAGTCAACATCTACAGGCCACAAGGGTAGAGCTTGAAGAAAATTTTTGGTATATACTTAGATTTTTATAATGCATATCGTGAAAATTTTATATCTCATGTAAGAATATAAATAACTGTATACACACACACACACTAAGAGTTTGAATTAATTTATATATCTATATTTGTATTTATATGATGTAAGAAGTGTGGATTATACATAGTGAATTTATTGATTTTTGTGCGTGTAATTAAAGGAAATAGTATATAGATAGGTAATTGGAGTGAGTGTTACATTGTGGTATTAGAGCGTATATGTTTAGGCAATTTTGGACTATAAGATGTTAGATAATAGATTAGACGTGTGTCTATTTGATGTTTTGGCCTTAATGCAGATGTTGACTTATATAAGATAAAGATGGAGTCGGATCCTAGTGAAGATATAGGTGAGACAGCTGAAAGTGTGAATCTAATGCATGATAACCCTTCTGTACCTAAATAGCCACCAGTAGGAGATGTAAACCCTGCTCTAGGTAACCCAATGATAATGCAAGGGTTACTCCAGTTAATAAATAGATTGACTGCCCTAAAAGCTCCTACTGATCTTATTAGAAAAAGAAAAGCAGAGGAGTTTATAGGTACATTTGTAGATGAATATGATGTAGCCGAATTTTGGCTAGAGAAGTTAAAGAAAATATTGCAAGAAATTAATTGTCTAGTGAATCAGTGGGTAACTTGTGTAGTATCTTTATTGCAAGGCCAAATTTATGATTGATGGAAGGTAGTGCTTTGAAATCCTCAACAACCAATTAAATTGAAATGAGACTATTTTGTCCAAGAGTTTGAGAAAAGATATGTCACCAAAGCCTATAGAGAGGCCAAATGGAAAGAATTTGTGAGTTTAAAACCAAATAGTATGACGGTAGCTGAATATAAGAAGAAATATAATCAACTCAATAAGTATGTATTGAAACCATTGATGATTGAAGATTTTTGATGTAGGCAATTTGAGGATGGGTTAGATGAGAGTCTTTGAGGATGTTTGATACCCGTAACTGCTATACATAAAGTGGATTATTATAAATTGGTTAAAGCTGCCTTAAGAATGAAAGAAAATGAATAGGAGACAGAAGAAAGAACAAAAGAGAAAAATGCAAGATAGTGGAATAACTGATAATAAGAAAACTAATGAGGTCAGGGTAAACAAGCTACTCAGGGTTTAGTCTAGAAACCAGCTCCTGTGGATAGTACTACAGTACCATCCGACAAAAGTAATCCCCCATCGATATGTGAGCATTATCAAAAGAAATATTGGGGTATGTGTAGAAAGCACATGGGAGCTTGCTTTAAGTGTGGCAGCATGAAACATATGCTAGCCAATTGTCCCTAGATTCAAGAGAATTAAGCCTCATAAGCTAGTGAAAGGAATGCCAAGATTTCTAAAGCTAAAAAAAGTTGAGCCCCATCAGAAACTGTGGGGGGACTTGTTACTTTTGGCACTTAGGCTTGACTATTTATAATGACTAAAGAAAATGAGGATGATACAAGAAGTCTTCCTGGTATGTTCTATTTATCATTTTCATTGAAATTATTGCTTAAAAATAGTGTAATGACATGTTTAGTAACTAGGAGAATTTTATGGATGAAATTCTTTAAGATGATAGAATTATAAGGTCCCAAATTACATATTGGTAAATATTTGTAAATGTGATTGGGACATAATTGGAATTAATATAGAAGTGAAGGGTAATTTTATAAATTTGCCATCTTAGAGGTGAATATGCATTGTTAGTCAAGTAAGAAGGGCTTGATTACATTTTATGTTATAACTTTATGGTAAGTTTATAATTATGTAAAACAAGAGGAAGCAAAGTGTGAATTTTAGTAATTAAATAAGTGGTCCAATGAAGATCAAACATGTGTCTTATTCTAGAATAGTGAAGAAGAAGCATGAAAGAAAAGGAAAAAATTTTCCATTTTCTTAAGGATGGCCACCACTTTTTGGCCAAAAATTTCAGTCATTTTCTCCTTTTGTTTTATGTATCTTCTTTCTTTAAGTTTTTATATACAAGGTGTTTGAGTATTTGATTGGTTTTAGAGACTAGTAAGGTGAGTAAAGTATGGTTTCATGTAAATAGCGACTTCCTCCTCCTCCTCCTCCTTTTTCTTCTTCTTCTTCTTCTTCTTCTTCTTCTTCTTCTTCTTCTTTTCTTTAGAATATGTATTTGTTATTTTGATTAGTAATTGAGTGAAGTTGATAATAGTTATTGGGAAGAGTAGCAAAAGCAAAGGGAAGGAGAAAAAAGAACTCTAAAGAGTTTAGTTGGCCAACTTTTGAGGTTTGGGAGTTCTTTCTTTTACTATATGTTTTGTTGTTTTAATTGATGTATACACAAGCTAAGAATGTTTGAAGTTGATGTTGGAACTAAGTGATGAAATTATTGTGTATGTGAATGAAAAAGTGTGACTTAGGGAGTGATATAGTGAAAATTTGCCTAGTGGATTCTTGTTATTTTTCTATTTAGAACTATTTACACTATTTTATAGAGAATTTGAGGTTTAAAAGTGTAAATTAAGTGATTTTTAGAGTTTTTAAAAACTAGAGATATAGTAGAAAATTTCTAAAAAGGGCTACTTTGCACAAGAAATGTGTCTGTTATGAGAAAAAGTTAGTGCAAAGGTTAGTGAGAAGAATGTTTAGAACATTTTAGTGCTTGTTGGGCTCATGGCCAAAGTCGTACTCGTGATAAGGCATTTTTGTTCAGTGCATTTCCTTCTATAGCATTCGTGACCCAAGTTATGCTTATAATAGGACTCGTTGAGTGCCCTCTGTTACACTCACAGCACTAGTCACGTTCACGACAGTACAGAGTATGGCAGTTCTTTTTTGCTTAGTTTTCCTTACCCCATATTTTCTATATTATTGCTCATGTATGTTATTGCACAACTAAATTGTGGTGTTATGATCATGTATATTTTATCTTGGTATAATTCCAAAAAAAAAACAAAATTCAAATATAATATGTTTAAGTAACCAAGCTCTTTTGTGCCTCAATTTTATATAATAGTGGATAGATATGCATGCCTATAAAGGGATAATAGTTGCAGCTGCTAGTTTTGGCACCTGTGGATGTTTAGTGTTGATACCTTTGGTATCTAGTGTTTCGAGACTTTTGTCTCAAGTGTTTGATATTGTTTATTAGTATCTTGTGTTTTTTCCATTATCCACTCTTCATGAAAATTCAGGTTGTACAATAATAAAAATATTGTAAATGAGTAAATGATGATGAGTAAGTGAGCATCGCAATGAGTGGATCTTTGGTATGAATATAATGTTTTTCCCTTGTGATAATATGGGCATGTTAGTGATTATATGACATGTTGTATTAATATGTGTGACTTACTCGTGAAGTCTATTGTATTATTTTTTACTCCTTACTAAGCTATTGCTCAGCAAAGGTGTTTCATGTGTAGGTACATAGGTGTAGATTGAAATGCTGGGTACCTAGTCAACATCTACAGGCCACAAGAGTAGAGCTTGAAGATAATTTTGGTATATACTCAGATTTTTGTAATGCATATAGTGAAAATTTTGTATCTCATGTAAGATTATGAATAACTATATATATATATATATATATATATATATATATATATATATATATATATATATATATATATATATATATATATATATATATATATATATATATATATATACACACACACACAAACACACACACACACACACACACACTAAGAATTTGAATCAATTTATGCATCTATATTTGTATTTATATGTCGTAAGAAGTGTGAATTGGACATAGTGAATTTATTGAGTTTTGTGCTAGTAATTAAAGAAAATAGTATATAGATAGGTAATTGGAGTGAACGTTACAACTATTTAGTTCTCTCCCATATATTATGAGCATGTTAAGTAGCCTAACACAAATGCCCTAGTTGTCAAAGCAGTTATTTTAGAACTTCTTGGTCTAGCACATTCTAGTGGACATTATGAGTATGATAAACCTTATTACCTTTTAGGCATACAAAGCCTTAGGTTTATTGCCTAACATTTTTGAGCCAATTTCCATGCCATTAGTAATCTTGTTCAGTCAACCTAATAAAGTGGTGGGATTAGTCAACCTCGAGTTAAAAATTGGTGACGATTTTGATATTTGATATTTCAAATCTTATTTTATGGTTATGGACATGCCCCTCTTTTACAATTATATCCTTGGTAGACCTTTTTTAATTGCTGTGGATGCTTACATTTTTATGCAGAAGTTGTTACTCAAGATCCCTATTATAACAACCCAAATTATACCCTGGTGGAGTAGGGGACGTAGTTGACAATTGTGAATTTGCTTTAGGTATTTAATGTAATGTAAAGGTTGGGAATTTAAGTAAATATTTGTATTTGGGGGTTTAATTGAAAAGGAAGTCAAAGTTGAAGGGTAAATTGTAATCAAGTTATTTTAGAAAGGACAAAAGGAATATTGTACTAAGATGTTTAAAGGGCCACCAATAGGAAAATGACGACTAAGCTTATAGAAGGATTGACCAAAGGTGGTTTAAAATAGAAATTTTCCTCTTAGTATAAGAAAAAAGGTCGGCCATCAAGTGGAGAAACCACCAATTCTTGTCACCATTTCATTCTCTTCTTCTTCTTCCATTCCACTTTAAAATCTCAAGTTTGCTGGAAATTGTGAAGGGGAGAAAGGGAGAAGAGAGTTAATTAAAGAAATAAGGTTGACAATTGTATATAAATAGATTTTATTTCCTTTTGCTTCTTTTTTTTTTGTAATTCTTGATTAGTTCTTCAAATGTGAATTTTGGAATGATGATTGCTGAGGATTTCTATGTTTAGTAGTAGATCAAGGCATATAATAAAGGAGAGGAGCATTGGAGCAGGTGTTAAAGTTAGACTGCTCTTTTATTGATTAAGGAAACAATTAAGGTAATGTTTACTAAAGATTTGAAGCTACTAGACATTATTATGTATATATTCTAAATAGTATTGGCAACTAAAATTGATTTATGAGTGTTTAATAGATCAGAGAAACAAATAATTATGTATAGTCTTGCTGTAAGTTCTTTAACCTGTTAATTTGAGGTTAAGTAATTTCCAAGTTGCTCTTCCATTTTATGTAGAAGTGGTAGGAGTAATTAAAATAAAAATTGAATTTTGGAATTTCTTAATAGAGATCTGATAGAAAATTAATAAATAACCATTAAGTTATGGTGAAGATTGAGAATTGGATGCTTAACACTTACTAATGTTGGACAACTTTTAGAATAAGTCATCTTGTGGTAAAACAATTAAAAGTATATGGATTTATGGCTTTAAAATTAGAAACATACTAAAAATTTAAGATAGTGGTATATGTGTCTTATAGATATGCATTGATTGTAGGATGAATTGTTGCAATTGAAGTTAGGAAATTATATGTAGGAGCACAAAAACTTCAATCAACCCGGCTGAGACAATGCTTGGCTCAGCTAGGTCGTTAGTGCATTGCCAGTCCCAAATATATCAACCCGGCTGAGCCAAGTCTCATCCTAGCCTAGTCACTTATGTTTTGTTATAAAATTTGAGATTCATGCCTATTTTTTGAGTTTGCTTTGATGTGTTTTAAGTAGTATAAATTCTCTAATAATGTACTTACGTGGCTCACGATGATTGTCTATGAATAATTGATAATAAATCCTATTGAGATTTATAGTGAGGATTTTAGAAATATATTTCTTTTTAATGATTTTGGTGGGGAAATTAAAATGCATTTGATTCTCTTAGAGTTTTAAATTGTTGGATTTCCATCTTATTTATGTTGATTTGAGAATAAAATTGGGAAAAAAATTAGATATGCTTAATCTAGAACTATTAATATGAAAATTATGTTATAAATCTCTAATTCTGTTAGAATATTTGTGAAGCAACCTTTAAGATTGCTCTCATTATGTTGGAAACCAGAAATAGATCATAATAAATATGAGTACTAACATCTCTTTATGGCAGGGGGTTAACCTAAAACTTGATGTATAATTCTCAAGTGAATTTCAATAAGTGAAGATTTTGATAATTTGTTTACATTGAATAATTTTTGAGTCATAAGCTTAACTTAAGGGAATCAAATAAGAGTAACAAAATTACGCTTCTAGACCTGAATTGTACTGATAAATATAATTAGGATATCCATTGTACTTATATCTTGCTATGGGTTGGTTATTTATTTTTGGATCCATAGAGAAACCATTTGGCAGGGATAACGGATAATCCAGTCAAGGTTTCTAAGTACTTTAAGTAGTATAACTTAAATTTCATGTTTGATTTCAACATTTAATTAAATGTCCCTTATAATGAACTATTATACTGGTAATTTAATCTTGCTAATTGGCATGTTATTTATATAAAATCTCAGCTTGGAGTTTAACAAATTCACCATGAAAGTTTAATTGAATACTCTCTACCCCTAATGTATTTGTAAGCATTGGCACACATATATCTATATATATCTCTATTCTATCTAGATTGTGATATGGTTTAAGGGTCAAACACTAAGATGGTTGAGTCTGAACCTATATGTTTTGTTGCTAATCAAGTTAGGCATGCCCGAGTCTTAATGCAACTGCTTCTGTGACACAATAATGCACAATAATGTCTTTTGAATCTGGTGTATAACTTATACACCTTTTGAATTATGAACTTTAGGCTTAAATACTCCTTTTGTTTGACATTTGATAAAGGTGTCTTCTGCTCTATCTCTATCTCACAAGCATATATGTATTGATAGGCTATCCCTATTTATAGATATATAAATTTGAATATTATTTTTAGTATGGATGGGCTAAATTGAGTATAGATATGCCTAAGTTTCCAATATGTTGATGCCACTTTGACTCTTGTGATATTTTTTCTTTAAAATTCC
The DNA here is from genome assembly GCA_037975025.1 of Excoecaria agallocha. Lineage (NCBI taxonomy): Eukaryota > Viridiplantae > Streptophyta > Magnoliopsida > Malpighiales > Euphorbiaceae > Excoecaria > Excoecaria agallocha. Next base: position 65,541,505 of record CM075809.1, on the reverse strand, counting down.
TTTATCTGCCACCTCCGATGATAACAAGAAGCTTGATAATATGTTTGCATGACCTTATTTGTTATGACCACATTAATATTTTGTTCAGGTTTCTTCATTACTTGTAAAATTCAGATAAATACTCCAATCAAGATACTCTTTTTTATCTGTTAAGTTATACATTATTGATGTTGATAATTTATACATTGTTTCTAATTAAGCTTGCTCATTTTTAAATATTAGTTTCCTCCAAGTGTAACTTTAACATATATTAAGCTTTCCTTTAGCACTGGCTTTACATTTGTGTAGGTAACCTTTTGTTCAAAGTGAGAATTAGAATGATAGTAACGTATTTATGTGCATATATGATCATATAAGCAAGCTGTTAAATGGTTCTAATTATATAGTAGACTTCAAAGGTAATTATGTTACAGACATGTACAAACATATCATTTGATTAAAGAAACACAATATAACATGATGTTAAGTATCATCATTATACACTTGTGAAAGAGTTACATGCCTTTGAATTAATTTCAAGTACAAAATATCAATACTCAAGTGTGTATATGATACCATGCTTATAGAAAGTTTATGCATGAACATGTATATGATTACCGTGTACATAGTTATACATGATTATACAAGTACATATATGTATATGATTGAATATAATAAAGTAAAGTGAAGAAAGATAAAGTAAAGAGATTTAACTGCCACTGTTGTGTCTAGGATGTGGATAGATAGGCATGCTTATAAGGATAATTTGCAGCTATGATTGTATAATTTCGACCCCATTTGGGTCATAAAGTACATAAATGATCCTGTTTGGATTATAATCGGCCTCGTTTGGGTTTGCTTGATCGGTCTAAAGTATAGTTCAACCCCCATTTGGGTCTTAAAGTATAGTATAACTCAACCTTATTTGGGTCCTAATATAGTACAGTTTCAGCCCCATTTGAGTTTAAAGTTTAATACCTTCGAGTATCTTATTCGTATCTTTGGGTGCTACCGTAATGATTTAACTTGTTATCCACTTCTTTAGAAAAGTGCAAGCTTAATACAAAGTATAGCAAAGTCTCATGTAAAACTAAAGATAATGGCATATAATAATCCTTCACTTGATCCTCATATTATCTTTATATGAAACTCTATATTGTATATGGAAATCATAATACTAAAGGACATTACATTTTATATATGTATGTTTATAGCATATAGTATCGCATGTACATAATAGAATTAAAAGCTTTGTGCATCATTAATGTTTAGTTAATAATTATATTGGTGAATTTATGTTCTTTATATACACATACTACTTGTTTGATATTGTTAAATGATCTATGTTACTCCTTGCATATGAAAGCTATGAAATTGTGAATGTAAATTCTAGTGTTTACTATTCCTAGGAATACAAGATATATCTACATGTATTTATGCTTGGTTATGCCTTTTAATAGTTGCAATGGCTAAAATGTATTCCTTCTAATTACTTGTTGCTTGCTTAATATGGAGAAATGATATGTGTAAATTCTTGCATGTAAACTTAAATGAATTATGAACACACATCATGTGAATTCAATGTATATTTGAAATGGAAGTATAATAATAACACTGTCATACATTAGGAATTTAGAATTGTACCAAGGAAACATAAAATGGCATAATAGGAATAATAATTAATTAAGTGGGTGAAAACACATCTTATATATGAATATGTTACACATTTATATACGACATGGAAATTATTAGTATTTGTCAATGCATAGAGATTCAATTTATTAACTTAAGTTATATGATTTCAAGAAGATGAAATTTAATAGCAATTGGAAAATGTTAGGATCATATTGCAAGGTTGAATGCAACAAGGTAAAGGCCTTCTATCTACCTAGTCTCCTTCCTCTAATGATAAGAAATATCCTAGACATCAATCTCAAAGCCCCTCTCGTGCAAGTATCAATGATAACCCAAACAGGCAAAGCAAAGATACCGTAAAGATCTTACGATGAGAAAACACCTAAAAGGACCATGTAATTTGTTCAGAATGTTAATACAATTTTCATTGAATGTAATCTTTTTAACATGGTAGTATGTTAGTATTGATATGTAATCCCGATTGATGTATTCCCAATCAATGTATTGATGAACAAATTATTTTTCCCAATTGAAAATTGATGTACAAATTGTTTTTTCTGATCAAAAGATTGATGTACAAATTATTATTTGTTCTATACTGATGTATTCTAGATTGAAGAACTTAATCTCAATTGAAATGATTGATATATGAATCACTAACTTTGTCGATTGATGAACTCTCGATCGATAAGGTTAATATCAATCACATTATTGATGTCAATGCTATGCTAAACAAAGTTATCTTAGTCAATGTCGAGCCCGATCATGTCATCTAATCAGGAAAAGGTTTTTGCTTATCATCCAAAGAATTCTAGTAAAATTTTAGAAATCATTAATATGACTATGTACTTTTGTTTTTTAGATAATTGATTACTATACAAAACAATAGAGGCAATAAAAATAAATTGGAAGTTAGGAAATTTATTGAAATTCTCTAATACAAAAAAATACATTATATAAAGAAATTTCCTATCTAAATCTTTATACAAAATGACTTTATGCTCAGAGACCACCTCTTATCAACTCTTATAGTGTTGCAACCCTTTTCCACTTTAGTTTCAACTACGAGCCAAACCAAAATGAAGTAGGAAAGCATAGATCCCTGGCCATTCCTCATCCATAAACCACAATTTCAAGCCACAATCTATCTAGACATCAGAAGTGGTGAAATATGGAATGTAGAAAGGGAAAAGTAGAAAATAGGGAGGAAAATATAGATTAAATGGTCATTCACCTATTATCAACAGGTAATGCCACAATAAAAGGATACCTATCAAGGGAATAGAATTCATTCATCTTCTCGAATTGGTGAAAGTCAGAAAAGGGAAAAAGATTGAAAACTTTTAGGGCACTAAGATAACCCCATCATAGAAAAGGAAAGAAGAAATAAAGGTTCTCTACACTTGAAAAAAAATTGAGGGATTACCTATTTATAGGAAATTCTAAAGAGCATTACATTTCAATAAACACATTGAGATCCTTGATTAGTGAAAAATCAAAAGCAAAGTTACACTAGGATGAAAGGTAATGAAGTGCCATAATAAAAGCACAAAGAATGAAATGGCGATCTTTAAATGCACAAATTATCCATAGCTCATCATTTTACAAAGCGACATCATTAAAAGGCATGACATGTCAAACATCTAGGTCTAACAAATCAAACAAAAGAATTGGAATGCTAGGATAACAAGGAAATAACCATCCTATTCGATCAGATCATTCTTCAAAGAAGAGAAATGATCATTTTTCCAATCACGAAGACTGATGTTCGTATTACTACTCTTTTAGATTGATGTTTTTCTAATCAAGATATTAAATCCCAGTCACTTGATTGATGAGCTTATTCATATCATCAATCGATGTACAAAACCTCTGTCACACAATTAATGATCCTATCAAAATACTCATTTTCCTTATTAACATATTCCTAATAGATGAATTAAATCCCAATCCTATGATTGATGCTTAATCATTATCATAAAGTTGCTATCGATCGTGCCTTCCAAATCAGACTAAAGTGTTATGTAACTTTGAAAAGGTAATAACAATTTATTCTGATCAGATTTATGATAATCCAAATTGTTATATGTTCTTATCAACGAGATTAGGTACGCACGTAAAACTCAAATTCCCTATTATCCTAAGTTAAAACTTGCATTCTTTATCAATGTGCACTTGAAACTTGATGAATTTGCTTGAGTAATTCTCAATAGAAAACATCTAAGAAAATAAACACTTAGCAATGTATTATATGGTGCTAGTAAAATATCATACTTAGAGTAAACAAACATGCTGATCAGAAAAAAAAGACTTCATTAATATAAAAGTTTTGATTACAAGTGGAGAAAAAAATAAAGGAAGTCCTAATTTGCATATAGTATTCCAGCATTCCTAACGTTTTCGCTTGAGCCTTCTCTTTCCTCTCAACCTTCTTCCTCTTCAGCTGGAGAATCAAAGAGTGAAGTAGGATCTTCCATAAAATTGAAATCCTGACCAAGGAAGCATCTCTCACATTCTAGTTGCAAGCGAGTGATAAGGTCACTTTTGAGATCCCTTAGTTAGCCCATTAGTTGATCCTTCTGATCAGCTTGCTCCGTCTAATGAGTTTGATGAATGAAGTTCAACCTCTCCTGGAGCTACTAGTTAATCAAGTCCACCATTCACACCTTCACCTGAGTGGAAAGCTGAGTTATTTAAGAAGCATGCTCAGCTCTAGAAGCCTCTAGGTCTTCATTAAACTTCTGCTCCATTAGATCTTTGCAACAAGCTTCTCCTTTAAGGCCAAATTCTCACCATAAAGTCGCATGGCCTTCTAAATGATCTATTAAAGTTTGAAGAAAATAAAATTTGAAATACTTAAAAAAGTTAAGAAAAACTATAATCTATGAATACTCACCCGACAAGCTTTGAGATTGATCTTGGCTAACTCTTTGCTTGGGGAAATAACTGGACCCATGTCATTCATGTCTTTTTTTGACATGATAACTCTGCTCAGGTAATCTAACACCAGGGTTCCAAATAGAATACCCCTGGCCAAACCTCTAATACAATAGCTCCTTGAGAGGAAATGTTTCAATCTTAGAAGAAGGCATGACAACCACTACAGAAGGTTCCTCTGACATAACTCGCTTAGGAGAAACTCGATCAAAAGGTGCCACCCCATTAGCTTGAGTCGGAGAAGGAACCTCTTCTACCTCTTTAGAAGTCTCATCAATGAGGGTCAACCTTCTTACACTAGTAGGACGAGTAGTGCAATCCTTCCCCTTATGGGATTTCCTCTTTCATGACTTTTGAGCCCTCCTTACCCGTTCAGCTATCTTTTACTCCACCTCGGGATCCACAGAAGTTGAAAAGGGAAGAAGAAAAAGCAAGTTCACAAGGTGTATAAAGTTAAATTCTAAAAAAAAAAATTAATACTTGTGTATGCAAAGTGATATCAAGTCTTAAGGACTCACACTCATCAAGTCCAGCTAACAAAGTCTCTGAACTGGTCAGATCATTTTTATGATCCTATATATACTTCATTAATTTTTGTATATCAGACTTGAACAAAACTAAATCACAAGCCAAATCCTTCAATAGAGTAGGCTTCGATGATCGGTATAGGTTTACACCAAAACCTCCCTTTCATCCGATCACAAATAACCTCTCTTTAAAACCTTTTTACATATGAGGGTAAAGTAAAAAAGCTTCCTTTTGTTCTTTGCAGTAAAGTAATACTTCATCCCATCCTCTTGACCGGATAGGTAAAAGAAGTGGGTGAAAATTTTAAGAGATGGAGCGACTTCGAGTTACCTACATAAAATTTTAAAACAAGCAACATTTCTCATATATTCGGATTGAGTTGGTTAGGTGTAATCCCTTAACTATGGATAACACTATGGTCAAACAGATGTAACGGAAATTCTAAGCCATACTCCAAACAACCTTGGAACCCGATGAACCATTCTGGAGGATTTTCAAATGGACCATCTATCATCGACACAGATAATTGGCAAGATAAAAGAATCACATCCTCAAGCAACTTGTATTTCTCTTTCAACTCTCTCACTTGTGCAACATTTAATTTGGTATGCTTTTCTATAGGGTCTTCAGTCCTATATGACTCTAAAAATCTAAAATCAAGAATTTGATCGGCACCAAATTCACTCGGGTTATCACCAAAGGCCATTCTTAAAGAAGGAATAATTAAAAAAATCCTAGTTTGCTCCCAAGAAGCAAACCTTAAGATGATCAAAAAGGGGCTTGGCAAAGATGAAGATAAAGACAACGATGAAGAAAATTTTGAGGATGAAATATAACTGAAATTACAAGACATCCAAGTAAAGAGAACTTACTTGGCAAAAATTTACAAAAAGTGTGGAGGAAGTGAAGAAACCCTGAAGATGGAGCTTGAAAACCTGAAGAAAGAAAACTCAAAACTTCAGAGAAAAGAAAGAAGAGCAAAATCTTCGAAAAGTAAGAAAGTGTTTCTAAATTAACTATTTATATTTGTAGGGATTGGCTTCCTTAGCAAGCCAAGTGCAGGTAATGAAATGACCCTTCCACGTGTTACTCATCGGACAAATGAAAAGACCTTCATCCATCCATGATTCATAAAAATCACATGAAGGACTTTGTATAGCACACGAAGCGACACTACATCTAATGAGGCATTTAGGATTTCAAGGCATTTGGAATATTGAGAGATTATCACAAGTTCCATGCACTAATCACCTTAAGGCCCTTTTCTCCGATCTTTCATAACGATCAGAATGTTATAGTTAATGAATTGAAAGGATACACTCCATGAAATTTTCAAGCGTTAAATGCTTAAGATCACATTACTTCGATCTTTTATAGATTGAAATGACAATTTCCAGGCACTAGACGCCTAAGATCACATTTCTTTGATCTTTTACAGATCAGAATGATGATTTTTAGGTGCTAGATGCCTAAGATCACATTCCTTCGATCTTTTACAGATCAAAACGATAATTTCCAAGCACTAGATGCCTAAGATCACATTTTTTCGATTTTTTACAGATCAAAATGATAATTTCCAAGAGCCAGAATCCTAAGAACACATTCCTTCAATCTTTTGCAAATCAAAATGACAATTTCTAGGCACTAGAAACCTAAGATCACATTCTTTCAATCTTTTTTAGATCGGAATGATAATTTCTAGGTGCAAAACACCTATGATCACATTCCTTCAATCTTTTTTAGGTCGGAAAGACAATTTCCAGGCACCAGACTCCTAAGATCACATTCCTTCGATCATTTTCAGATTGAAACGATAATTTTCAGGTGCTAGACTCCTAAAATCACATTCCATCTATCTTTTACATATTAAAATGATAATTTCCAGGTGCCAGAAGCCTAAGATTGCATTTTGTTTGATCTCATAAAGATCAGAATGACAATTTCTAAGCACCAGACACCTAAGATCATATTCTTTCAATCTTTTATAGATTAGAATGATAATTTCTATGCGCCAGATGCCTAAGATCACATTCTTTTAATTTTTTACAGATAAAAACAATGATTTTCAATCACCAGATGCCTAAGTTCACATTCCTTCGATCTTATACAGATTGAAACAACAATTTCCAAGTGCCATGCACTTAAGATTACTTTTTGTCGATCTTTTACAGATCGAAATTATAATTTCCAGTTGTTGAATGCCTAAGTTCGCATTCCTTTAATCTTAAATAGATCGAAATGTCACAAATAACCAATTTCAAGCATTAATCGCCTTAACTTCTGTCCTTCGATCTTTGTGACAAGTCGGAACATCGAGGGGGAGCAAATGATAAAACCCAATTTATTATACTCAGTCTGACCCAACGGTCACAAGCCTAACTCGGACAGAAAGGCCCAACCAAACCTAAGCTTAGCACCTTAGAGGCCTGGCACATAAGCAAACGAACATGCAAGAGAATCAAGGGAATAATGCCGTTCGATCGGAATGACAAGGTACATCCTTCAATAGTACATTGACACACACATCTATCCCATCTATCATATGCTCTACATCACATCATTGCACACTTGCTCTGACACCTGGATAGACCACTCAAGTAGTTCTCAATGCCTCTTATAAATATCAGGTTATCTCACACTAAAACACATGGTACATCCTCAAGATGCACTCCCTCTCTATATATATTCTCTCTCCCTCCAAGTCTTTTATTGATTTAAGTTTCAGAATACAAACATCCGATCTAAATGGGCTAGCCTTCTTGCAGGATCTAAATACTGCATCATCCGATCAAACTCTATTATTGCCATCATCTTGATACTATGCCAACTCAACCATCATAAACAGCCCCACCTCTTATAAAATTTCAGTATTTATCAATGATCTTTTATTTTTCTTCCAATGTAATATTAGAGAATTGTAACGTCTTGATTTTTAAATTAACCCGAATAATATATAAAATTGACAATAAAATAAGTATAAAATAATTTTGGGTGGAATTATAATTGAATTTTGGGTGTTATTGCATAAAATAAAAAGTTCTAGGGTTAAATTGCAAATAGAGTAAAATTGGTGGACTGAAAGAGGAAGTTGGCCAAAACAACATCATTTTGGCCATTCCTTTTCCCTTCTTCTTTAAAAAACCAACTTGTTCCTTATTTCTTTATCCCAAAGAAGCTCGACGCCACACCCTCTCCCTTTTCCCCCGATTCGACCACCACAAGCCACGCCAATCGCTGTTGTCGCCTGATCGAAGCAGCTCGCTGATGCACCATCCTCCTCCTTCCTCCCTCTCATGTGCGATCCTCTTCCCCTGTGCTACCTCCCTCTCCTCTCTTGTTCGGTTCTCCCTTAAATCCGCTCTCTTTGTTGTTGCTTCTCTTCTCATATGGGCTAGGTGAGTTTTATTTTCCTTTAATTGTTATTTGTGATGGAGAAATTGATGGAAAAGGGAAGAATTTCAGATTTTAGGGATTTGGATCTTTGGGGGAAATATTAGATTTATGCATGTCTTTGAGTTATTTGGTAGTTAAGAAGGAGTATTTCATTAGATTATGTAATTTTAAGCACCTAAATATTTTTGGTTAAGGAATTTGAGCTAAATTATGAATATGTGTGTAGAGAAAGAGGTGGAAGGAAATTGTAAAGAAAAAGGCAGTGAAGGAAATTGATAAATTGGAGTATTTGAAGCTGAAAATTTAAGGAATTGGTAACAAAAATAAGTATGTGATCAAGCAAATTTATTTTTTCCTTAACTTTTTGCATTATGTTAATTATAAGTTTTGAGTAAAATTGTGTAATTAATATTAAAGATGATTAAATAGAGGTTAAATATTAGTTTTTAGATTAAATAAGAATTTTACATGTGATTAATTTTGAGCCGAAGGTTTAATATGTATACTTTATAATTAGTAAAAATTTTGTATGACTTGGAAATGGTTAATATAAATATAATAATGCCTTAATTGGGTTAAAATAATTTTGTAAAGCTATTATATCCCTAAATTTTTGAAACAACAATTAAAAATTTGTTGGGAAAATACCATATGATGAAATCAAGAATCATAACTCTGAAATTGTGTACCAATGGAATGCAAGATTAAAGCTTTGACACTAAGTCTGAATTAAATGACACGATAATGTAAATAATTTTGTAATATATTTCATTTGCCCTTAGTAAAATTAGATAGGAATTGGAGAAATAGGATAAGATTGGCATGCCGATTAGGGACGTTAGCAGTACTGTGCCTTGATGTGAACCCCGCATTGAATGTCTCTGCGAGCTCTTCAGTGGGTTTGGTAAATTTTAAGTTGTGGACTAAATAGCTCTGCAAGCTCTGTCCACATAAGTCTATGTATAAATGTGCATATATAATAATAATAATAATAATAATAATAATAATAATAATAATAATAATAACAACAACAACAACAACAACAAATTTTAATGTCAAAAATAAAAATTGAGACTTAATGAACCGTATGGTTCCGATGAACTCGGTCCGATGTTTATTACCGTTTATTTCCGTTTATCTTGCTCGGTGCGGTTTCGCTTAATTTTACTTAGGGCAAATATCAAGTTTAATTATTAAGATTTTATTTTAAAGTAAATTGAATTTTCTTTTACATTGAGAAAGTTAACTAGATTTTCTAGAAAATATAGTAGTCAAAGTTTGATTTAAGGTAAGTAGTTAGTTATATTAATATTGTGAATTTTATTATGTTTATTTTTATATTGTATGGTTGAAAAAATAGAATTGCTTGAACACCACTAAACGTTATGCTTAGCGTTCTTTTCGCGTGTAGGTTAAAGAAATTTTTAAGGAAAAGCTGTAAGTGAATCTGCATCAAAATTTGGATCGTAATAGAGAAGAAATTTTGAAGTGGATACACCATAGTTTTTCATGAATATTTTAGTATATTTTGGCATGCTATTAAATTTTGGACATGTAATATGATGTAAATATTTTTGGACAGTTAGTATTGTAAATTAAAGTGAGAATATCGTAATTTAGTGCTGTGTATGGTTTTATTTTGTTGGCTTATGAATTATTGGAGGAAGGGCAATAGTTGTGTGTTGGAGTTTGAATGGAGATTGGATGGTAGGATGAACTTAAATAGAAGTGTTTTGGAGGATTTCTTTTCAAGGGATTTTCTTGAATTTTAGAGAAAATTAAGCCGAAATTTCTATTAAATGAATAATAATTTTGGAATATAATTGTTTTTAGAGTAAAGAGTATTTTTAACTTTCATTAAATAAGCATGAACCCGAATATGACATCTGGTATCTCGATTTTTAACTGACCGGGTATAGGACGTTACAAGAATTTAGGGTGCGTTCGGGGACGATTTTGTTTTTGATTTTTTGTTTTTTTTTTCTTAAAAATAAAATAAAAATATGTTCGGCAAATTTATTTCTGTTTTTATTTCTACAAAAATTTAAAAAGTAATTTTGGCAACAAAAATAAAAATTAATAATCTTTAAAATGTGGTTTTTATGGTTTTGTTTTTATCAATAATTTAATTACTTCTTCCTTATTATCACCATTGCTACCACCACCACACCGCTGCCACTAGCACATCACCTCCACTACTACTTTCGCCACTGCTATCGTCGCCACCACCACATTGCCACACTGCTGCCGCCACTACCACACCACATCGCCGCCACCATACCGTCGTCGCCATCGCCACCATCACACCGTCGTCGCCACCGCCACACTGCCGTCGTCGCCACCACCACCACCACCACCATATATCATCGCTACCATCACCATCGCCACCACACCACCATCGTCGCCGCTGCCATCTTTGCCATCACTATTGCCACTAAACTACTACTGCCACCACTACCACCACACCGTCACTGTCATCGCCATCACTACTGCTGCCATCTTTGCTGTCGCCACTGTCACCACATTGCTACTGGCACCACCACCACTACCACACCGTTGTCACCACCATCACTGCAGCTACCGCCGTTGCCATCATCGCTACCACTGCCACTATACTGCCATCTCCACTACTGTCGCTGCCACCAATAAAAAAGTTTCGTTGCTGCTACCACCGCCGCCGCCATCACCATACTACTACTGTCGTTGCCACTGCTGTCTCTACCACGGCTATCACCACTACCATCATATGATGATTTTTTTAATGTAATATATTTTAAAATTTGAATTTTATTAAATATTTATTATTTACTATTAATAATTAAATTATATATATGTATAATATGTATTAATGGATATTAGAATATTTTTTAAAAAATAAATAGAAAAATAGTTTTTAAACAGTTTTTGAAAAAATAAATAACAAAAACTAAAAATAATTTATAAATTTTAAAAAATAAAAAATAAAAAATAAAAAATGTTACCAAACACACCCTTAGTTTCTTTTTTTTTAATCTTATTATATTATATTTTCTTCAAACACAATATTAAAAGATTTTAAATGATATAAAATTTCCTAAATAATACTATGCTTTACAACTTAATTATTACTATAATTTTCACAACCCATGACAACCAGTTGATTTTTTTTTTCCTTTAAAAAAAAGAAAAAAGGCCGGGCGTTAGAAACTTTCTTTTTTATATTTTATTTTCAAGTAGGCAGATAACGTTTTTTAACAGCCTCTTTCAACCTTCAGAAATCAACAAGACTAGGAGTTCAAGTGGAGTGTGGTAAGCAACTGTTCAAATGGCTTCCTCAGTTGCCCTTCATCAGCTCACACACTGTTTCTTCATTTCCCAGGTCTATTCTCTCTCTATTTATGCTAAGCTTTTCTAAGTTTTGATATATAAATTTTCTAACTTTTGGGGTATATACGTATAAATGTCAAAGAAACAGTTAAAGGAAGGTTTGCAACCTAGGTTCTCAGCAAAACCCAGATACCCATTCCCCATAAACAGAGAAAACAGAAGCAATGATAATTTTATCAGACCCGTTAAGGCTTCCTCCGTGCAAACACCTCCATTTCCTCTTTTTCAACCTCCCAAACCGGAGGAATCTCCGTCTGAGGTATTTTTTTTTTCTTTTTAATTCTTAACCTTTTTTAATCTCTCTGTTCTGTTGATTAGACATTTTGGGGTATGTAACTTTGAAAATTCACCTCAATGTTGAGTTTTTTAGGCATACCTCGTTGTGCTATTGCACTGCTAGAAAATGTTGTGGGATTGAGAGTCATTAGTTTCTTAACAGTTCAGTAAATGGCTATTTAATTTTGTATTATTACATGGAAATGAAATCCGAGAAAGTTAATTTACCACTAAGGCACTGAATGGTGATGCTGCAACTATTTTTCTGATTTTTTTTTCTTTTCTAATATTTGTGTTGTAAAGGAACATAAAATGATAAATGAAATTCTATATATTACTTGCATTTTTTTTTCTGTGTCCCACTAGATAATAGAAATTTCTCTGTTTATTCATTCCAGAAGCAGCCTTGCATTAAATTTTGAAAATCTGAACCTCCTTAGAGCCAAAAAAGTGGGAGGCCTCATACAATGGCACACCTTCAGAAAATTGTTCTGTTTATTATCTGTCTTTTCTTTTTGTAATAGGTGGAACCAGTAGACCCTGATTTCTACAAGATAGGCTATGTCCGAAGTATGCGTGCTTATGGAGTTGAGTTTAAGGAAGGGCCGGATGGATTTGGAGTCTATGCTTCTAAGGATGTTCAACCACTTCGCCGTGCCAGGGTGACCCTGATTTCTTTTTTTCAGTTTATTATGTATTTTCCATCACTACATTTATTGTGTTTGCAGTAGCGAACATGAGGATTTCAAGCTAAATGTTGATTACTAAATAGTATCCTTCATTTCCAGAATTGAATTATCTATTTTTTCTCATGCTTGCGCTGAAGTTTGAAATGGACTGCTATTTGAGTTTTGTCTTAATTATCTCAAATTTTGATTGTGAATCAACAGATGATCATGGAAATCCCTATTGAGTTAATGTTAACTATAAGCAAAAAGCCTCCATGGATGTTTTTTCCAGACATAATACCTGTGGGTCATCCAATATTTGATATTATTAACTCAACGGATGCAGAGGTAATTTTTTTTCTTTTAATATTAGAGTTATCTCTCTCTCAATAATTTTTCGGGTTAAAGTTATTTTTTGCCATAAAACTTTTGGAAATGGTTAAAGTTTCAAAATAAAGAGAAAAATTTATTGTTTCGTATGGCAACCAATAAAATAATGACGTGTCCTATACTTTAGAGGTAAAATATGTCAATTTTAATAAGTTCAGGAGGCAGAAAACCTATTTTGAAAAATATCGGTGAAAATTTTGTTTGTTTTGAGACTTTAAGGGTAGAAAAAACTAGAAAAAAGTTTAGTGGCAATTTATAAACATTTCGGAAAGTTTGATGCCAAAAACTGACTTAAACCTTGGTTAATTTGGTTCTTCATTTTTGCTACATAAGTTTTTTCTATTACTTTAATATCGCTGTTGGTTCAATTTTTTTTTTTGATTTGACAATCCTGAATCTCCTTTTTCATTTAATAAATTTTGAAGGTAATCTTTTCTTATACTTGTTATCTCTTTGTACCAGGTGGATTGGGACCTAAGGTTGGCATGCCTTCTTTTGTTTTCATTTGATTGTAAGGATAACATTTGGCAGCTATATGGTGATTTCTTACCTAGTGTGGATGAGTGCACTAGCTTACTTCTAGCTTCAGAGGTAAATGCTAAATATCTAACTATAATGTTGTTGCTTATAGTGCTTATCATTTGGAGATTACCAATTTTTTGTCTATTTGTTGTTTACTTCCACATTTTCTCCCATTGGAGCTGTACCTTTTGGTAGTTATTGTCTTGAGAGCCATTCAGTTTTATTATAGATTTTTCGCTGCTGATTCTCAGATTTTGGGGAATAAATAGTGCAATTCTTGAAATTGAGTGTAAATTTTATACCTTAAATGTGCAGGAGCACAAAAATCTTTGATGTAGAATGGTTATTTCAAGTTGAACTGTACACATCTTCCAGTAAGCTCGTGATAGAGAAAATGATAAACAACTAGTAAACCAATCACACAACCAGATTTGAATGTAATTAACTGTGTATATCACTCAATGAAGAGTTCAGTACATAGAGCTGTTCAACAATAGGAAGAACAGAGATGGACAGTAAAAACGAAAAAGAAAAGAAAAACAAAAGTAAGGGCCTAACTCCAGGAAGGGCAGCCAACACTCTGCCTCCTTCCTTTCCTCCTCACACTAAAACAGTGCCAACAATTCTTTTCATACCCTCTTTTCTAATGATACCCCCATATATATATATATTCCCCTTTTCCTAACTAACTGCTGCCAAATCAGCCTCCTCCTCTTTTTCAGCCGTCTTATTGGATCGTCTTGTATAAATTCTCCAAGTCATGGGCCTGTGGGCTTGACTCTCATCATGGATAGCATCTTCTCCATCATTGCCACCGGGTGGGGAAGCAGTCTTGTCCTCAAGACTGAGCTGAGAAAACTGGTCACAAAGTTCACTACCAACATGAGATCAAAGAGGGTAACCAGGTCAAATTTGATGGAATCAACATTCCAGGTCTTACGCTCTTCATCGAAGTTATTAGGCCGATCATGCATCATTACAGCCGTTGCAAAGTCTCTTTGAACACTGAGTTCAAGTTTGGGAAATAACATAATTAGGGCAAAAGATGAATAAAAATGCACGCCATAGGTGTTCCACATGTGATATTCAACCCCTTCAAGATAAAGAAATTGGCCAATGTTTTCTTCTCCTCCTTGAAGCAAATTAGTGCCAAAAGCAGAGTTTGATGCAACAGGAGCATGAATTTGCTCAAGGGCTGAAGTCATTCTCCCAATGATGTCAGTAGCAGTATCATCAAAAATGCTCTTCAGACCTGCTCCTAAACTATCAAGGGAAAATTTTCTTCCCCCAATACTTATTATGTCGTGGAATGGAGGTGATCCATCTGTCCAAATTGTAACCCTCGAATTAACATAATAGAGCTCATTAAAGAGAGTAACAGGATACCATTCAGGAAGCCTCTTGTCTTCAAGAATTGGTCTTTGCCATACTTCTATTTGTGTTTCCTAATGAGCATGCTCAAGAATAGCATCATGCGCAATTTTGGCAGCAGCATCTTTATTGACGCCATAGAATTTTGTATATCGTCTGTAATAAGTCCTTCCACCCATAAAATATACTTCAGGACAGTCCCAAGCCAATGAAACTGTAACACAGCGTCCTGAATCTGGTGGAATTGTCACAATGGCTGCAATTGCTGCACCCATAGATGATCCTGGTTCTGAAGGCACTGGCATTCCAGAAGGCTTAAGGTTGTCAAAGGATCCGTGCTCATTCATTTCATGCCACATGTCTTTTGCTGTTATGTTGTGAGAGTTCCCAGATATTAGAAAGTAAGGGCATTTTGAAATGTGAACACCATCAGTCTCCTGTGCGGTGATAGCAAAAGTTACTGGGGAAAATTCGCCAGCTGTCTTGTGATGAAGAAGAATGCCATGTACACCACCCTCCATCTTTGTTGTAGTATTGAAGTGCTGACCAGATGATCCAGAATCCCCACCAATAGAATTTTGCCACATGAAGAGCAACGAAACATCTGCAGATGTCTTCCCAGAATTATAAAGCGTGAAAGTGAAAACTGACACAGGGAAACTGCTTTCCTTGTAATTATGAGGAATAACAGGTGTAATTTGGCGACATACAATTTTGAGTTCTGGCTCAGGTTCAGCCTCATAAATAGTCCACGCCCTTGGATACAGTGCATGATATGTAGACTTGTCCCCCATCAGGTTCCAGTCCCAATATCCGATTCCAGAAGCTCCATATTCTTCAGGTACCTCTGGGTTCTTTGGGCACAATACACTGGAGTACTTTTTACCATTTGATCTTGAAACAAAAACCCAATATCTCAAAATCGACACTAATTGAGGAACCATGAAATTGGGTGTTGCTTCGCCATTTGTCAGCATCAACGTGGGAATCTCATTGGCGGTTCCCA
Organism: Excoecaria agallocha; assembly: GCA_037975025.1. Taxonomy (NCBI): domain Eukaryota; kingdom Viridiplantae; phylum Streptophyta; class Magnoliopsida; order Malpighiales; family Euphorbiaceae; genus Excoecaria; species Excoecaria agallocha. The sequence goes on along the minus strand of CM075809.1, from coordinate 65,525,434 downwards.
CCAACTTAATGGTGTTCATCTTTGTGCCGTTCCCTGCCAAAGCACCCACTTGGTGATGAAACCAACTTAGACCAAAGACTGTGCAATACTCAATTACCCTTACCAATTTCCTGCTAGTGACCTTAGGAAGCGAACTACCGTTGATGGCGCAGTCATCCTCTGTTATGTGCCTAATCGGCTGCGATTTCAACACCACTGTCTCCCTCACCCTGACAGCCCCGCCAGCTCTACTCTCCATGACGCTCTTCCTCGAAGACGACGTCATTCCGAGCGCGGCGATTCTCCTGAGAAAACCAAGCCTTTTTCTGCGTCGTTCTTTCCACTAGATCTTGGGGAGATGCCGAACTCCCTGCCTTGTTTTTCCCCATAGCTTTGATTCTAAGGAGGCAGATAGGGATGTGGGGTAGCTGTTTGGAGTAAGGGCTGGGTGTTTGTTTGGGCTGAACCCAAAATCAGGATTGGGCTGCAACTGAGATGGCCCAATTTTCTTAGAACCCCCTTTAGGTCCAATACTGGAGACCATCGCGAAGATCAACTCCTTCTCCTTTACCGAGCTCTGCATCCACTCCGAGGATACCATCCCTTGCTGGCCGGTTTGCAGATGTGCTTCAATAGAGCAAGCAAGTTTCATGGCTTCCACCAAGTTCATCGGCTTGTAAACCTTCACCCCATCCTCCAACCCCCTATTTAAGCATCCCACAAATTGCAATTCAAGAAGATCTGGAGAGGTAGCAGCCACCTGCTCGCCAACTTCAATGATTTCTTCAACGCTTCCTCCTTGTTTCGAATCTGTTTGATTTTCGAATGGATCAGCAAAATGTTTTGTGTGGACATAGTATTTCGTTCGCGGGTTTGATGATTGTCCCTGTTGTTTTCCACCCTTTTCCATAGTTGCTTCCTCTTGCGAATTGTACTCCTCTAATTTGGTTGATTGTTTGTCAAATCTTTTCATCCATGTAAATAATTGCTCTCTAAAGGCATCTCTCTTCTCATTCTCCACTTGGTCTCTCAGTTGAGAAGCAGCAAAACAAACTTGGAGCTGTGTTACAGCTTTGGTGAGATCCCTTACACAATCCGCTAGTTCCTCCACTCGCTCCTCCGTTCCATCCAATCGAATTTCCAACGCCTGTAGTTCAGTTTCCATTTGCTCCGGTCACTTCGGATCCAGCAGGTCGGACCAGTTGATAGAGAAAATGATAAACAACTAGTATACCAATCACACAACCAGATTTGAATGTAATTAACTGTGTATATCACTCAATGAAGAGTTCAGTACATAGAGCTGTTCAACAATAGGAAGAACAGAGATGGATAGGAAAAACGGAAAAGAAAAGAAAAACAAAAGTAAGGGCCTAACTCCAAGAAGGGCAGCCAACACTCTGCCTCCTTCCTTCCCTCCTCACACTAAAACTGTACCAACAATTCTTTCCATACCCCCTTTTCTAATGATACCCCTATATATATATATATTCCCCTTTTCCTAACTAACTGCTGCCAAATCAGCCTCCTCTTTTCCAGCCTTCTTATTGGATCGTCTTGTATAAATTCTCCAAGTCGTGGGCCTGTGGGGTTGACTCTCATCATGGATAGCATCTTCTCCATCAGCTTGTGTCTCAGGATTTTAAGTTTACTTGATTGATTTGATTTCCTTTTAAATGATATCACTTTATTTGAGATAGTTCAAGACTTTAGGAACTCTTAACACCTGCTCTTCCCACTACAAATACTATGTCACCTGACAACATAGTTTGGTCCAAAAAAAATGTGATTGTATATGGTTTCCAGGTCCTCATTATTTCACTCTCTGAGAATCTTTTTTTTCCATCACAAAATAAAATAAAATGTATACTCCATTGTGGAATTTAACATTCTATTCATTGCTATAAACTTTTGGTTTTGCTGCAGTGGAAAATGGAACTTAATGAGTTCAGAAAACTAGCTATCGCTGGATGCCTTTTTAGGGGAAAAATTTTCTCAAAAAATGCCATTGAACTTAAATGGCATTTTCAATGTAAACTTAACTTCTGGAACAGCTTTGCAACTTTTTAGTTACTGCATTTTTGTACTAAAATTTGGGTTGATACTGCTGTCTCTACTCGGTTATTTTCGTATGTTAACTATTTCTTTAAAGGCTTCTAAGCATCACCAACAATAATTCTCTTTAGTGTTGTGTGTTTTGTATTACAGGAAGACCTTCTGGAGTTGCAGGATCACAATCTTTCAGCAATTATCAGAAAACAACAATGTCGAGCATTCGAATTTTGGGAAAAGAATTGGGTATAAGAAGCTTGCCTAGTCTTATTCTATTATTCTTGTTTTCTTTGATTTTACCCTCTAGCAAAATTTTTCATTTTAATATATTCAACCACATAGCATTCAGGTGTTCCCCTCAAAATAAAGCGACTTGCTCGTTATCCTGAAAGATTTGTTTGGGCAGTTGGAATGGCACAATCACGTTGCATTAACATACAAATGAGAGTTGGTGCTCTAGTCCAAGATGCAAACATGCTAGTTCCTTATGCTGGTAAACTTTCATCTCTAACATTCCTCACGGTTTGATACAATGGTTCAAAAGGTAATTTTCTACAATAGAAGCATGATGTTGCTGCTTCAAAAATAATAGCAATATTTTTGTACTGCTATATGATCTTTTTTTTTTTCAACTAAATTATTTGCTGTTACCTTTATTCACTACCTAATATTATTTTCAAGATGTTTGTGTACTTGATTCAGTGAAGCTTTCATTTCCATTGCATGGTGAATCAATGCAGCAAACTAAGGAGTCTTTTGTTATTGTCCAAAACTTAGATATTTATGTTCTTTCATTGCAAATACTGTCTCGAAGTTGAATTGTACCTAAATAATATATGGGGTATGTTTTGTAAGTCATTGATAATAGGAAGGTATTGACCGAGAGAATTTTGATGGCAATGAGTTCCTTAATGCACAGTGTGAACTTCTCATTTACTTTAGGCCTGCTTTGCGTAGTACCTTTTCTGTACATCACTTGATTGTTCACTTTGTTTGGTAGATCATTAGCTGAGTCAGTTAAATATAAACAATTATCTACTATTCATAATTGAAGTTATTGTAGGATGATTTGAGAGAGGCTATCATTAAAATTAACTAAGCAACTCTTTTCAAGTTAGAAGTTGGGTTGCAAACATTGCATGGCTTGATATTTCAGTGAAAATCTTATTCATAAGAAATGGTCTTGGTAAAAGTTTACATAGGATGATTTTAGGTGATAGAATTTAAATTGGCAGAGCCAGGTAATCAATGGTAATGTCTTATTCATTTTTTATTTACTTCTCTTCAGTCCATCGGCATCCAGAAAAAATGCATTTCCTACCAAAGTTTTTGATAAGGCCTTATCACCACAAAAGATGAGTTGCATAAAACATGTATCAGATTTCCCTTTAATGTAAAGGCCAATCATTATGTGATTTATGGATGCTTAGTTTGGGATTATTTTTTTCTTTTTCTTTGTCAAAAGAACCGTGATTTATTTATTTATTTTTTATTTTTTTAACTGACTGATATTTATTGTTTCCAGAACCATGGTTGAATATTTGGATGCCAAATGAACAAATTTCCTTCAATTTATTCATCATTGTCGTCTATAATTCTGGTTTATAGTGCATTCTTCATTTTTAAAGCCATAAAAGGTGGTAACTGAATAATATTTTGCAGACATGCTAAACCATTCCTTTCAGCCAAACTGTTTTTTCCATTGGCGATTTAAGGATCGCATGCTAGAGTTGATGATAAATGCTGGTCAACTGGTTAGAAAAGGGGAGGAGGTAGTAATCCGTATCTGTCTTCAATTTTCATCTTGAAATGGTTCATATCTTGACAAAGTCTCTTACAAGGAAATATGTGCCAAAAGTCATAAGTAGAATATGAAAGCTAGAGCACATCTCTTGGTTTCTGATGGAGAACGTGATATTAATCAGGAGTCCCAAGCCCACCAACCCACAGCATGGAGAGTCTATGCCAGGAAGCCCAGGAAGCAAAGGGAAGCCCAAGAAGTAGAGGGAAGCAAATGAGCTGGCCTTCAAGTCAGTTATACAGGGTAGCTAATAAAAGGGGAGGGGAGGAGTGCGTGGGAGGCATGTTAAGAATTGAATTGTAATTCGTTAGTAGGAAAGTGAGGGAAAGGACTGAACAGACCTGGTGGTTGTTCATCCTTGTAGCTGAGGGCCCTTGCTGTTATTGTTGGTTTTGTTCTTCTTTTCCTTTCAAGTAGAGCTTGAACACTATACTTGTATTGAATCATTAATACATCAATATACTTCGATACAACTTTCTACTCTTTCGTGTGTTGTTTGATTGCTGGAATATCTCTATTGTTTTATTGATTATCATTGGTCCGACCTGCCGGATCTAATCCAGGAAGGAGAGAAACTACAATGGAGACCCGTTTACAATCGGTGATGGTTCGATTGGATGAAACAGAGAGTAATTTGGGGGAGTTAAATGCTTCTGTGAATTTTCGAATGGAAGCAACAGAGAATAAGGTGGGTGAATTAACTTCCTGTGTCCATGAGTTAACCAAATCGGTGACGGATATACAGAACCGTTTGGCAACCTCCGAACATCGTTACCAAACAGACAAACAACAGGATGAAGATTTCAGGTCACAAGTGTTAAATTGGATTAAACGAACCGACAAACAGCCTCTCCAGGCGGAGGAATTCAGTTCTCAGGGAGAAACAATCATCGAAGGCGGAGTTAGTCATCAAAGGCAAGATTCAAATCGACGCATGGATTGTCATATCCACCCAAGCCATTTCGTAGATCCAATGGTTTCCTTGAAGAAAGTAAAACTCCCGATGTTCAATGGCACCGATCCTAGAGGGTGGACTATGCGAATCAAAACTTACTTTCACTTGAATCAGATTCCATCTGCTACACGAGTTCAGGTGGCTGAGATTTGTATGGAGGGACCAACTATAAACTGGTTCTCTATGTTGATCGACGTTTCACAGACGTTGACATGGGACCAGTTCAAAGTAGAGCTAATGCGACGATATGGGGGTATCCATTCCTCAAGTCCATTCGAGGAGTTGGCTGATTTGCGGCAAACAGGGAGTGTAGAGGATTATATCGAGCTGTTTGAGATGACCGCAGCTACTGCTCCTGGGTTGCCAAAACCACAGTATGTGGGGTATTTTATCAGTAGACTGAGAGAAGAAATAAAAGGATGGGTGAAAGTGCATCAACCAGGGGATCGGATGGAAGCTCTACGATTAGCACGCACCTTTGAAGTATCTCTGCAACAGGGACGAGGGGGACTGAACTCCAGGGCCAACATGAAGGAGAAGGAAGGGACTTTTAAGGGCCAAACGGTTAGTGGGTCGTGGGCTGGAAATAATCGAGTGGGATTTTCCCAAGCCTCACCCAACACCACCTCAAACCCAACTTACCACAAGAGTTCAGTGGGCTACTCAACCAGCCAAACACCACCGTTATCGTTAACATCCGATTCTAATCGGTGGGGACAACGGCGCACCGGTGTAAGACAGCTCACAAAAACTGAGTGGGAAGAGAGAAGGAGAAAGGGATTGTGTTTTCAGTGTGGTGAGCGATATTCTCCTCAGCATAAATGCCCTAGAGCACAATTGAAGATAATGCTGTTAGGCGAAGGGGAGGAAGTTGAAGACGAAGAGGAGTTCTATGAGGTGGAGAACGAAGGGGAAGAGAATCCGGTAGATGGGGAATGCAGAATCCTGGAAATGAACCGGTTACATCACAGTATAGGAGTACCCGACTCATCTGGCAAAGATTTAAGGACCATCAAGCTGCAAGGAAGCATCAATGACGTTCCACTCGAAATGCTAGTGGATAGCGGGGCCACTCACAATTTCATTTCAACCAGACTAGCTTCTGTTTTGGGATTACAGGTTAGTCACGTAAACTCTTTGGGAATAAGATTGGGAGATGGGAACGTGATAGGGGTTGATAAGAAGTGTGTAGGAATTCCCATTCAGTTCAGCAATTATCATGGTATAATCGATGCTTTAGTTACTGAAATTGGAGGTTTAGATTTGATATTGGGGGTAGAATGGTTAAGAACTTTGAGAGATGTCACTGCAAATTGGGCTACTGGTAGTTTGAAATTTGTTAAACAGGGACAAACAATAGAGGTACGGGGAACCAGAATTGAATTTCAGGAATCATTACACTGTTGGTTAGAGGGGCATTTCCATCAACTTACTGCTGATACAAACCGTTATTCCTCGGAGTACTGGACTGCCTTGGACCATTTATCGGAAAAACAGAAACAACAAATGGCTAACTTACTCAAGCAGCACAATGAGGTTTTTACTGAATTGGAGGGTCTTCCCCCTAAGAGGGACATAGAACATGTGATCACCTTGCAACATGGCCAAGGTCCAGTTTGTGTGCGGCCGTACTGTTACCCTTACCACCATAAGGCAGAAATCCAACGACAAGTCACTGAAATGTTGGCGAAGGGAATTATTCGACGCAGTCAAAGCTCCTACTCCAGTCCGGTTATTTTAGTGTAAAAGAAAGACCAGTCTTGGCGAATGTGTGTGGACTACCGTGCTCTTAATAAGGTGACAATACTCGACAAGTACCCGATCCCTGTCATTGAGGAGTTATTGGATGAGTTAGAGGGGGCAAAATTCTTCACTAAGCTGGACCTTAAATCGGGTTATCATCAGATTCTTGTACGTGCTGAGGATATAGAGAAGACTGCTTTCCGTACGCATGACGGTCATTACAAGTTCCTAGTTATGCCTTTCGGTTTAACCAATGCCCCAACAACTTTTCAATCCGCCATGAACGACATTTTTAGATCACTGCTACGGAAGTGTGTTTTGGTATTTTTTGATGACATTAATTTATAGCCGCACATGGGAGGAGCATTTATGTCATGTAGAGTTGGTTCTCAACAAATTAACTACCAACCGGTTTGTGATCAATTGCAAGAAATGCAGCTTCGGTCAATCTTCTGTTGATTACCTCGGACACGTGATTAATAGGGATGGGGTTTTAATGGATCCTAGTAAAATCAAGGCTGTGCAATCTTGGCCAATACCCACCACAGTCAAAGCGGTGCGTGGTTTTCTTGGCTTAACCGGTTATTACCGCAAGTTCATTGAGGGATACGGGAAGATAGCCAAACCATTGACCGAGCTCACCAAGAAAGATGGTTTTAAGTGGAATCCAGAGGCTCATCGGGCTTTTGACTCTCTCAAGCAGAAACTGATTTTCGCTCCGCTGCTGGCCCTGCCCAACTTCTCCAAACCGTTTCAAATAGAATGTGACGCTTCCGGTAATGGCATAGGGGCTGTCCTCATGCAAGAGCGACGACCAATCGCCTATTTTAGCAAGGCCCTATCTCCTCAAAATCTTAGTAAGTCTGCCTACGAGAAGGAAGTCATGGCTCTTGCACTTGCCGTGTTACACTGGAGACCTTATTTACTGGGCCAACCCTTTGTGGTGTATACCGACCAACAGAGCATACGCCAACTACTCCACCAGCGGATCTCTACAGCAGAGCAACAGAATTGGCTTGCCAAGTTGATGGGGTACAAGTTTGAAGTCCGCTACAAACCCGAGAAAGAAAACCGAGCTGCTGATGCTTTATCTCGGGTGGTGGGAACTGCTGGCGACTTACAGCATATGACAGTCACTCCCACGTGGTTAGATGTGCAGGAGCTGTTCCACGAGGTAGCCAAAGACCCGTATCTTCAGAAAATTGTGGCTGACTTGAAGCAAGACCCCCTCACCCATCCGGGTTATGTTGAACACCAGGGAACACTGCTCTACAAAAACAGGTTGGTGCTTTCATCCACTTCTTCCTGCATTCCTAAGTTGTTGAGTGAGTTCCATGATGGTCCTTGTGGTGGGCACTCCGGGTTTTACAGAACTTATAGAAGATTGGCTTCTTCGTTCTATTGGGTTGGAATGACAAAAACCATCCAGCGTTTTGTTCAGTCCTGCGATATCTGTCAGCGTTATAAAGCATCAACCTTGGTGCCTGGCGGGTTATTGCAACCTCTTCCTATTCCTGAGCAGATTTGGGAGGAGATATCCATGGACTTCATCACTGGTTTGCCAAGGTCAAGGGGCTTTGACACGATTTGGGTGGTGGTGGATCGTTTGTCAAAATATGCTCATTACATTCCCCTCAAACACCCTTTTACTGCCCGAACATTGGCTGAGGCATTTGTACGCGAAATAGTTCGTTTACATGGCTTACCTAAATCCATCCTCAGCGATCGTGATCCTGTGTTTATCAGCAGGTTTTGGAGAGAAATTTTTAAGCTACAAGGCACCAACCTCAACTTCAGTTCCGCTTATCACCCACAAACCGACGGCCAAACTGAGGTTGTAAATAGGTGTGTGGAAACCTACTTGCGTTGTTTCGCTACTGATCAACCGAGGACTTGGGTGACTTGGTTGCCATGGGCAGAATTCTGGTATAATTCGACCTATCATGTGACCATTGGAACTACTCCTTTTGAAGCAGTTTATGGTCGCAAAGCACCCAATGTGTTCCAGTACGTTCCAGGCGAAGTGCAAGTGGCAGCGGTTGGACAAGAGTTGAAGGATCGAGATGAAGCTTTGCGGCAACTTAAGGCTCACCTAACTCAGGCACAATCACAGATGAAGAACTTTGCTGACAAGCACCGCCGCCATGTGGAATATGCAGTGGGTGAGCAGGTTTATGTGAAATTGAAGCCCAATCGTCAGCATTCTGTTACTTGTCGCATTACTCCAAAATTGGCTCCACGTTTTTATGGACCTTTCTCCATCATTCAACGAGTAGGTCCGGTTGCCTACAAGTTGGAGTTACCCCCCGATACTCAAATACATCCTGTTTTTCACGTTTCTTTGTTGAAGAAATCCATTGGAGCTGTACCGGTTTCTTCTTATCTTCCAGCAGATATCGAGCCAGTTGAGGTACCTGCTGTTCTTCCTAATGGTATTCTGGCTACACTGGTTATCAGCAGAAATGGAGAAACAGTATCTCAGTGGCTGGTCCAATGGCAAGAAGGAGGGTCCGATAATGCCACTTGGGAGGATGAGTTTGTTATTCGCAATCAGTTTCCTGAGTTCAGGCTTGAGGACAAGCCTGTTTCCCCACCCGGTGGCAATGATGGAGAACGTGATATTAATCAGGAGTCCCAAGCCCACCAACCCACAGCATGGAGAGTCTATGCCAGGAAGCCCAGGAAGCAAAGGGAAGCCCAAGAAGTAGAGGGAAGCAAATGAGCTGGCCTTCAAGTCAGTTATACAGGGGAGCTAATAAAAGGGGAGGGGAGGAGTGCGTGGGAGGCATGTTAAGAATTGAATTGTAATTCGTTAGTAGGAAAGTGAGGGAAAGGACTGAACAAACCTGGTGGTTGTTCATCCTCGTAGCTGAGGGCCCTTGCTGTTATTGTTGGTTTTGTTCTTCTTTTCCTTTCAAGTAGAGATTGAACACTATACTTGTATTGAATCATTAATACATCAATATACTTCGATACAACTTTCTACTCTTTCATGTGTTGTTAGATTGCTGGAATATCTCTATTGTTTTATTGATTATCAGTTTCTCACTTCATATGATTAATCTTCACCTGTTGAGATGCTTCTGTCTTTTTGGGTTCTGTATTTATTATCATTTACCTTTTCCCCTTGTCTGCTTTTTCAATTAAATATTCACAATAGCTCCAGAAGAAGATTTTAGTCGTGAAAATTCATTCTTGATATCAGATAGCAAAAGGTCATGCAGCTTTTAAACCTTGGAATCTGCCTAAGATTTTTCTTAAACTAATTGTCAATTTATGAAAAAAGCAGCATGTAACTTTTTAAACTTGCTACTGCATACATATGATATTCTGTGCATTAATTTTTTGCAGATGACTGTTAATTACATAAATGGACAGAAGAATGACCTGTTCATGCAACGATATGGCTTTTCATCACCAGTGGTAATTTGCTTTCAGCTTTATTCCATGCCAAAGGGAAATTTAGTTTATTTTTTTCCCTTTTTCCTCTTTTTCTGCTTACTTCATTGTGTTAAGATCATAATGTGATTTTGTTTCGGACTTGTTATGGTTCTAGGGTTTGGGTTTATTAAGGCGATATTTTAGTTATAGCAATATTTATTTTTAGTAGCACTATTTTAGTTATAATAGGAATTACTTTCAATTAACAATTTATTTTCTATTTTAATACAGCCTAATTAGAAGGGATTCATAGTTTCCTATTTAGAAAATAATTTATATTTGGAATTAGATGTTTCTACGGTTGTAACTTCTATTTAAAAAGGAAAATTCAATCCACAAAACTAAGTCAGAATTTCCAGTATAAAAGTACAAAGAGATAGGCAACTCTCTCTAACGAATTCCAAAGGTACTTGCTCCATTTGATGGGATGGATTAATTGCCTGGTGTTCTGATTCATAACTGGGGACCATAACAATTGGTATCAGAGCCAAACACTATAACAATAGAGACAAGAACGATAAGATGAAGGCCCTTATGTAGGCTGCTATTGATATAGTTGTACAATTTGAGTTGAGCATGGTTGCTGGGATTCAACAATTTTTGCTCCAATTGCAAGAAATTCTCATTAATTTCAACCAAAACAATGGGAGTATGAGCATCAATGATGCTTGTGGAAACCAGCCCCCCTAAAGTGGACAATCTACTTGACAAGCTAGTAGAGAATAAGGTGGTGTTGCGAGAAACAAGGTTGACTTACCAAGTATCTGTGGGTCTGACATCTATTGGGTTCAGAATCTACCCATAAATTCATTAGTTAGTTCTATAGTTATCCAATTCCAATCTTTGTTTGATTTGGGTATATCTGTTACAAATGGAGAAAATATTTTCAACAAGGAAAATCAATGGAACATCACAACCAGTTGGATCAACCGGTACCTGAATTTAATGATGTGTTTCAAGGACCAACATGGTTGCCACCTATTTGAAACTGTAACCATCACTTGAGGACAAGTTCTTATTTTTTGGAGGGGAGTAATGTTATGGTTCTAAATTTTGATTTATTGAGGCAATATTGAGTTATAGTAATTTATTTTTAGCAGCAGTATTTAGTTATAATAGGATTTATTTTCAATTAGTTATTTATTTTCTATTTTAATAGAATGAATTCATAGTTTTCTAGTTACAAAAAAATTTTCTATTTGGAATTGATATTCCTAGGGTTGTAACCTTTTTTTAAAGAGGCAAATTTCATAAATAACTAAGCCAGAATTTCCAGTACAAAAGTGTAAAGTGATGGGTAACTCTCTCTAACCGGTTCCAAGGTCCTTGTTTCCTTTAACGAGCTTGAAGCTACAAGCTTCCTTTGACGAGCTTGATTAATCACTTGGTGTTCTGATCCGCAACTTGGGACCGTAGCAGGACTCCTCCATAGGCCAAACCCATTCTAGGGCTTAGGTTTCTTTGTTATTTGAACTTTATATTTGTTATTTCCTTTTTAAATGTTGTTTGTGTTATTTATCGTTCCAAAGGACCTAATTTATATGTTTTTTATTATTGTTATAAGATTAGTCCTATTTAAAGGGCAAAAGCATCAATAAAACCTAAGCTTTTTTCTCTAATGAGGTCCAAAGGTTTCATTCTTCCTTAGATGAGTTTGAACAATTATCCAAAATAAGTTGATCTAAGAAAATGAACAAGAGAAAAGGGAAGTTAACTTATTCAGATTTTCCAGTTCATCATCCTGTGACATTTTTGTTTCTAACAACTCTTAATCCTGCTATTGCTAAAATCTCTGTTTGACATGGTATTGCTCTAACATTACATGAAGGAATATATGATAAAAAGAAAATGGCAAAAAGAAAAAAGTAGCTTTCTTTTTCTTCCCTTATTCTTTTCCTCCTTTCATTGTGAATTCCATTATTCAGAATGCTAATCCAACTTATTCATTGATATGCGATCTTACACAAACATTCCATTCTAATGAGGATCCTTGTGCTTTGCTTTTCTGAAATACTTTTTGTGTTATCATCTTTTTTTTGACTAGTTTTAGCCCTAAAGAGGCAATAATATATTTCCAGCTTATTTTTACAGAATCCTTGGAACGTAATCGAGTTCTCTGGCAGTGCATGCATTCATTTGGATTCTTTCTTGTCGGCTTTCAATATATCTGGCATTCCCGAAGAATATTACTACAACAGTAAGGGCAACGTGATTTAGTGTGAATTTCTTCACAGCTTGTTGTGCATAAAATTTTGATTTTGGCATATGGAACAAATGAAAATGACATCATAGGCCAGCTAGCAAGCAGAGGGGATTCTTTTGTTGATGGAGCGGTTATAGCAGCAGCAAGAACTTTGGCCACATGGGCAGATGGAGATGTGCCTCCATTACCAAGCATAGAAAGGAAAGCTGCGAAGGAACTGCAAGAGGAATGCCTGCAGATGCTAACCAACTTTCCCACAACTTTGGAGGAGGACCAGAAACTTCTAGGTAAACTGCCTATGTACTTTCTTATGCTGCTCTTTATATACTGGACACCAGTTGGCCATATGTTATAGCTCCTGAAAGGTGATCTCGGGCTACTTGTTCAACATTTTTTATGCATTATTAGACTTGTGAGATTTTTTTTTCTTTATTCAATAATTGTGATTCTTTGAGCAACATTCTTCTGCTAACAGATGCAATTCCAGAAGCTAGAAGACCTCTAGAAGCTGCAGTCAAGTATGTGGATGATATATGGATGCCTAATAATTCTCCTTAGAATATGCTTATATTTTCGGTTTGCATGAGAATGTACTCATGTTTTCGGGTTTGATGCAGGTACAGAATGCACAGGAAGCAGTTGATTGAAAAGGTTGTCCAATTACTGGAGATTTATCAAGAGAGATTATTGTTCTAAGCAGGAAGTGCTCCATTTACATGTCAATGATAATAATACAGAGGTGTTCCTGCTCTTGCATGCAGGCGGCGTAGAGAATCGAGTGTTCCTTTTCCTTTTCCACTGTGCGGTAAAGGGAGTCCCTCCATGGATTTCATTCTAGGCCGCTTCATTACTTCTAATCTAGAATAGTGCTAGTTAATTTTTATTTTATTTATTTTTTTAACCTTCTCTTTTACTTTTTTTTTTTTAAGTATGGGAACTGGGAAGAGTAGGATTCGAATCTTGATAAATTAGAAAAGTAGTTAGATTTTCAATTTTTTGAATCCGAGATTCCAAGATATTCCCATTTTAATTTATTTTAATTTTAATGACATGTACAAATTTTTATAGTTTCTATATCACAAAACCAAATATTGATGCATTTGTGTATATTTCAACAGAATATGTGGTAAAAAGAAAAAAAATTATAATAATAAAATAAATAAATAGTAGCTACCGCTTTCCCTTTCTATATATTCTATTAAATATTAAGTTTAAAACACACTTGGGGACGAGTTATTGTTTTAAAAAAATTCTTCAATATTGTTTTAAAAATATTTTTTGGACAATGTGAAAGTTTTATCTGTATCTATATCGAAATTGATTTTTAATATCAATTCTTTGATTGATGAAATTCGTTAATAAAAATTTTAATATAATATTATTATTATTAAATGATAAAAACAGTAAAAATATTCTTTATTCATATTATAATGGATTCAGATATATTCAATTCAAATAGACACAAAAAAAAAAAAATCTCAAATGAGCAGCTATTTTTAGAAATTTCTTCCAAACACTTCACAAAAAACTCCAATTTTTACTTCTCTTTTTGTACTACTCAAAAGATAAAATAAAAGCCCTGCCAAAGGGGTCCTAAATTCCATTCTGAAAGTCCTTAATATTAATTAATAATAATTGAATTATATAATTCCATATCAAACTTAAAAAAAAAAAAGAATTTAATTTGAGAATTTCAATTGACAAATGAAATTAAAATGATTTTAATTGAGAATTGATAATTGATTTGATTTGAAAAATGGGTTCAATTTAACTGAAATTGAATAAAGTGAAAATTTCATCTAATAATTGAAATTACACTGGAAAATTGAAATGAATTTTAATTTAAACTTGAGAATTGATTTTGTTTTCAAATCGATTTGAATCTAATAATTTGGCAATTTAGTTGAATTCAACTGAAATTGAAAAAATATAGAATTTCAAATGGAAATTGAAATTAAATTTATTATTTAAATAAATTATAATTGGGAATTAAGAATTGTTTTGATTTGAAAATTAGATTGGAATTGATTTAATATAAACTAAAATTTGAGATTGCCAATATAATCTCGTAATTGAATCGGCAATTATATTGGAATTGATTTGATTAGATACTTATGTTAGAATTTGAAAATTAATTTGATTTGAGAATTGAGTGATAAAATTCCATATCAAATCAAATTGATTTTAGATAATCCAATAAAAATATAAGTATCTTTATCTTAAAAAAGTATCTCATTATATTTTAAAAAAGTTTTGAGTTATACTAGATATTGATATCTAATATAAGGATAACATAAATAAAGAATGAGAAGTTAGATTCGGAAAGACTACTGGATATTAAATCTTTTTCTCTTCCTTGGTGTATGCTTTTTTCTCATAATCTTTTTGAATTGTTTTGGTAGTTAATTGGTAATTTTTTCATGCACAAAATATGGTTAACTTCATCTATTTATAAGTCCAAAAATGTCCCAATTGATGCCTTTTTGAAGAAGGATGTAAACATGAAAAGGCACTTGAAAGGTAGTAAACATGACGACTCGGCACACTAGTGTCGAGTTAGGTGAGTCGGCACAGGCTAGCTCTATAACGAGTGGGCACCCATAGGGATGACTCGACACACTTTTTACTTGGTCATAACTCGACATAGCATGGCATGAGTTGGTACATGAAAGCCATATAATGTGTCGGCACGCAAGGGCACGAGTTGGCACAGACTCTAAACCTCCTTAATGTCGTTTTTACTTCAAATCTTTAATCTAAAGCCCTCAATTGTACTTTAGATTATCTAATTGGACAAAAAGAACCTACAAAAATAAAGAAAAAACAAAAAGTAAAACGTAACACAATAAAACAAACAAAACATATGCATAAAACTAAAAAAAAATGATGCATAAATAGTCAAAATGGCTATATAGGCTACATTGCATGATATCGAATTCTCCCACACTTAAACCTTGTTTGCTCTCAAGTAAAAATGCAAAAGCATAAGTGGAAGAGCTAACAAAAACACTTATTGTCTTAAAGTGAAAGTAACCTCCCTAAGATCATCTTAAATATAAATGAATACTTGGAACAAAATAACCAACAACTAACTTCCAATGCTCAACAATGATAGATTTAAACAAGTTGCATAGCATATTCAATAAATTTAGTAAATTTAACATATTATCTCAAGTTATTAAAATCAAAATCAATAATATAAAGTCAATAGTCTAACCAAATTATTTAACTAAGATGAACAATCTTCAAACTTAGAGATTTCAAGAACAAATATAGCCATTGGGAGAAAGGTTAAGCTCACATATTATGTCACAATTCTCATGACATTTATGACACTTGTATTTTTTCTAAGTTACTTTGCAATTTGATGGGTGCATTTTATGCTCCATCCCACATTTTTCACTTGATCTAGCTTAGTGGGTGCATTTTATGCTCCATTCCACTAGATATTATTGATCTCTTTTTTTTTTTCTTTTTCCTTTTTTTTTCTTGCTTCTTTTTCTTTTGTTTTAGTGTCCTCATCCGTTATTGAAAAGTGAGCTGATAAGTGTGAACATATATAGTTTTTGATATGTTTTTAGTTGTGTTATTTAGTTGTTTTGGTTTTATTTAGGTTAATTTAGAGTTAATTTGACAACATTTATGTTTTTGAGGTTAATTCTGTGTTTTGTTTGATTTTCAAGTTAAAATTGTTAATAAAGGGTTTAAATTGCAAAAATGATAAAGTTTAGGGCCAAAAGTGCAAATATGAAGAATTGTTATGAGGAAATTGACGTTCAGTCCAGAGTCTTCACACGTGACCACGTGAAAATACTGAAGAATTTCACCCGTGGCCACGTGAAGGTTTGATACATAGAGCCGTGGCCACGTGAAGGACTTTTGGAAGAAGAACAATGCAAACACGTGACCACGTGGATTCTTAGTGAAGGACCACACGTGGCCATGTGTGAAGAAAAGCCCAGAGAACACGTGACCACGTGTTCAAATACACGGTGAAGGGCATGGCCACGTGATGTTATTCCCATTGCGCGAAGGATTTTTGTCGAACTTCCTATTTTGGGCAGAAATTACTTCCTATTGAATTCTAAGAGTTTGAGAAGGAATTTATGACTTCTTTGGCCTATAAATAGGATGCTAAAACACATAAGAAGGGGATTGAATCCTTAGAATCAAGCTTTGTTTTCTTAGTTATTTTTACGTTCTTTATTTCTACTGTTTTCTTCAAAACGTTGTTTTAATTTTAAGAATGGTTTGTGAGTAGTTTTCTTTAACTTTTGCTAAAGGATACTTGAATCCTTAAACTTGTATTGTTATGACTTAAGTTGTTCTTTAATTTAAATACAAGTTGATTATTTCTTGGTTCTTAAACATAGTCTTGTCTTTTCTCAATTTTAAGTTAATTATTAACTTGATTAAACATTGGTTAATTAATTGGTTTAAGTTGAATAATGACTTGCATGCTCTTAGGTTAATTTAGTTGGATTAATGCATGATTATAATCTGAATAAGCTATAATTGTGTGATTGATTTGATTAAGTTAAGATTAAGAAAAGTGTAACCAAGAATAGGTGAAAGTAAATCTCTTGAGAAAGGCTTTAATAGACATCTAGGAGACTTAATTCAGTTCTTTATGCTAAGTGTTAAGTTTATCTGAATAAGAAAATTTGATGCTTGGAATGATAATCTTGAATAAAGTTATCTGATTTTATTAAACTGAATTCTCCATAATCACTTGTATGTTTTCTTTTATTTAAGTCATAGCAATACTTGTTAAGGTGGATAGTCCTTTAGTGAAAGTTGTCTTTAATATTGATTTTTAACTCATTCAATTTACTTGCTTTCAATAGATTTCCCCTTTACTTTAGCTTTTTCAATTGTTTTGTTTTCGTTTTAAATTATTGTTTTTAGTTTTAATTCTTCACTCATCATAAATTTGGGATTTCTCTTCTCTCTTTTGCACACGAAAATTGGCTTTGAAATTACAATAGCACATACAAGCACAAGTTTCCCTTGGGTTCGATATTTTGGGTCATAATCTTATTTCCCTATATTACTAGCCGATCTAATACACTTGCTAGAATCCGGTCATGAGCTATGCATATTATAGTTATAGTTCCTTCAGGTTACCTAAGTTCTTAAAAACTAAACTTGAATCATGCCATCCTGGTCTTAAGTATAGTTAAAAAAGTGACTAAATATCCTATAGATTTTGAAAATAACTACAAGAGATAGTAAGAAAAACTTAAAGTATATACTATATGAAACTTAAGGCTCTATCAACTAAGCATAAAAAATAAGCTATTGACTGGCATTGACATGCACTCATCCATAGCATGATAAACTTAGAGAAAACTAACATAAATAAACATAGAGAAGATAAGTGAGTATGTTGTTAGTGTAAGCTCTAGCCTCAATGCATTGTCATAAAAAACTCAAGTTAATAAATGAGGCATTTATTTTATCTATTGTATTCCTATGCATATCAAGTGATAAAACTATCCAAGAATGTCTTTTCAGTTTAAGTTATCATGTGTGAGGCACATGGTTGTAAGACCTTGAAACATTTGAGACTTCATTCTAAATATCCTTAATCGGTCATTATTATGGGAATGACAAATGAATTAAGACTAGTATGCTTTCTCTGATAAGTTGAGTTATGTCTTACTGATCATAAGGATTAGAGTGTCTATCAGAGATCATAGATACATGTTTAGAACATGATATCTGGATTCGATTCGCTCATGAGAACACTACATGGTATAAGTCATAAGTGTTTCTCAATTGCAAGTTTTACATCGGAGTTCTTAAACCTAAAATCTCTATGAAACTCTTTATGAATTATTGTGTACTTTGACATACACCTAACGTGCTCGTAACAGAGTGACAAGTATGGGTATGCTTGGGCATGCACTAATTCATGTTAGAGAGCATGAGAGAAGTAAAGGGATTATCCATCTCGATGAGAGAGAAAATATCACCAGCCACTTGATCAATGAACTAAGAAGTGTATGGCCATACCGAGATGAAATAATGAGTAATCATTATTTATCTGAGAGTTCAGTATCACTGGAATATCAAGAAAGGAATTAGTATATATAAGGATGACTTGTTCAATTCCTTATATTAATTCTGATATTTATGGGTAAGGGACTATGCAAAATTGCATTAGGTCACTAAATGCCATTTTCATTTTCATTTAATTTGGAATGCTATAATATCTTGCTAGAGAATATACATATATAGCCTTTGAATTATTTATTAATCCATTGCTAATATTAAATAGACCTATAGGATCGCACACAAAATATTGGGCCTAAAATATTTTGTAAAGTATTGGACATTAATTTGGGCTTTTATTTAAAGTTAAATTAATGAAGCTAATGGGTATTTACATTGCTAATGGACCTTAGTCCATGAGAGAGAGAATTCGGTAATGACATGAATAATAACAATTGATTATTTATCTTTGGATAATTAAGTTAATTGAGTTTGAATCCTATATGAATTTGAATCAAGATACACCACTTGATTAGGAAGAGGTTGAGGCCGAAATTCAACCAAAAACCTAGTAGAATTCGGCATGCAATTAAACCCTAGCTAAGTAGTATATATTAATTAAAATTGCTATACCACTTTAGGTCTTCTCTCCCTTATTGCCGAATTCCACAAGAGAACGAATTATTTCTTCTTCTCTTGTGTTTTGGGCAGCCTTGCAAACCCTAGGAAGAACAAGATCAAATCTTGTGTCTTTAGAACATACCCATTGTCGAATACTCAAACCTAGAGGTAGCACTCTTTGTTTTAGGCCAACTTTGCGAGTGTGTGTGTGAACATAGAGTGGATTGGCATAAAATAGAGCACCTTTGGTATTGGTGGTTGAGTTCAAGGGTATATAAGCTCATCTTATATACTGGTTATTGCAAAATTAAGTTTGAAGTGCATTCAAGGATGTAAGTTCAATCGAAACCCTAAAACTGCATGTTTTTGATTCTATGTTGTTTATTGCATGGCTTGTATGATCAAAATATATATATATATATATATATATATATAGTAAAATGCATGCAAACAAAACAAAAAAAAATTCATATGAAAACAAAAACATGAAAGACATAAAACAAACTAAAAACATAAAACTAAATATTCCCTCCCACACACTTAGAATTTCATAATGTCCCCAATGTGAACCCAAAAAGAAATAAAAGGAAAGGAAAAAGATAAACTCCCTTTATTCATCCAAAGGAGATGGTGGAGGCAAATCAACCACATAATCGATTTGAGCAATAAATGTATTAATTTTATGCTTCATGCTCATTTGCCTCCTAGCAAGATAACGGTTCATCATCTCCATTGAGTTCAATTGGTGCTACATCATGTATTGATTAACTAACACTTATTTCTAAATCCTTAAAGACCTACTAGAGGAACCACAAGAGGGGCTACAAGTGGTACCATGCGATGGGCCACTTGTACCTTCATAAAATGTGGCTGGAATGATAGCCAATTCTCATTGGGCTTCCTCCTCTTGAGGCACACCAAAACTTCCCTCTTCATCTTCATTTTCATCATCTTATTTTTCTTCTTATTCTTATTCTTCTTCTTCTTCACTCTCTTCCTCCTCTTATGGTGGTAGAGGTGCCAACCCTCTCCAATAAGAATGGGAGTAGGCAAGGATTAATCTCATAAAGGCATCAACCACCTAACCATAAATCAAATTTTGCCTAGTAAAATAGGTAAACTCAAGCACACGAGTTAAATAATCAAGATTAATATATAAAGCTTTAGCTAGTATGGATACAACATAGCCATGAGTAATAGAGCTATCTTTCCTAAATGTACATGTCAACATTTGATTAAATATCCAATATATCCAACATATTTGATTTTTAGTGTGAATGCATAAGAAAAAATTCTTGATATGACAGTCTATTGAATTTAGATTTGTGAAAGATGACACACGTTAGTACTTTGTGCAAAAAAAAAAAAACTTTATATCTTTGATAAACATAACTTTGCATGTCTTTGGTTGAAAAGGGGTATGCAAATCAGTTAGAAAAACCAAAATTTTTTAACCTTGAAGATCTTAGGGGGATCACACATACCATCCTTCTTAAAGCCAAACACCCTATGCATAAAAGAATAGGCTAGTGTGTGCTTATCTCCTAACATTCCAAATTCCCACACCCTAGAATCATGAGCATTGACCTCTAAAGTTGTGTAAAATTCCATAAGCAAGTTAACATTTATAGGCTTATGCATAAAAATAAATTTTCCAATGCCACAAGAATTTAAAATAGTAGTGAAAGAATCTAGCATACCAAGATCTCTAAGGAGAGTAGTGGAGAGATACTTACAATATACAATTTTTCTATTTTTAAGAGAAGTAAACCTTGCACCTTCCTCTTCATTAAGGAGTGAAAATGGAGTCTTATAGATGGAAGCCAAATCTCCTCCTTGCTAAGTCTCTTTTTGGGGCCTTGAAGATGAAATCCTCTTGTCCTTAGCATTGTGAGGAATGAAAATGGATGAAAGAAGAGAAAAATAAACTTTGCAAGATGGAAGACACTTGAACAAAAAAAAAAAGAATATGTATGAGTGTTTTAATGAAGGTTTTGAGAGAAAAAAAGAAGATGAAGGCAGATTTTAGAAATAGAAACTATGAATGAATGAAGAAGAAGAAGAGAAATTTAAGCAATATAAATAGGAATAAAAATCATAGGGAAAAGGAAAAGGCTGCAAAAATTAATTTGTGCGAAGAATAATATTTATAGGGAAGGAAAACTTGAATAGGTATGAGAAAAAGTAGGAAAGGACATGACTTTTAATGTAAAAAGTCATGACCTTTAGGGTTTTACACATCTATTCAAGAGATTTTTTGTCAAAATTAGCCTAAAAAATAACAAAAATTAAATATCGAAATTGAAAATCTGAAAATGGGATTAAATATAAAAGGAAAATATTGGAAAAACTAAGTGGTTTGATGATGTAACGATCTGGCATGACTTAGCATAGTTGGTGACTATAACGAGTCAGTACATTTGTGACAAGTCGGCACCAAGGTGACCTTTTGTGAATTGGCATGTCCCCTCCTATCTCGATATGTGTTCATTTTGGAATGAGTCGGCATGACTTGTGACAAGTCGTCATGCTACAGCCAAGTCGGCACAATCCCTCTCTATGCCGAGTCGATACGGATGGAACGAGTTGGTGCACCTTGCCTCTAAAACTCAAAAATAAATACTAATAAAAGCTCAAAAATAAACATTAGGTTATTAATAAGCAATGTGGAAAAATGAAGATAAACATAAAAAAGAACAACAAACAAACATAAAAGGCTTACTTATACTTCAAAAATTAAAAATGTGGCTAAAGAAATACTTATCAAAATTATGTGTAGTGACTGAAAGCATTATGTAACTTAAGTTATATCATCCTTGGGAATGGAGAGAGTGATCAATTTCACCTCATCAATAGATTCACTATAACACACTTATATCAGAAGTATCACAAAGAAATTTTAACACCGATTTCAATATAATGTGCATACAAAATCTAATTCTACCTATACAGGCCATAAATAAAACACAACATTATCCCTTCGTTGCACCACTCCAATTGTTCTATATGCCCATCCCTTCAAGTTTCTATCTATCGCCTTTAGATACCTTAGCATAGTAAATAGCTATGCGCTAAATATAATATGCCTAGTGGTGGATATCCCAACTAACAAATTTCACATTTACACATATGCCATTTAAAAATTTTTTCTTTATACCTAAATCTTATTTAATATCCTATACTATTTAAACCAAATATCATTATTTCTTATCCTCATGTCTTATTTCTTAAATTATTTATTAACCCTTGATTTTCATCATTACTGAATCGCTATTCTTATTTTAATTCCTTGTATTGGATTGTCCATTCATTCTTAACACATATGTGTCATTACCTAATACTTTTTTGATCTTCTGTAACTATTCTAGTATCATATGCGTTTCTAATTATTTATTTTCATATTTTATACTTAGTATACAATTAGTCTTATACTTTTCCTCATGTTTCAATTTCCAATCCATTGCTTCATTTTCTCACTCATTATACAGTTTGGCTCTCATGATTTTATTTTATTGTTGTCTTTGTTGCATAACATTCCTTGTTAAATAAACATTTTCTCTTTAAGGTGTCTTTCACAACAAAACTACTTTTTATTAATCTCATTTGATTTATAATCATCATTATCATTTTACTTCAACTTATTTATAAATATTTTTCTTTTAGTCCCTATTTCTGATTTTACTCGTGTTGGTCAATTTCTACATTTTATCTCAAAGATTAATCATCTAGTTCAATGCTTTATACTTACACCTTTGCTATAACTTTCATTCAAGTTTTAATTTATATTTTAATACTCACTTTCATTTACTTCTTATACCTCTTCTTTTGCACCCACTTTACAGTTGGGCCCTTGATTTAGTTTTTAATCTACCATTTGTTTCTTTTTGTTACTTTACTCTTAAATTATCATTTACCCTTCCTTAATTCATTATTTATGCTTAATTATATATATAAATTTTGAATCTCTATCTTAAGGTTTAATATTTATATATAATGTACCCATAACTTTTTATTTTCATTTTAAGTCCTTATAACTCCTTTTTAATTGTGTTTTTCCTTTTGTTTTTATCTTTGAATTTATTTTATTTCCTTATTCGATTGAATTAAGTTTACATATTTATTTCCTTATATTATTAATCCTGGCTCTTGCGCTCTTAATTGCTTGTGAAATTACTATATAACTCATATAATATTTTCATTTCATTCATTAATCCTCTTTTTTATTAGTCTAATTTGGTCAAATTAAGTTTCACAAAATATTCTGTTATTATTGTTCTTTTTCTTCCTAATTACAATTTAATCCTTTTTTTGTTCTTTATTCGCACCTAAGTTACTCACATCCACTTACTTATAATTTTAATTGTCTTTCATCATCAATTATATAATTATCCCTTTTGTATCATTTATTTCATCTTCTTTCCCCAATTTACATTTTTATTCTCTTAATCTCATCACATAAAGGCAATTTACTATTCCTTATTACTCATTTATTTGTTCATTATTAACCTTATCAAATTCAAATTTATATTGTTAATTTCCTAATTACTCTTTAATACCTTGTATTACTATTTTATCTCTTGCTTATTTATTTCTCAACTTTAGGTGACAATTATACTTTAGTCCCTAAGCTTCCATTTTATCACACAATTCATTAATTAGAATGTTAATTTATCCTATTTACCATTTATATATATTTCATTTCATTTTTACTCCTCAATTTATATTTTAGTCCATAATATTTCCTTATATAATGGAAAATTACCGTTTAGTCCCTGTTGACTAAATTTTCTTCCATTTCATCCCTTTTACCATTTTATCCCTCCTAATTATGACTTTAACATTAGTTTACATTTATGCCCCTATTTCTGCACTTAGTTGCATAATAGTCCTTAACCATCACCTAACCATATTTTCCCTGCTTTTTTTATTAATTGTTCTAGTTATTATAGTTCCTAAATTTTATTCTAATTTCATTATACTTTACAAATTTAATCTGAATTAACATACCAATCAAATTATCTTCAAATTCCAATATGACTCATGCCTTTATTAATTTACCAAATAAAGTTTATCTCATTTAATTTCTTAATTACTCTTAAACAATTTCAATTTTACTATTTTCCTTATTTTACCTACAAAAATTCTTATTTTAACCCAATTTCACTATTAACCATGATTTAAAGCAAAATTTCACTTTTATCCTTTAATTTTTTTTTATCTTTCTCAAAATTATATTTCAATCCCTATTTTTTTATCAAAATTACATTTAGATCCTTAACATTTATCAAAATAACATTTGAGTCTCATCTTTCTTCAATATGATGTCTAAGTCCCGTATTTTACTAAATTGACATATAAGTCCCTCCTTTAATTGAATTATCATCTATATCCTATCTTTTTGTAATAATTACTATTTTATACTTAATTTCTCCTTTTTAAGCATTTTTCACCATACTTTCACATTTTAACTTACAAATTACATTTCCTTTCATTTTAGTCTTTAAACTTAATTCTTTTGCCAAAATTATAGTTTTATCCTTGTTCTTTCAACTTTTTCTCTAAATTATGATTTTGCCCTCTAATACAAAATTTATTTCACCATTTCATTTTTGTCCTTCCTAGTTATAATTTCATCATCCTTTGACCATTTTACCCTTAATTGCCCTTATTATTATATTTCTTCCATTTTATTCTTGAATTATCATCTTTACTCATCATTTATCATTTTCTTCCATTTTCATCATATTATTACCATTATTTCAATTTAACCCCTAGTAGCTTTTATAGTAACGAAAACCCTCGAGTTGGACACGTGGAATATGGGCCCATATATCCAATATAAGTTGAGGTGACCACATAGAGGGCTAATGCCTTAACTAGCATCATGCTATCTCTCTTTTCTCATTTTTATCATCTTTTCTCATACTTATGGTGTGGAACTGCCTTTGGTCAACTATTACGAGTTGTCATTATTTGTTATCGCGGTAAATGTTCTTATGGCTAACCATTTTATCCTATACCTTTGGCTTTGCTATTAATTACTAAAGGCAAACCATTCTCATCACATTTACTTAAAATGTACCATATTTCCATAAATTTTCCACATTTCACATTATATATCAATCACATTTCATACTATGTACATCTTTATCACTCATTCATCATGTCATTACATTTCTATACTTTAAATCATCATAATCACACCAACTTAAACAAATATACCATTCCACAAGTATTAATTAAATACTTTCCATATTTCTTCTCATGCCATTTATAGTTCCCACTATATTCTTATGGTACAATTCATACATATTTAAAATTTCATCATGATTTCTATCATTTATTCTTTTACCCATTCATATTTCACCATTCGACCACATTATGTCACATATGTATAAAATTGTTTAATTTACAAAATCAATTCCTATTATGTTCTCAAAGGCTAAATTACATGCATCTAACTTTATTTCATCATTTCCATCACACATTCTTTCTTGATTCTGTGTTTTTCCATTTTGCCATCATTAGACCAAGTATATACAACTTCATTTAATTCATGAAACTCATTCTAACTATATTTTTCATGCATATTAAACATCATTCTAACCTTAAATCAATTTAATTCCTTATGTAACGTTAAATTTATATGCTTACATAATAGGTTACATAACTATTGTACTATCTCTAACCATGATTTTATACCTTTAACATCATATATTTCATTAATTATCATCTAATTACATGAATTTACCATAAATTTAAATTGAGGCTCACATTACATGATTGTTTCTTAAGTGACATAATAGGTTTCTAAATAATTTTCACACTTTTTAATCATTAGTTTATGCAATTTTTCATTTAAATTCCATTATTTAAAATTTAATTTCACTAATCTACTTTTAATTTGAATTTAAACACCATTTACACTTAAAGTTCTAAAATACATAAATTAGGTTTAATGGATTTTTAGAGAGAAAGGGAGAAGATGAAGGCATATTTTATAAAGAGAAAACTATAAATTAAAGAAGAAGAAGAAGAAGAAGAAGAAGAAGAAGAAGAAGAAGAAGAAGAAGAAGAAGAGAAATTTAAGCAATATATATAGGGAGAAAACACATAGGAAAAAGGATAAAAAAATTAATTGGTATGAAGACTAATATTTATAGGGAAGGAAAATTTAAATGGGTGAGAGAGAAAGCAGGAAAAGACATAACTTTTAATGTGAAAGATCATGACCCTTAGGGTTTTACACATTAATTTAAGAGATTATTTTTTCAAAATTAGCCTCAAAAATAACAAAACTTAAATACCAAAATCGAAAATCTAAAAAAGAGATTAAAAGTAGGGAAAAGTTTTTAGAAAAATTGAGTGGTTGGGTATTATAACGAGTCAGCATGGGTGGCACAATTCAGCATAGTTGGTGACTGTAATGAGTCGACACTAAAGTAACCTTTCATGAATTGGTACATTCCCTCTTGACTCGATATGTGTCCCTTTTGAAATGAGTCGGCATAAGCTGTGACAAGTTGGCACACAATAGCCAAGTCGGCACCATTACTCTCTATGTCGAATTGGCATGATTGGAATGAGTCAGCACACTCTATCTTTAAAACTCAAAAATAAAAACTAATAAAAACTCAAAAAGAAACATTAGTTCATTAATAGGCAATATGTAATAAGGAAGATAAACACAAAAAGGAACAACAAACAAACATAAAACTTACTTATACTTCAAAAAAAAAAGTGGATAAAGAAATACTTATGGAAATTATGTGGAGAAACTAAAAGTAGTAAGTAACCTAAGTGATATCATCCTTAGGAGTGGAGAGGGTAATCAATTTCACCTCACCAATGGATTCGCCAACAAGATAAGGCTTGAGATGATGACCATTAACCTTAAAAGTCTCTCCCTTTTCATTTACAATGCTGATGGCTCTATATGCATAAACCTTGACTACCTTAAAATGTCCTGACCATCGAGAATTTAGCTTACCTGAAAATAATCTCAATCTTGAATTATATAAAAGTACCAAATCGCCTTTATGGAATTTTTTCTAGAGTAAGTGCTTATCATGCCACATTTTAATGCGATCTTTGTACAATTTAGCATTATCATATGCATTTATCCTTAGCTCTTCTAATTCATTGAGCTGAAGTAACCTCTTCCTACCAGCACGCTTCATGTTAAAGTTCAAAGTCCTTGTTGCCTAATAAGCCTTATGTTTAAGTTCTATAGGTAAGTGACGAGACATGCCATATATCAATTGATATGGGGTAAGAACTATTAGAGTTTTAATGGCTATCCTATATGCCCATAAAGAATCATCTAACTTTAATGCCCAATCTTTCCTTTATGATGAAATTATTATTTTTTTAAATCCACTTAAGCTCTCTATTACTTACCTTAACTTGTCCATTATTTTACGGATGATATGGAGTAACAACCTTATGTGTCACCCTATACTTCTTCAAAAGAGCATCAATGACATTATTGCAAAAGTGTGAACCTGCGTCACTAATAATAGCTCTAAAAGTACCAAACCTTGAAAATATGACCTTCTTAAAGCATCTTCGTAACTACTTTGGCATTATTAGTGAGAGTAGGTATTGCTTCAACTAATTTAGAGATATAGTCCACTGTAACCATAATGTATTTATGTCTCATAGAACTAAGGAAATGACCCATGAGATCCATCCCCCATACATCAAATATCTCAACTTTTAGAATCCCTTTCAATGGCATCTCATTCTTCCTTGATATATTACCTATTCAT
Source organism: Excoecaria agallocha (assembly GCA_037975025.1). Taxonomy (NCBI): domain Eukaryota; kingdom Viridiplantae; phylum Streptophyta; class Magnoliopsida; order Malpighiales; family Euphorbiaceae; genus Excoecaria; species Excoecaria agallocha. Next base: position 65,497,871 of record CM075809.1, on the reverse strand, counting down.
TGACATCTATCACATGTAAGCACAAAATTTCTAACATCCTTAAACAATGTAAGCCACCAAAAACCATATTAAAGTACCTTAGAAGCTGTATTGGCAACACCAAAGTGACCACCAACCTTCATAGGGTGACAATGCTTTAAAACACCTTCACACCTCATCTTGGAGAATACATCTCCTAATCAAACCATTAGCACATCTCTTGTAAAATAAAGGCTCCTCCCAATAATACTTCTTACTATCATGCAAAAACTTCTTCCTTTGATTATAGTCCAAGCCATAAGGAATGATACCACTTACTAGATAATTAGCAATATCCATAAACCAAAGAACATCCTTAGATACTACACTTAACACTACAAAAAAACTGCAGATTAGCGACGGAAAATTCCGTCGCTAAATACCATTTTTTCGTCGCTAATTAAAATTAGCGACGCCGCGACGAACAGTCGCTAATAGGCTAGTCGCTAATATATTAGTGACGGAATTCAAATTCAGTCGCTAATTTAGCGACAAAAAATTTCGTTGCAAATTTTTTTTTTCCGTCGCTAATTTATATTCCTAATTAGTCGCCAGTATTTTAATAATAATATTTGGCGACTACAATATCCGTCGCTAATTATAAATTTACTTCGAAACGGATTTCGTCAACTTTTAATTTATTAAATATTAGCGACACATTGTTTGTTGTGAATCCGTCGCGAAATTATAACATAATTTAATTTTTTATTTTGTATTTACCAATTTACTGCCATTATAATCAACAAAATAATTTATTGTATGCAGAATCATAATTTATATAATTTAATTTCTATAAATAAAAATTCTCCAATACAATAATTTAAAAAATATAATCTTACACATGTACATTAAATTGCATAATATTTAAAAAATTAAACCTAACAAAAAACACAAAAAACTAAATAATGTACTATTACACTTGCAATTACAGAAGATCCAATATGTGTTTCCAAACAATTCTATGCTACACAATATTGATAGCTAAGAGCTTGCCTAATTATACATACTGGTTGTTAGCTCCAACTATCTTTCTTTTAATCCAATAGCTCTTTCTGACTTGATTATTTCTATCCATTCACTTTCACGTCCAGTGATCTACCCATGCTTTCCTGTTTTTATAGATATATACAGTAAGAATATGCAAGCAACAAGGCACAACATATATAATTGGAGTATTTTTTACATTAATTTTGATTCAATCTTACTGGTTTAGGATTTAATATATGAGAAAGTGTTAATCAAATTTCAATTAATAGTAGATTTTCACTTAATTAAGAAATTATGCTCATACCGTGAATATATATATATATTAGGAAGAGATGAGACTAATCATATATATGACTTGGTAAACCACAAATAATTTCCATATATATATATATATATATATAACTAATTCCCTAAGATTATGAAGTTTTATTTAAACTAACCAGGAAATTCTAAGAAATTACTAATTTCTAAATTTAACAGTTCTATTATATTCCCTTCTTGTCTACTTTGATAACAAGAGCCAAACTATTGTAATTGCTCGAGTAAAAGTAATAATGAAATAAAATGGAAACCTTTCTCTTCTAATAGAATTGAGCAACTAAAAGAATTGTAATTGCTCAAGTGAAAGTATCTAATTTTATATATTATTATCACTTATTAAGGCTAAAGCATTAAATATGAAACAGAACGTTGTAGAGATTAATCAGAGCATTTGCTTCTTTTATCTGAAACAACTAAATCTAGAGTTTTTCAACTTTCAAGAGACAGCAAACTTCCCATTACCTATATCAAAATAAGAATGAAACAACAATTTGCAAAAAAATCATTTGAGAAACAAAACCAATAGCTGAACGCTTTTGCTGCATCACAGAAAAGTTCTCACAACATTAGACAAGTTAAGAAATAAATACTTAACCCCCAAAAAAGGTTAAAAATCCAAATTTTCAAATAATAAATAACACCTTAATGTGAAAACAGCATTGTTAACAGTCCAATTCAACGAAACTCTACAAAAGAAGAGAACAAAACTAGAATTGTGAAACCTATTTAAGTATTGTAATAAACTGTTGGGAGAAAATATTTATCGATAGAAAGAACGAAATAGCAACATTCAAACTCCTATTTAATTTAAATCAAAAGAAAAAAATTAAAAAAAAGTTAAGAGCTTCAATTTAAAAAATGGGAATAAAATGCTTATGAAAATTCACAAGTTCAAGAACAAGTTCACTTAAACAGAAACAAAGAGAAAACCTAGATAATTCAAATTAAAGCATGAGAATAAAATGAAAACCAAAAAAATCAGACCTCAATATCACCGAGTAGGAGGCCCATAGGAATGTTAATATCACCATTCATTATTAGCGTGTCTTCTTTGTTCACCATAGCAGATCTAACATACACATTTACTAAGTGAACCTTTAAAAACAAAAAAGTAAATACTGACCTTATTACCGGTCGCCGAAGAGTCACCGGAGAATCACCGGAGAGTCATCGGAGCTACACTGCCTATGTCGATTTGAAGTTTGGAACGCCAGGGACTCGCCGCCGGTGGTAATACGCCATAAGGAACCACAGTTTTGCCAGGATTTAAGTCAAAAGCTCTTGGCATACCCATTTTCGATCTCCCTACTGCCGGCGTATGAGAGGGATTGGTGAGCATAGAGCGGAGTGCCTCACCTTCAGGAGTCAACCGGTGGTGTTCTTGCTGCCATTCACCACCGGTGCTGGTCAAAAAAGGGAGGAAGGAGAAATTTCAAGCTAAAAGAAAAAAAGAAAGACGAAAAAGAGAAGGTGACTGACCGGAGGGGAGAAGGCAACGACATGACTGGCTGGCGAGGTGGAAGATGCGCTGTCGCCGGCGCTAGTGGGCGCTCATCGCTCTCCGCTTCCCCTCCTCTCGATCTGTTCCCCTTTCTTTTAGCTGTTGTTTTTAATTGTTGATTTTAAGTCGGTCTAAGTCAAGCAAATAGAAATGGGATGACAGCTTTAGTATTAATAAGATTTGTAATGGTTATAAAATATAAATAATAGATTGATAGGAATAAACGAGTATGAAGTAAATAGTTCAATGTTAACTGCTTTTCTAATTTGGATATGGGCATGACAATTTTCGGATGCGCTAATTTTAATTTGTTAATTAAAATGTAGAAAAATATATAAAATTATTGTCATTTGTTAATTAAAATGTAGAAAAATATATAAAATTATTGTTATTTGTTAATTAAAATGTAGTAATGGCCTAAAAATGATTAAAAAAATTTTAATTTGAAACATATTTGTAATTGATTAAATTATTGTTATTTGTTAATTAAAATGTAGAAAAATATATAAATTTTTTGAGAAAAACACTTCAAAGAAAACAGAAAAATTTAAAAATATCATTTGAAGTGAAAACCAAGTGATAGTAATTTTCTTTTCGTTTTTATGAAAACGAGTGATTAGTAACAACAATGGTTACTTTAGATTATTAGTCCTAATAAATAGAATTGCTTTGTTGATTACAATCATTAATGTTACAGAATTTGTAAGCATTACCATTAATTTGCTGTCAAGCAAAACTTCAAGGACTTCATTTTCATTGACTGTATAATTGATTTAGGACTTAATTAGATTTTGTTAATTTGAAGGCTTCTTCATTTCTACTAGACCCAATTTATACGTGACAATTTATTATCTTAGATCTATATATCGCATCTAAATAAGAATTTTCCTACTAGTCATGTGAAATCTCCAAATATTTGCAAAGAAATCTTGGCTAACATTCTTCGAACGAGTATTGTAATCGCTAAATTATAAAATAATTGGTCAAATTTGTCATTAACATATTAAAAAAGGTACATATTTGTCATTTAAATATATTTTAGACCAAAATTATCCTTAAAATATTAAAAATGATCGTCATCATTACGTAATTGATTTAAATTCACGACTAGAAACACATGAGAAGTCAAAATAAAATAGCAATTTACATATTTTTTTAAAAAACTTATTTTTTAATTTATTTGCGATGGATTAGCGACTAAATACTTCCGTTGCTAATCGTATTACCATAACAAAATACTAATTAGCGACAGAAAATTTCCGTCGCTAAACCGTCTAAAAAAAGGCGCTAAATTTTCCCGCCAAAATTAGCGACTAAAATGTTAGTCGCTAAAATTTCTGGAACTAATTTCTTGAATAAAAAATTATAAAATTTAGCGACAAAAAAGTTGTTGCTATTTCCATCGCAAAACAGGACGCGTACACTTCCCGCCAATAATTAGCGACTGTTTTTTAATTTCATCGCTATTTCGTCCCAAAAATAGAAAATATCCTTCTCACGACGGAAATATAAAACAGTCGCTAATCCGTCGCTAAATTAGCGACGGAAATTGTGCCGTCGCTAATTGGCAGTTTTTTTGTTGTGTAAGAGGTGCTCCCCATGAAAAGTCTCATTAATAGGCATACCATCAGCATTCTTCCTCAAACCATCTTGATCTAAACTTGACAAGTGATATGCCATTAGGTTTTCACTACCTTTCTTATCTCTAACTTCCTAATCAAATTCTTTAAGGATCAAAATCCACCTTAAGAGCATAAGCTTTGAATCTTTTTTGCTTAAAAGATACTTTAGAGCAACATGATCCAAATAGACAAATGCGTTTTGCCCTATAAGTAAGCTTTAAACTTGTCAAATGCATATATAATAGCTAATAACTCTTTTTTTATGATTCCTTATGTTCACTAATGAATCTATATTTAATGAATTATCGTTAATGATGTCACCTATTACTTAATTATCTTTTAATATTGTTAGCCAAGGACTAAATTTTAATAATTTATTCTATAAGTCCTCACTTTCTATTAAAACTATAGATACCAAATTTATATGTCCGTTATGGTCCAATTTGATTTTCATTGTCATTTTACTATTTATTTGGTATAAATTTTGGTAGCATAATGATTTGTAAATTATGCTACCAAAATCTGCAAAATGTCAAAGTAACACTCCCAAATGACAACCTCTACCTCCAATGCCCCAATGACAACCATAACACTTTTAAGATAAATCACTAGGTATCATACTGATATAGTTACTAAATCATCATCCACACAGCTAAGATTACATAAGTTTGTTTTTATTTGATAGTTCACATAAATTTACAAAAGTCTATTACATGACATATCTAAATCTAAATTTCATATTCACTATAGTGACACACACACACACACATACACACACACACATGCCATATTGCTTTTCTTTTTGTTAAGTCTTTGGTTACTTATCTTGCACGTAGCCAAACAAACCATAAACTAAGCAACATTATTGTCTAGTGTGGATATAACTTGACAAAATTTTATCTAATAAAACTATAAGGTGCAAAATTACCATTTTATGCTTAATTGTTATTTGTTGCTACTTTGTTAAAAACTTTATTCTCTTTATACTTTAAATTACTTGTAGCACCCTTAGCCTATAATATGTACATATCACTTTATCCAACTCATTACACATGTTTTACTATGTAACATAAACATATACCAACTACACAGAGAACATATAATCAAACTTAATACATAAGAGTGCTATACTTTTAAAAACTTTTCAGTGTACGTTAAAGTCTCTTTACAAAATACAACAACTGTTTAACATTTTTACATATAATATCTCCAATACCACTATCCTATAATCTTTATTATATACAAAGAGCCAAAATAAAAGTCTATAAATGTCTCTCTCTTAGACTTGAGTTGGCCATTCTGCTGCAGATATCACCCCAACAACCCACACGGATGAAACACCCGTGCTAAGCTATAAAGCTTAGTGGGGAACTAAATCATGATAAACGACCACTCACAGTGATTGTCAACAAGCACACAACATGCCTCAAATATAACAAAGCTTTGTTCCAAGAAATGAACAAAATGCAGCAGTTAATTCATATTACAGAAATCATAAAGTTCAGCAATAAAATTTGCATTGATGTTTTAATCAACATATATAACCATGTAAGCTCTAATATTCTATGGCTTTAAATTCAACTAATTATCATGTGTCTAGTTTCTGAATTGATACTAAACTGTAAAAGCATAAATATCTATTATCTTTTTATCTATTTAACATGTCTTTGTTATACACACATTAGAATTAAATAGCAAATCCACACTTCCAATTACCATGAGATTATTATATTAATATAGGCTTATTTTATATTCCACAAGTTATTCATGTTTTAACATATTATATGTATCATAAAAATAAGCCTTCCAACTAAACATAACACTTATATATCATTATCATAAATAGCAAATACACGTTAAAGAATGTGTACATGCAACAATGTGAACACATATATATAATCATAAGAAAAATATTTCAAAACAATGGTTGTTACTGTCTAACCTTCATAATCTTTAATATACACTATGAATATGCACTTATAAAATTGTTGCGTACATTAGACTTTTATAATACTCTTGGAATTAATAAAGATTCCTTCATCTATCATGTATTGGCATACATATAGAAATAAGTTTTATGATCACAAAGGCATATATATATATGATCAATTTAATCAAAATATTAATATAATGCAAATTCATCATTTAACAATTAGCATGTATTTAGGATACTAGCAGTATAGATTCATATACTATTGCACATTCTTTTAGATGTGAGTTTTATGTGCTATAAAAGGAATTTCATATGTAGAATAGTATAAAGTCAATTAAGAATTTGCATGCCTTATTAAACTTTTCTTAACCTTGGACAATAAAGCCTGCACTATTATAAAGAGGTGGATAACGGGTTATATGGTGATACCCGAAGGTACAAGTAAGATACCCAAAGGTATAAATTGATTGATTATAACGGTGGGACCCGAAGGTACAAGTCTGTTTAGTCACCCAAACGGGGTTGACTATAACCCAAACGGGGTTGAAAATGATCCAAATGGGACCATGTCAGTTTAGTCACCCAAACGGGGTTAACTACAACCCAAACAGGGTTGAAACTATCGCAGCTGTAAGGTACCCTTATAGGCATGCCTATCTATCCACTTCCTAGACCCAACACAGACAGTACAATCTCTTTACTTTATCTTTTCTTTATTCATTCATATTCTTATATGCACATGTATACTCTTGTGTAACAACGAACAATGTACTCATATACATGCTCATGTGTAACTTTATATAAGCCTTTGAACATGCTCACTATTGGGTATTATTATTCTGTATTTGAAATCTTTTTCAATCATGTAACTATTTCGCATAACATGATTGTATCTATATTATACTATTTGCTCCTGTGCATAATCATGTACAGATATATATATCTTCTCTAGAGCATCAACATATATGCATAATTCATAAAACAATTTATACAATTGGCTCATGTAACAATCACATGACAAAATACTCCCTCTTTAATGCATACACTTGTGTACGTATTGTCATATAACATTGCTATTATGTACTTTAATAAGATTTCTATAATTGAGTATATTGCTCTGTAGATCTGTGTTTTAGCTTGCTAACATATGACATCACATATGCTTATTCATGTCATTTTATTTAAGTAAAGACATAATCATATATTTCACTTTAAATCATATGCTTTAAATCATTTCACTAAAATATCTTTCAAACCCGATCATGTAAGATCATACTATATATGTATATGTTTATATGTACACATATATTTTACTAGTCATATTACTTCTTTTTACAAGTAGAGTTAATATTTCAAACTATAAGTATCATACGAACAGTCATGGGTAGCATTTTTAATATTGACTATCATGTATGTATTCATATCCACATTTGAACTCTATTGCCTGCAACACTATGTTCATGTTCAACTCACATATCAAGACTGTATTCATAGTATACTATTTGTACATATACAGAGTCTTGTAAAACTATAAGTTCTCTGGTGCATAGACAGATGTATGCACATTTCATATAACAAGTTATACATCTAGCTCATCCAATCCGTGTGACCATAAAATTTGCATCGTGACATATTGGCATGACATATAATCATCACATCATATACTTGATCATGTTCTCATTAAGCATCTCACATTTTCATAGTCATGCTAAAACATTTTCTATCTCATAGGGCAATTACATGCTCATACACTCATATACATAATCATGTGCTATATAAAATATCGACATGTTTTCATATGGGCATATACATATGACATGGTCATACTATTATATTCCCTATTTCATAGCATAGGTACATGTCAAAATATGCACTTTCTCATCATAGGATTACATATATATACATAAATTTTGCATATGACAATCATGTACAAATCTAATTACATATATAGGTTAGATATTTTCATCACCAATATTTATTTATGTACACATACAAATGTATATGTATGCATATAAATCCTTCATTGATAGTCATATTACATGCCCTATCCAATTTATTTTACTATCACATAAATAACTATTTTTCTCAATTAATTAAAAAGTCATAGAATAAAGTATCACAAAAGTCTGCACAGGGCAGCATTCTGGACTCGATTTGTGAGCCAGATTTGAAATTGAAGATGTCATTTTTAGGCTAAATGATATTCTACAATATTATCCCCCTATGTGTCTAGTTTCCAGAGCATCAAAATTCATCTTAAGACCTGACCTATAGCTCGAGTTATATGAAAAAAACTATAGGCTGTTCATAGAACCTAAACAGTGTGGGCTGTCACTTAGAAAAATTCATAATGTAAACTTTAGAGGAATTTAGACCAACATTTCTTCATCAAAAACGTGATCCTAGGTATATAGTTTATCCAGAATTTCACAGCATAAGATTTTGACTTCTCTACTAATACTTATGCCCAAAATACTATAATCAGTTCTTGAACCAAAATCAACAGTTCTCTTAAATCTTCATGTAAATATTTGGATGGGTTATATACATATTTAGCTCCAGTTTCCTTCTAAAAAAATGTTTATATTTCTATCAAGTTTACATAGAATCAAACCCCACTCAATTATGACTTAAATGCAAGGATTTATGGTCCAAACATTGGTAACCATTCAAAACTGCCTATACACACAATAGCCCACTTGTACGAATTTTATGAGTTCCTTAAAAACAGAATAAAGCCACGACTTATTCTAATGAATTGTAGATAATTGAATCTAGTTTACTCATAATTTTGAATCACCTCAATCCCAGGTCTACAACTCCAAATATGCACAAAACAAACAGGCTGGTTCACAAGTACCACACCCAGTTTTTCTTCAACATTCAAAATCACGATTTTCCTAATTAAATCTCTCAATAATCCTAAATAAACTAATAAATTACCATCAAAATTAAGTAATCCAAGCATAAAAATTGATATCCACACACATTCATGAAGAATAAGTTCCCAAACTTGGACATGCAACTCAAATCTTCTTGTAAATTCTCCTTTTTCTCTCACTATCTTCTTCTTTCATGATCTTAATTTTCTCCTTCTTTTCCTTTCACAATAATTTCATCCATTAACACAAACTTTCAGCATCTAACTCAATCTACTATTAACCAAAGCAAGAAGATGGAGAAGGAGAAGAAGAATCATCAAATTAAGTTAATTACCTTGTAGATATATACTAACTTGTTCTTCAAAAATCCACATGCAAGAATTCTTCAAAGATTTTCTTAGAGATTAACCAAGAGTGAAAGAGAGGAGAATGAAGAAATTCTGTAACTCCCTCTCTAATTGCCGTCCCCTCCCTTCCTAAACTTCTAATTCAAATAACTTGCAGCAGGATTTTCTTTTGAAAAGTATAGATCAATTTAGAACTCTTAGAGAAAGATGAGAGATGAGTAAAAGAGAGAAGGAATTAATGAGAAATCTCCTTGGTGTGGCCGACCAACCCCTATAAATACTCCTAAAAACATTGCTTGCATGGTGAGTTAAGTGAAAAATGACATCAGCATGTCCCCCAAAAATATCTCTTTTAGTCCTCCAATAATTTGCATGTCACACCAAAAACACACATTTCTTTGCATGTTATAAAGTGACCCCTCCACTAACTCTTTTTCTTAAATCAACCTTTCTATTTAATCCCTTTTATGAATTGACCTCTTAATATATGCTTCTATCCAAATTTGACCCTTAAAATGTCATATTTATAAATTAACCCCTAAATTAATACTTCATGCTAAACATACTCACTTTCTATTGCTCACTGTCCGATTTTTACATAATATTTTTCACATGGAAAACTACATTTTTCAAGAAACTTTCCTTCTTAACAATTTATACTTAAGATCTTATCTATATGATATAAAAATTTCAAGTCATTTTGATGCATATCCCAGGAGTTATAACATAAGAAACACCTACTGCTCCAATGACCCGCCAAATGAAAAAGGACTACTGTTTTGGGCATTTTTTGAGGACCTTAGAGGAAAAAGTTCATTATTGTTATTTCTATAACATTTGTAGGTACAGAAGTCCCGGTTCTAACCCAACTAGTAATATCAAATTCGGAGTTTAAAAACTCAACTTATGATCAAATTAGTCATTAAAGTCAATCCAAATTTCTGGACAGCACTTTCATATTAATGTCTAATATCTTAATTCAAGTCAATATACTTATAAAGTCCATAATGAACACAATATTAATGCATGCAAGAAATAATAGTTCCCAAAAAATATCTTAACTGTATTTTTGCTAGAATTATACATACTATGCTATAATGTCATTTGACTATGGTATACTCTCTCTTAAAACCATGAATCCATTAGATCATAAGTACTACTAATTTATCCCCTAATGCTTAATTTGACTTTAATGACATATGTTTGCCTTTGAATTCCACTAGGGCCTCTTTAGGGTCCTTACATTACCATTTAGTCTTTCTATTTTTATTTTCCTCGCATGATTCTTACTTAAATGGCAAATTATCATTAGGTCACTAAACTTTTCTTTTCATAATATTTGACTCGATTTGACCTTAATTTGGATCCTTTTTGCTTTCTATGACTTTTGTTTCATTCTAAGTGTAAAATTTACAATTAGGTCCTTATATTTACTCATAAAATGGTAAATTACATTTTGGTCTCTAAAATGTTTCACTAATTATATTTTTCCCTTCTTTACTTCTTTGGCTTTTTTAACCTATTTAACCACATTTTAAATGCTAAATTATAATTTTACCCTTGGTTCACTGCATAGTTACAATTTTACCCTTTCTTAATCTATTAATCACCTATTTAACTTAATTTATTATTTACTCACATTTATGATATCTTTTATGCAAAATTTACCATTTGCTCCTTATTTTCTGACATATTTATGATTTTACCCCTAGTAGTGCTTAATGAAAATCCTTAAAATTGATGTGTGGGGCAAAGGTCTTAATGATACTAAATGGTCTGGGGAGGCCACTTTGGGTGACCTAACTACCCTAAAATATATTGAGGGATCACTTGGGGTGAATAACTTCTCAACTGAATATCTAATGTGTCTTATTTTACTTTATGTCATGTATTTACGTAGCTTTTAATGTATTTCACATTATACCCACATTCTCATATGTTCATTTCTCATACATTTACATCTACCATGCCTACTTTCATACGAACATGTATAATATCACCCAAATGTGATGAAATTATTTTAGAACCATAGTATTTCCCATTTGGCCACCATATGTACGCAAGTATGCATCATGGTTTCTCACATATTATAATATCTTACATGCTTTTATGATCATTCCACACCTTTACATAATGATGCACATTCAATTGTCACTAATAACTATTTTATACATAATTAAACATCATTATGTATAACTTATATACTTTATATACCCATGTTATGCCTTCTCAATTCTCATTCACTCACCATTATCACATATAAAACATAATAAACATGATGAATAACACATTAACTTGATGAAATCATTTTGTTTCCTTTATATATACCATTCAACCTCCTCATGGTCACCTATATACAATATGTTTTCTTGGTCTTTCTCATGTCTTATACATTCTCAAGATCACTTTAGGCATTCTTATATTGATACATGCTTAATTTGCATTAATAATTCTTACTTACATATGTGTACACCATTATTTTCACTTATGTTCATTATGTACACATGTAAATTAAGGTTTTATACATATATACTACATTCATTTATCATTATAATATCTAAATTATACTAAATCATCCATTAATTAATCAATTATCACATGATAACCTTAAGTACCCTATTTGGTCACCTTGAGTTCCCTCACTTTTTGATTGGTTTCTTCACTAATTCTTTATCATTATATGTTATTAATTCATTGTATAAACATATCTTAATTTATTTCCCCATTTACACTTAAATTGCCATAGTTATGTAATATGAACTTGTGTGAAATTCAAGGAAATTAATTAAAATAAAGTGTAAGATTGAATCCACTTACCTCAAAATAACTTGAGATCGTCTAATTTGGCTTCCTCCTTTTTGTTCCATTTGATTTTCCTTGAAAATCCAACTTGGCCAAATTTTTCTTAAATTATTTTTCCAAATTTTCTTTCCTTTTTTTCACCATTTGTTTCACTTCCTCCACTTCAAATGAGCTCTCAAGATGATTAAAAATGATTTTAGTGCTTTATAATTGTTGGGGAGATAAAGTTATGTGAACGGATGAAGGTTCTTTTAACTCGTGAAGGCTAGTTATTTCATAATGGACACCGATTAAACCTAATTTGCCAAGTCTCGAGCCTTAAAAAGGTATGAGATGGCATCTCAAGGTGCCTCTATGTTTAGTAATCAATCTACGAGAGAATCTATTAGGCATCATAAGTCAAATATTATGGAGTAGCCATCCAATAAATATTGGTAAATGAGTTCTAACCTTATGAGACCAAAATCATAGATAGGTTTGGGACCTCACTCCTATTTATACCATTAGTTAATATCATAAGAGTGGATTTTAGGATTAATCTTTTTATCTTTATTCTCACATGAGTAATTGTGCTAAAGAAATAAAAGGCATACTCATTCACGTTAGAAAACTATAAAGCAATATATATTAAAAGCGATAAAACATGGCACAGAAATCAGTAAAATTATTATATAGAACTATGAATAAATAAATCATACATAAATTGAATAATTTATTGAGTATTACTTTAAGTGGGAACATTGGTTCCCATGAGTAACTATTTAAAAGGGCAATTTTGTTTGTGCATTATTCGAAATAAGTAGGGATAATCGATCCCATTTTATTAGGAAAAATATTATCAATTTGTATAAAATGTTTTACATTATTAAAAAGATGTTATTATTTTAGGTGTGATTTTTGGGATAAAAAAATGACATTAGTCCAATTTTATTAAGAAAATCCCATTCGATTAATAAAAATCATTTTCATGTGGTTTTTAGTATAAGCATGCAAAAATCTTTTTTTATTAAATGCCTTGCAAGAAATAAAGGAAAATAATAAAATAATTATACGAGCCTAAATAAATGAATATGAAGGCTAAAATAATTTTCTAAGCTATTTTCCTCCATCTTGCTTTGCCTATCTTAGGGACACGTCGTGTGTCCCTCGCAATTGCAATCATAATAGAAAATAGTATTGGATTAATAGTTGGTTAAATTAAATAATGAATAATTTATTACATCAAATAAGTTAGACAAATAAAAAAAATAAAATGCATAATGCATCTGGAGTTCACACAGCATGCCAAAAGTGCATGTATGCTAAAATGATAGATAAACATAATAAATAATAAATAAATAACAAAATAAAATAAATTAATAAATATATAAATATGATAAGCATAAATGATGCTAAAATAATAACAACAACAACAACCATTATATATATATTTATGCGTGCGTGTGTGCACGCGCGTGCATGCAAAATTTACATGATATAAATATAAATAAAAATATGCCCAAAATAAATAAATTTAACAACAAAATAATAAAATAGAATATATGTGTAAAAGATGAAAACAAAAGAAATGAAGAAGAAATTGTAATGCATGCAAAATGCAAAGATGCCAAAGATAAAGACATGCATCATGCAGGAATTGCTGGCACAACTAGCAAGGGACAGGTGAAAGTAGCAGGACATGAGTTGTGTGAGAGAAAGGGATAGAATGGCAGCACACACACAAAGAGAGAAAGGAGGCTGCGTGACTAAGTCATGAGCGAGTCAAGGCATAACTAGTCGAGTAACAAGCTAATGCCATGAGTTGCCTAATGAGTCACGCCTTTAGGCTATGACTCAATCCAAAAATTGACTCCCAAATGATGCCAAAATGCATTGAAATGATCCAAAATGCAATTTTAAGCCATTTTAATCCATGATAATGCCACCAAACCCATTTTTATACATGAAAAAATAATTTTCATGAGAAAAACAAAGAAAGTAAGAATTAATAAACTCAGAATCTTGAATCTAAGGTTGATGATGATAAATAGTGTTTTCAATTTTATCTATTTTCTCAATTCTATCATTAATTTTTAAGGCTTTCATGGATTAATGAATGAAATAAAGCTAAAACTCAAGAAATAACAAGTTTAAATAAAAAAATAAAAAATTAAGGAAAATCAAGAAATAAAAATGGAAAATAAATATTCACACTATAAAACTCAAACTAGACACTAGATTTGCAAGTTTTAGGGCTCATGAATATTACGTTTAATGTTAGTTTACTCAAAGATCAAGGGTCTAATGCTTTACCCTCTCCTTCTTCTTCCACTACTTTTGGTTTCAAATTATAAAAGGTTCTTTTTATGAGAGAATGAGAAAATGGGAGGAAGAGAGAGAGAGAAAGAGTGAGACTCCCTTGAGAGATGATTTTTTTTCTTTTTAAAACCTCTTATGAGGAGTAATAAATGCTCATATAAGAATAAGATGGAGATTTTGATTTTCCCCTATTGCTAGCTATAAATTTCCATGAAATGGATAAAAAATTGATTGACTCACTCCCTTGACTCATGAGTCAAATGAAACAAACCCTAATTTACAAAGATTAAAGGAAATAAAAACCCTAAAACTCTCTCTAAATCATCCTCCTAACCCCTCCTTTTATATAAATGCTTGAAAGATCTCAAATAGGAGAAGTTCAACTACCCTCAAACTCTTAACTGTATAAAACTTCTTAAAAGGCAATTTTACTGCTAAATCAACCTCGTAGGGATGGCAAGTGTAACACCCACTCTAATAGCCTATTTCTAGCATCAAACATATCTCAATTATAACTATAACTTGCTATTTGTCTTTATATTTACTTCACTATAAAAAAAATCTCATAAAAAATTAAAACATAACATATAAACTTTATTATTAGAACTTAACTTACATAAGTGCCTCGTTCAGTAATACAATATTTTCATTTACTAAAATATCTTTATAGGATAAAAGTTTCCAGTACAAAATAAAAACTTCATAAACTAAAGACAACCAAAATAAGGACTTTATACTTGTAATCTCTTCTATGACTTATGTTGGTCTTCCTGCTACAGATATTATCCTTGAGAAAGAGTCCTCGCTTGATAACCTACATGGATAAACATTCGTACTAAGCTATAAATTTTAGTGGGGAGCAAACATCATATAGATGACCTCTCTTGAAAGTTATCAAAATAATCACATACACTTAAATCATAATACTTAAACATACAAGTTCACTAGAATAAATAATAGAAAATAAGTTCATGGTATTTCAAAGTATTAAGCAATATCATTATAGGAGGTTCTTTTTATGAGAGAATGAGAAAAAGTGAGGGAGAGAGAAAGGAAGAGTGAGCCTCCATTGAGAGATGATTTTTTTTATCTTTTTAAAACATCTTATGAGGAGTAATAAATGCTCACATAAGAATAAAATGGAGATTTTGATTTTCCCCTATTGCTAGCTATAAATTTTCATGAAATGGATAAAAAAATTGATTGACTCACTCCCTTGACTCATGAGTCAAATGAAATAAACCCTAATTTATAAAGATTAAAGGAAAGAAAAAACCCTAAAACTCTCTCTAAATCATCCTCCTAACCCCTCCTTTTATATAAATGCTTGAAATATCTCAAATAGGAGAAGTTCAGCTGCCCTCAAACTCTTAACTGTATAAAACTTCTTAAAAGGAAATTCTGCTGCTAAATCAACCTCGTAGGGATGGCAAGTGTAACACCCACTCTAATAGCCTATTTCTAGCATCAAACATATCTCAATTATAACTATAACTTGCTATTTGTCTTTATATTTACTTCACTATAAAAAAATCTCATAATAAATTAAAACATAACATATAAACTTTACTATTAGAACTTAACTTACATAAGTGCCTCGTTAAGCAATACAATATTTTCATTTACTAAAACATCTTTATAGGACAAAAGTTTCCAGTACAAAATAAAAACTTCATAAACTAAAGACAACCAAAATAAGGACTTTATACTTGTAATCTCTTCTATGACTTATGTTGGTCTTCCTGCTGCAGATATTATCCCTGAGAAAGAGTCCTCGCTTGATAACCTATATGGATAAACATCCATACTAAGCTATAAAGCTTAATGGGGAGCAAACATCATATAGATGACCTCTCTTGAAAGTCATCAAAATAATCACATACACTTAAAGCATAATACTTAAACATACAAGTTCACTAGAATAAACAATAAAAAATAAGTTCATGGTATTTCAAATTATTAAGCAATATCATTTAATTCTTATATTCAATCACTTATTATCAATCATTTACTTATCAATTACTTATTGCCTTAGGAATATTCTTATAGCATTTAAAATCTAATAAATCAAGTTGACTATCTCAGGTCCTATAATTTATTCTTGGTTAGTAAGTGTGACTTACGTAACTTTCACGTGTATATGCTAAATAAGCAAGATTCATAGAAAATCCCATTAATTAATTATAAGATACTAAGTTAATTATCTAGACCCATATATGTGTGTGTGTGTGTGTGTGTGTGTGTGTGTATTCTAGCTAACAATTTTCAGGTCATATAAATATTTACAATACTAACCTATGTATCATCAGCATCTATTAATAGACTTAATGTTATTATCAGTGGTTAAATAATTCCTTTAATTTCTAGGGTATAGTTCTAATTTACTAATGCATTGAAATAATATTTTATTTTCATCCCATACATCAAATCGAATGGTGTACACAAACTATAAGTTCATAGTTTAATTGTGCTTACATGTAAGGAGTTATACATGTCATTTATTAATGTCAAGTAAGAACCGTATAACTATAGAGAATGTGTATTAGCCGATATGATTATTGAAAGACATCAACAATGCAAAAATTCATATACATATAACTAGTAATCCTAAATATAGGAAATACTTTGAAATTACATCAATTATTACATACATGCAATATTAAAATACTATATTTGCATGTAAAATACAATTTCACATCGTAACATATTTTTTCACATATTGTACATTGATTTATATAAAAGATCATATGGAAATCACATCAAGAATCATAATTTTTTTTTTATCTTTTAATCTTACATGATGCTTTACTTATATTTCGTATCAAGCCTACACTTTTCTAAAGAAGTAGATAACGGGTGCTACTATGGTATCCGAAGGTACAATAAAGATACCAAAATGTATCAAACTATGGATCCAAATGGGGTTAAAAACTGTACTATGGACTAGTCAAGTGGACCCAAATAGAGTCAATACTATTATATGAAGTCAAAAGGGGTTAAAACTGTATTATAGATCTAAACGGGGTTAAATTTTGGAAACTACAATATATCCTTATAGGCATGCCTATCTATTCAAAATCTAGACATAGATGTAGGGAATATTACCCTCTTTACTTTAACTTCCTTTATTTTTATCTTCCTAATCATACGCACACCAACATGCACGTACACACACACACATATATAACTATAAACATGGTATTATATACATATTTGTGTATAAACATTCTATAAGCATGATATCATATACATGTTAGAGTATAAGCATTTTGTACTTATAATCAATACAAAGGCATGTAACTCATTCATATGTATATGATAATGATACTTTTCATCATGATATCTTGAGTTTCCCTATTCAAATGATATGTGCATACATATCTATATCTCACTTTTCTTTAAATCATACACTATGATTTCGAAACACATATTAAAGATGCTTATATTTTCATGCTTGCACATTTTACTATCATGCTGGTATGATATATTCATAGGAATCATAATTATATGGAGATAAATATACACATATATATGTTATCATTATGTAAATGCATATCTATACAATTCACTATGGACATATCCTTTGCATCTTTAGACTTAAATGTATTCCTTCATATCTAATTGGTTAACATTACAAGCACACTCAATCAAGATAAAAATAACCATGTAAAGTTATTCACCTATATATGTCATTCAGATTTCAAGGTTGATACCCACTCATGCATGATCATTCTATATTTATGTCTATACATACTTATACACCCTTGTAATCTCATTACAACACCTTAATCATGTTCATACATGAAGGTATAGGCATTTATGCATATTTTACTCTTCTCATTAAACATCTATAATCATACCCATTCATGAATAAGTCATTTGAATAGGTATATTAGCTTTAGGTTCGTTGATTGATATATTTATAACAAGATACCATCATTTTTACATGTGATTTTATAACATGCTATGCTTTCATTTCCTTGGTCAAATTACTCTAAAATCATATGAAAATTCATAGGTAACATTTTAGCATTGAAATATCATGTATATAGCAAAATAGCGGAGGTACACAGTTGAGACCAAATGGTTTCTGCCATGTGCTATTACTTATCTTTAGCATAGAAGAGTGTACATGGCTGAGACCAATCTATCTCTATCATGTACAATAAAGCAATCTCGATAAAGAATGGTGTATATGGCTGACACCAATATGTCTCTACCATATACTCTTCTTTTCTTTAAAATAGAAGGGTGCACACCACTAAGACCAAATGGTATATGCCATGTACACCAGTCTACCCAGAAAATAACACAAATGGAGATTTTAGAACTAAGCTTACATGTTTATTTAAATGATGTTTTCTAGAAAAACTTCCTTTTTGACATATGTTCTACTATACTTCTAGTTCCAAATCAACAATAACTACTTTATTTAAGCTACTAAATTTCAAGATATACTAAAAAAAGAGTAGCATTCTCTTAAAGAAATGTATACACCCAGAGTTGTAATTCAAGTTAATATTTAATCATCTTGAAGGCATAATTACTCTTAAACCTTTTTAAGAGATTTAAGACACATAAATCCAATTAACTTCTAAATTTAGAACTACTCAATTTGTAGTTTTATTATTTTACTCCTAAGCAATTTAATCGCTTAAAGTCAAGTACAACCTTTAGAAACTTGTATAATTTGACTCTTGTGAACATTCATGCCTTTAATCCATGTTTCTATCCTATTAACACATCTATCATACATTATCATCTTAATCTTTATTCAAATAAAGCACATGCAAAGTGATAGAAGTTCCCAAACCTAACAAGCAATTCCAACAACACCTTTTTCAATCACTTTTACTTATTTTCCATTGCACTAGTTTGCTTCTTCCTCTTAGATACTCAACATCCAAATCTCCCTTTCCTCATAAATTCCAACAAAAATGAAGGTATAATAAAGGGTGTAGAGGCCAGACATGGAGAGAGAGAGAGAGAAAAGAGTAAAAATGGTAGATTTTTAGAAAAAGAATAGTGGTTATTTTGTTTTTTTCCCCCCTAAAATGGTCGGCCTTCACACTCCTTGCTTCCTTTTATACCAAATTTCTTGAGAGGTTTGAGTGAAAGATGACCTTATAAAAAGATAAATTCCACTTAGATCCTTTATCTTTTCTTATTTTAAATTTTTACCTAAACCTCATTTCTTTTATTACAATTGACCACTAAATCATATTTTTGTTCTAATTATACACATATATATCTTGTTATAAATGACTATTTTGCCTTCTTCCATTAAAAATAGTTATTCTCCAGATCAAAACTTATAATGCATTTATTAATCAAACACAAAATAACTATAGTACCATTATATCATACATGAATTCTCCTAGGGCCTATGTTGGGTCTTGATAACAAGTGTCTCCATAGGGATGTTTGCTACTGGAAATCATGAGAAGAATAGTAAAGAACCCAGTAGTGATGATTTCTATCCTTGCCAAGTTGATTTCAAGTTTTTTGCTCCTAAATCGAGTTATAGCAAAATATCACTGGAACAAAGGCATCTAATTGGGATGAATTTCATCCCTATCGAGCTAATTCTTTTCTTCAAAAGATGACTGCATGTTTCAATTAGGATGAGTTTTTCTCTCTATCGAATTATTCTTCTTAGCCTGCATGATCAAACTCAATCGATGGGGATGAATTTCCTTTCTTGCTGAGTTATTGGCTATTAGAAAAACACGAATTCTTCTACAAAGCAACTTAGTAGGGAACTCCTTCATCCCTACCAAGTTGATTTTAGATATTCTCAATAGAAACCCTGTAAAATTACACAAAACACACTTAATTCAAAACACTAACACTTTGAACATAAAACTAAATAATTTAACTCCTAAAAACACACTGAAAAATAAAGTGTAAATTTAAAGTTATCAAATACCCCATACTTAGTCTTTGCTCACCCTTGAACAAAATTGATCTAACCAAATTCTTGAAATAATCAAACTTCAAACTAAGAATTATGCAATTCAAAATTATGATCAACAATTAACAGTAGTACTCAATGACATCCAAAATAAATTAGATTCAAAGAAAAAAATATATGTAAGTTTTCATGTGTGTGCAAGATCAAAATATTTTAAATACTTTCAAAATGAAAATACCAGTGCAATCTAGCAATTAAGCTACAAAATGAATGTACATTAAAATGCACATGTGGTTTCATGCTCTAGAAATACCATCGGCCTCTCCTTTAGCACCGGAACCCTAAGCTTATATTCGTTAAACAACTCAAAACAAGATAAAATCATTAAAACTTCATTAAGGTTGTAATGTGGTCAAGGAAAAGGCTGATCAAAGAAAGGTTAATGATAAACAAAGATAAAAATAGCCACCCTACACTTGAAAACACCAACTTCCACCCACACTAATGCCACCTAACTTGTCAACTTTGAAATACACAGGAATGTAAAACTACAAAGCATTAAAGAGAAAGGCTTAATATTTCCTCTTATTTTTCACAAACTCGTGCTTCAAAACCCTTCTCTTTCTTTTGCAAATACCCCACACTTAAAAATTTGCTATAGATTGTTAGCTTATTAATTCAAGTTTCTTTCTTTTCTTTTTCTTTTTTCTCCCTTTTTTTAAAGAAATAACAACTTGCTAACTTTATTAATAACATCACTAAACAAGAAGGTATTCCCAATTTCAATCTTTAAAAGAAACACTATTACATTCCTATCTTCAAAACATCCTTTAAAAGAATTCCTATAAAACCCTTTAAAAAACTGCACTGTCTTAAATACCCATGAAAATTAATCATTCCTAATTTTAGAGCAGCCAATTCTTAAAAAGAGAGACAAAGGCTTTTAGGCTATAGGGTATAAAGATATGTAATAAGAAAATTGATCATGGCATGTCATAAGCATGCCTTATAAAGCTCAAAAAGGCTAACAAGGGATAAAATGCAGAAGGGTAGATAAAAAAGCCTTAACGTGGCTAATTAAAAAAAATTGCCTAAATCATGTTCTAACTTGTTCAAGTTCTTTCAATGCTTAGAAGGGTGATGAAAAAAGTTCTAATGCTTTAAAATTTCTAACTCAACTACCGTCATGCATCGATCTTTCTTTTATTTAAAAAATCGGTCTTAGTATTCAAATATTATAAAATAACAAATATTGTTCAAATTGAACCCTAACTCAACTGGAATTCCATCAACCAACATGCATGTCCTAATGTTAATCAAGATTTCGAATATTACAAAATTCTAAGTTAAAGTTCAAAAAGTTCACATTCAAAAATAAAATAGGGCAAACTAAACTAAATGTACAATACATGATAATCCAACTAAACCTACTTAATTAAAATGCAAACTACAAACCAAACTAAATAAATTAAATTAAAAAGCAAAACAAAGTTAAAAGAACAAAATATGAAAATAATTAACTTAATATAGAATTACAAAACTAAGGGAAATAAAGTACTATAATTGAAAACAAACACAAAACAACTGGAAAAAATTAATAAAAACAATTCATGAGAAAAATGAAAGTTAAAAATGTTTTAAAAAAAGCTTCCCTAAATTAATTTTTAAAATTGAGTTTAGCTACGCTCTATCCCCCTTTGTAAAATCTTGTTGTCCTCAACAAGGTAGCAAAAATTAGCTCACTAGACAACCCAACAATTAGTATTTAAATGCCAAGTTAAAGTGTAATTTAAATGATAGAAGCACAACACACACCCTAATTTCATCAAAGTTACCGCTAGAGCAAAATGAGAAAAAGATGAATTTTAAGATGCACATTAAGTATAAAGCAAGACAAATACATAACAAGTCTCGTATCAGAAGGAGAAGACAATGACAATTAATAGTGTTATAAATGTAAGCACGGTGTGTGAGACATCCTGTTATTTGGCAACTCAAATAGGCAAACCAATATAAAATAAGACTACAAATGCAGAGGGAGAAATCAAAAGGTGCAGTATTATCATAAAATGAAAGCTAAACCTCATCAAAGTTCCCAAATGCAATTTGCACACAAGCATGCCATATAATAGGTCTTAACAAGTATAGACAAGGAGCTCATAGGGTTTAAAACTAATTTGTGTTGGATTAGGATAAAGAAATGGGGCAAAAGAACTCAAATCACTCATTTAGGCATTTCATTAGGTTTTAAGATTGAAGAAGAAAAAGTGAAACAAAGAGGGAAATGGTAAAAATAATAAAAAAGAGAAATATGTAAAAAAAACTTGATGGAGATATAAGGGCAACTCAATGGGGATGAATGATTTTGCCTCATTGCCCTTAAAGGACCCAGTAAGGATGGCATTAGTCCCCACCGAGCTCCTTGATTTTTCACTAAATGGCCAAAGGACCTAGTGGGGATGATAAATAACCTCGCTGGGTTAATTTTATTTCTACAAATTTTTGGAATAGCTCATCAACCGGACTCTTCCATATGCTCAACTAAATCTTATTTCCCCTTATTTAACACCCCAAAAACTATATGAGCTCTTCAATTAATCTAAAAGTACATTTTAATTTAAATACAATAATTAAGCACAAAAATCATTAAAAGTAGCTTCTATATAAAATTGCACATTTAAACACCTATTTTAGTAAACTAACATCTTAAACTTGTGAATTGAATGACAAAAACAAAGTAGACTTAAGAAAACACAAAGAACATAAATTGAGTTATAAAAGCCTAAGAAATTAAACTAAAAATAAGATAGCAAATTATAAAAAATAACATGTAAAACATAAAAACTCAACACATAATAAAAAAAATGATAGAAATGTAAAGAGAAAGGTTAAAATTTTTTTGGTTTATTAAGTCCCAACTTCACTCATGTTACTCTCTAAAAGACGAGCTTGTGATCCAAATAATGATCTCTTTGGATTTTGCTCCTCATTTTCTCCCATCAGTAGGAGAAACTTGTTAAGGCTCAATAAGGCTAGAAATTTTGTATCTTTAATAAAGTATGACTACACCTTGGGTTCTTCAAACATTAACTCTACCAGCTCTTCTAGCCTGATAAATTATTCAAGTGGAATGAAGTCAGTGCCTCCACCTGAGAATTGAATACTTCTTGATCATTTGGTGAAAAATTCTTCAAAAAAGATTGAAATTCATTTTTAAAATTGCAAAACTTGTCTTTATTGATGAGTTATCCCTTTTCTTTTGTATGCATGCTAAACTTAAATTCTTCTTTGTCCACTATTAATACATGACTTAATTCCTCCTACTTACCACCATCACCTTGAAGGTGCATAGAAACACTTAAGAGTTCCATTTTGGATTCCAACTCTTTAATTCATTTATCTTAATTTCTCAATAAACTCTCTTGACTCTTGATCTTTTCTTCTTGATTCCTTAACTTCTCCTCTTGAAATTGAAATATAACCTCCCACTCTTCCTTTTCAACCTTAAATTATTCCTTCTAACTTGCAAACAAATCTAAAAGACTTTGAACTTTGGAAGCGGCGGACTCTTGTGGCACCTATAGAGAATAAGAATATTCAAAGAATCAATAGTTTATAAGCAATCGGTGATTTTGTACACAAAAGTTGTAATTCTTGCATTTCTCTCCTTAAATCATTCATTTGTATCTCAAAAGGAAAAATTCATAATCTTAGACATCACCTCATATCATTTTGAAAATGCCTTAAAATCTTCCTATAAAGATAATCACCAAATCAAAAACAAATAAAAATAAAAATCTCAGACTAACTCAGTTACAGATATTAAACAAACAACATCACTATTCCTTAACAACGGTGCCAAAAACTCAATCGATGTCTAGTAAGTGTATTAGATCGACTAGTAATATAGTAGAATATATTTAAGATTCCTAAAATATTGAACCCAAGGAAAAAAAGGATTGCTAAGTGAAATATCTATAATTGAGTAAAATTAATCTGAGATAATTCCCAAGTTTTGAATTGAAAATAGCTCTATGTTAGATAGGAAATTAAATACAAAAATTACAAAATTGAAATCAACAAAATTGAAATTAATGCTTAGGAAATTCTATCCTCATAAATGCAATTGAAAATAATTAAAATAATATTAACATAAATATGTCGAAAAGCACTATAGCGCCTTTATCCTTTAACCTATACATATCACTTTATTTTTCTCATTACACAAGTTTAATAGTACAACTTAAACTTATCCCAACTATACAAAGAACATATATTCATACTTAATCAATAAGAGTGCTATACAATTAAAACCTTACAATATACATTAAAATCTCTCTCTTCATAATACAAATGATAAACATCTATACATACAATATTTTTAATTCAAAAAAAATATTATATCCAAAAAGCCCAAAGTAAAAGCCTATAATAGTCTCTCTCATTGACTTGAGTTGGCCAACCATCTGCATATATCTCCTCAATAACCTGCATGGATGAAACACACGTGCTAAGCTATAAAGCTTAGTGGAGAACTAAAATCATGAAGATGACCTCTCACAAAAGTCATCTAATATACAAACATTTGTGAGCGTATAAACAAGCATCCAATAACATATTATTATCAACAAGTATTGTATTCATGGACTCTCAAAATATTATACATCAGCCTTGTCAAAACTAACTTTTACATTTATTGTGACTTTCGTGTACTTTCAATCATATCGTTTTAAAAGTCATCCTTGTGCTCTAAATTATACATATATCAATTTGACACATATATTTCAAAATTATTATTCCCATTTGATCTTAGTAATTTTCATATGTATCAATACATACAACATAACTTATAGTCAATTTTACATAGGATTAAGGTAATCACTTGTGTCTATGTACATGCTTAAATATCTCGCAAGTACTGTATCAAACATGCAGCATATACTACCCCACATACCATATTTTGACATATACCATAGCAATGTATATTCAAATAAAGAGAATATGATCACCAATAACTTGTGTAAGCATTATTTTGACAAAGCATTAAGAAATACTCAAGCTTACCATACTTTACAGTAATTTGTTACCTAGTCATATACAGAAATGCATATAAAAAAGATGGAGTAAATGGAAAATGACTACCAAAGCAATATGATCGCTGATAATCAATCTGTAATGTATAACTTATGCTCATAATTTATGGGTCCAAAATGCATATGTAATATTAAAGTATCACATATTCAAAATTAATGTATCTCATATTTAAAATTACTATAACCTCTACTTTGTTACCCTGATTCTACATGCAAGAGGATAATACTATGTAAATCAATTTAATTAAATAGCATGTGAATATAGAGAACATGTATTCAACCATGTAATTACTTAACAATACTACCATAATATGCAAGTTCATATGCATAATTTTATAAATTTTGATTGCACGTGAAATAAAAAATGTATACTAATAGCTTCAGTTCACTCATACTTTTAATACAATACTGTAACTAGCATGCCTATGTCCTAACAGTGGATAGCAAAAGCAATAGATACCAGTTGGTATCGAGTAATGGATACCCTTAGGTATCAACAATGGATATCCGAAGATATTAAACAATAGACCCAAATGGGGCCAAACAATAGTTTCAATAGGAACGAATAATAGACCCAAATGGATCAATACAGTGGTCTCGAAGGATAAACAGTGGACCCAAATGGGTCAATATAGTGGTCCCAACGGACAAATAGTGGACCTAAATGGGTCAATACAATGGTCCTAAAGGACAAATAGTGAACCCAAATCGGTCAATACAGTGGTCCCGAAATCCACAGATGAACTCTAATAGCAAGCATATACTTTGTTCATATAACTTTCAATAACACTATATCATGTTCATGATTAAGCATCTTCATTCCATACTTTACTTTTTTGTCATTATATACTTATAGGTAACATACATACATACGTATATATATTCATGTTCATGCAATAGCTTTATATTTATATATCTTATCATGCACACCTTGTGAGTAATACTTTATAATACTTGAAACTTGCTTTAAAACATGTAACTATTTCACATACAATCTTATATGACATTCAAGTAATTATACATGAACATATCTCATTTTTCTCTCACTCTTTAGCATAATAATTCATACACATAATATATGTAAGCATATACATGTTATCTCAAATAAATAATAATTATAATAGTTCATACATTTGTTATGTGACATGTTTCATTTAACCATGCAATACCATCATATGTTCTTAAACACATACTTCATATGCACATTATTATTTGCAATTACATTGTATTATCCACATATAATGATTTCCTAGATGTGTACATACATATATATGCACATTCAATTTGAGGTAATATAAATCATATACATCCATATGGACAATTTTGTATGTTCATATATACAACTTCTAGCATTCATGTATATGTATTTATATATATTCACGTTTTCTTCTTCAATTATTGTACTTTATATACATTTTATGGCATCAAATTTCATGACATCAAATCCTTCAATTTCATTTTTTATATGTTCTAATTAGATTTAAAGATGTCCATATAAGCTTTGAACTATCATAATTATATGATATATTTAAAGGAACCATATATATATATATATATATATATATATATGCATTCCTATATCATATTTAAGTAAAGGCATATTTATACTTTTCACTTAAAACATTTCCATTACATATTTACAGTAAAGCATATTTCAAGATTTAAACTTATTCATGACTAATCATACTATCTTTAGGCTATAAGCATACATATACCCTATTAATAGCATTACTTCTTTGTATATGTAAAGTTGATATTTTAACTATACACAACATTAACCTGAAGATATTTAAGGAAACCAAAAAGCTGTTCATAATGCCAAAAATAATTTTTTATTAGCACTTAGAAAATTCATAAAAAAATATGCGTACAAAATTAGACAAACTTTTCTTTATGAAAGTTATAATAATAATAATAATAATAATAATAATAATAATAATAATAATAATAATAATAATAATAATAATAATAATTGTCTAGGTTACCTAGAATTTTACATCACAGCAATTAAACTCCTCTACCAAAACTTATGTCCGAAATATTAAATTATGTTCCTTACTAGTACACAACAGTTCCTAGGAGATTTAAGCTAATTTTAAGGAAAGTTGGAAATCAATTCAGAAGTGGATTCCTTCTACAAAAACATACATTAGTGTCTTAAGAAAACGTACCAATTAGAATCATTTAATTTACTATCCTAGAACTCAAGATATTAACATTTTACTAAATTTTATTCCTATTGATAGTGTTGTGTACAGGTCCGGAATCAAGCTAAAATTAGAAAAATTTAAAGATAGAATTAGCTTTACTTTCTTCATGAAAATTATAGATTTAAAAGTCTATTTTTTGTATAATTTAACCTCATATCATTTCGTTCACTATACAAGGAAATATGTAATATTTTCTACATTATGTTCTAGTATCGAATTCAACAGCTCTATTAAATTTCCAAAAACATTATTAGGATGACTTATAGGCATAATTAGCTCTAATTTCCTTCTACAAAAATATAGGTACATATCTTAGGTGTAAGCATAAACTAAAAACACCAAAATTACAGTTTTATAACTTAAGATATACTCCATTTCATAGTGATCCTACACAGATTTTATTTTTTTTTACCAATTGACATATGCAAAGTAAAAATCTTACATTTCTATCTTTAAAAACCATATCACCAACTACAAATGCATCTCTCACATATATAAATCCACAATTCTAGCAACAATAACCACATGCAATATGAATAATATTCCTAAACATGAACATGCAACTTCAATTCTTCACAAATCCTTCAATTTCTTTCTCTTCTTTCTTCTCCAATCTTCTAGTTCCCTTTTACCCTTGTAATCTTCTTTAGTTTTGCCTTCCATCCATGCATGCAATTAAAGGTGGATTTATTCAAGTATGGTGGCTGAATTTGCAAGAGATATAAGAGAGAGGGATGAGAGAGATTAAGAGTTACAAATTTTAGTTTTAGAGAGAGGAGTAAAAAGTGAAAATGGTTTTCTTTCTTCTCTTCCTAAATGTGCCATCCTCCACACCCCAAAACCTATTTTTATACTATATATTTCTATGAAAATTTTAGTGGAGGATGACTCCATATAAGGCTTACGAAAAGTTCACTTGAAGTCCTTCCTCTTTTCCCCATTTATAATTGCATATTTTACAATTGACCAAAAAATTAAAATTTTATTCCAATTATACTCATGATAAATAATCATTTTACCAATTTAACTCTTAATAGAAATAAATCCTTAAATTGTGACTTGAAATTCATAATTTAATTATACTAAATTATACACTTATGTGCCTTAATATAAAACAACTCTTTATCACTTTACTATTGTATCCTCTATCACTGGTAGTTTTCTAAGTTTTGAATTGTAAGTGATTTTTTACCTTCCAAAAGGCATTTTTAGCAAAAGTGATCTTCTAAAAACTTGTTTCACTATGTTTTTAGTTTCTAAAACATCAAGAATTATCTCAATATCGTTTCTATATTTTCAGATATTTACAAAAAACTGAGGTCTTCTCCTAGTGATTAAGAACCAAACTATTCCAGATTTTATGCTTAAATATAGCCAATTTAAGTATAGATTTTAAACTTGGTTTCTTCATATGAAATCTAGGTATGGATGTGTATTTTCAAACCCAATTAAAATCATCTAATTTGGTGCTCTATAACTCGAGATATAGGTAAAAGAGTGCCAAAAGGTCAAGCAAAACATAATAATTCAACCAATAATGTTTCATTAGACTTTACTATTGTGAAATTGCCATTTAATTCTTCTAGGGCCTATTTTGGATCCTTACAAATCCAACTCAAAATAGGTCTCTTATTCAGAATACTATTCTCAATTATTAAACTCCCCGATTAAGAATAGAATAATACTAGCATTAGTTCGAGTTTATGAATTCTTAGATCTCAAATGAATCTCCCCTCAGAATACCTATTTAAAAATCCATGTATTCCCTAACACACCTGATCTAAATATAGTCCATATAGGAATCAAAACTTCCTTTTAGAACATAAAGAGAACTAGAATAAGGCATAAATACATATAATTAACATTCAAATTCAATAATTAACCATCTCTTGATACATTAAAAATCAAACCCAAACATCAACATAAGTGCAGATAAAAATATTCACTAAACTTAAAATTCCAATACAAATACAATTCAAGAATTCCTAAGCAAGAAGAACTACTCAAACATCATGAATATAATCATCAGAATATAAAAAAGCTAAGTTCAAAATACACCCTTGATGAAGAGAAAAAAAAACTTGAAGTTCCTTCTTCTTCAACTTTGAATTCTTCCTTGAATCGCCAAAAGTAAATCTAAACTAAAAGAGAAAATAAACCCTAATTTACAAAGACTAAGAGAAAGAAATAAAATCCTAAAACTCTCTCCAATCATCCTTCTAACTCCTTCATTTATACTTGAAAGACCACAAATAGGAGAAGTTCTGCTGCCCTCAAACTCTTAACTGCAAAAAACCTCTTAAAAAGGAAATTCTTATGCTAAATCAACCCTGTATGGATGGTTGGTGTCTCCATAGGGATGGTAGTGTCTCTATAGGGATGTTTTCTACTAGAACTCATGAGAAGAACAGTAAAAAACCCAATAAGAATGATTTCTATCCCTACCAAGTTGATTTTAATATTTTTGCTCCTAAATCGAGTTGTAGCAAAATATCATTAGAACAAGGGGCACTCTATTAGAATTTGTATGTAACCCGAATAAAAATCCAAAAAATAATAAAAACTATTTTCTACCAATCTTTCTAGCATTTGGTCAATAAAATGTAAAGGAAAATGATCCTCCCTAGTAGCATTATTCAATCTCTTATAGTCAATGCACACTTTCTAACCCATAATTGTATATGTTAGAATGAGTTCATTGTTTTCATTAGTCACTATAGCCATCTCCCCCTTTTTAAGCATATTGAACTGCACTAACCCAACTACTATCAGAAATAGGATAGATGATACATGCATCAAACAATTTGAGTAGCTCATTTTTCACAACCTCTTGCAGAGCTGGGTTTAGTCTATATTAGGGCTACACCATAGGCTTAAAATCACTCTCCATAGGAATTTGGTGTGTACAAAAATTGGGGTTGATTTCTTTGAGGTATGAAGTTGCCATCCAATGGCTCTCTTATGTTTTCTCAACACTGCAATAAGCATCTCTTCCTCTAAACCTATCACTACAAAAAAATTGATTTTACCGACGGATTTTACCGACGAACTTACATTCCGTCGGTAAAAGTAATATATTACCAACGGATTACCGACCAAACATATAATTTGTAGGTAAAAAATCAATTTGATAAATGACGACATTTTATCGACGAAAGTAATAATTCATTGGTATTATTAGCAGGAAATGTTGGCGCCAATTGTTAGTGACCGATTTACCGACGGTTACTTCCATCGGCAAATAAATGTTTTAATTAATTGATGTAGCGACGGAAATTCCGTCGGTAATACAAGCATTTTTTTGTTTGCCTACAGATATTGTGACAGATTTATACTCCGTCGATAAGTAAGTGGGGAAAATTTTTTAGGTCTGAGGGGTTTAGTTTTAGCTACGGTTTAATTTCGTCGATAAGCCGTCGGTAATTATTAATAAATGTTTTATATTTAATATTAATAAAATATATAATAAAACAATTTAAGGCAAAATAATCCCCATTTGTCTGAGTACTTTTTTCATAAAAAGCCGCTCCAACACCCATCCTCAACCCCCTCTCGTCCACTCATCATCTCGTCCTATAATCTCTCACTGTCGCCGGTGAACGGCGGTTCGATCTTCCTCTCTCCTCGTTTGTTTCAGTCACCATCTCCATCGTCGGCCTCTATTCTGGTCTCTTTCGTTCGTATATCTTTGGCGTTCTAGTAAGGTATGTCTTAGGATCTCTACTCTTGTCTTTTTGTTGTTTTTCGGTTGTGCTAAAGCCTTGGTTCTTTTTGAAGGGCCTGATTTGCTCTTCATCTTCTTAGCATTCTAGTTGAACCTTTGTTGTTCTTTTTGTGTTTGGTCTGGTAAGGTATGTCTTAGGATCTCTGTCCCTATTCTTGCTTTTGCTTTAATGGGTTTTCAAGAAAATGCTCTTCTTCTTTTTTTTTTAAATAGGGAGTTTGATTATTTTTAGATTCATGTTTTGCAGGGGTAACGGAGAACCAAGAAAATCAAGCTAACTTAAGTTATCAAGGTCTCCTTTGGTAAGTTATTGTTGGATGCTATTTATGTATGCCAAAGATTCTCCTAGATGCTGTTTGCTTTTTATTAGTCACCACAACGAAGGCACGAGCCATTAGCTTTCTTGTGGCTTTCTTTGTTGGTTTTGCATGATATTGTCGGATGGGGGTTATCTTCTTCACTAAAAGTAGGCTTCAAGTTGTTTAGAGTTGGTTAGGTCATTGTTTTTCTTTAGGAGCTTTGCTTTCTTTTATTTTTTCTCTTTGTTGTGTGTTTTGTGGTACTGCTTTTAGCATTTGACTCAGCCTTTTTTGGTTTTATTTCCTTGCTGTTGTTGCCTTGTTTTTTATTTTTATCTTTTTTCAGGGTTAGTTCGCTTTTGTTTTAGGCTGAGTTGTTCTGCTCTGGATTCCTGTATTGCTGCTGTGCATTTTTCATCAATAAAATCATTAGCTTATGAAAAAAACAAAATCATTGCTGTGCATGACATAATAACATTATGTTTACAATGCTTCTTGTCTAACTAAGATATAGATAAAAATAAAAGTATAATAAAAGTGCTAATATATATATATATATATATATATATATTATTACTGTTTTTTCTTTTGACTTTGGGAAAAAAGAAAGTAGAATCAAGTTCTCGTCAAAACCAAATTAATTGTATATTTGTATATTCCTCTTTATTCACTCTTTTTTTATTTGACAGCTGGTACCTTTTTTTGACACTAGGCTAGGTCCTTGGGTGCCATTAGGAGGAGAATTCACTTAGGTCTGACAACATAATTTTCAAATAAGGTTTAACATTATAAATCATGCATGCATTTTGGCTGTCCAAAATTCACATTGCTGCAGGAAAATAGAAGTCTTTAAATATTTAACTCACCCCTCAGACAACATCTCCGATCATTAACCAGAAATTTGAGAAATGACCTTAACTTTTGGGTGATAATATCAGCTCCTACATTTGTGTTCATAATCCCTGCTAAAATTTAAACCAATTTGTTGGAATGCTTTTATTATTATGCACAAGTGAAGCAAAGCTGAATCGTTTTATAAATTACCTGCAGAAGATGCATACCAGCAACCGACAGCCAATTTTTAGCACCTGGTCATTTATATATATATATATATATATATGTTGCTTGATAGTAGTTGATATAAAATAAATTAAGATGCTAATTTTTTAGCACCTGATCATTTGATTTTTATAAGAATATTTCTTTAATTTTGAGCCACAATGAGATGCTAATTTATAAGATTCTTGGTTAGATTCAATCCTAAAAGGCACAACCTTCATATTTGTATTTTAATTTTTCTTTTTAGCTTACTTTTATTCTAATGGTTCTTTGGTTGCTCTGAATATTAATAGGTCCCAAAGGCATTGATTCTTATTTCTTAAGATATGCAAAATAGAAAACTACAAATCCATTAATTATGGTTTGATGCTTAGATCTTTCATGAAAGAGAAGTAATTGATCTTTATAAATGCATCGATCATTCTCAATTTTCAGTAAGTTTATATGTTAGATCCATTAACAATGTACATTAAGCCTTCCTGACTCCTTCATTTTCAGTGAAAACGTTGATGTGGTTTGGTAAAGCATTCCTTGTTTTCTGCATTTTCCTATTTTGCTTGAAAAAAACTCCGTTCGATTTTGCAGTTGTTTGGTTTCTTAGGCTTTGACTGGCGGGATTTATTTGTGGTTTGGTGTTTTCTTGGTTGTTTTCTTTGGATTGGAGCTATTTCAGTATTGGATTTTTCGGGTTGTTCCTTTCTTTTTTGTTTTGCTGCTCTTGAGGGGTTGACAGGTGCCGTGAGATGTATCAGGCCTTGATTTATTCCTTGCTCTGTTCTTTGGATTTTTGTTTTCTTTGTTGGACAGCTATTCTAGCTTTGTTGGGCAGCTCTTCTCATTTTTTTAATAATATTGTAGCTTATCAAAATATATATATAATAGATTAATTTTCAAATTTTCTTGTCTGAACCAAACTAACATATGAGAAAATTAATTTTTACTTTCGACTATTAGTTTGATAAAAATCCACAATTACCATAATTGCCATTTGAGGTATGTTAAATTTAACGGTTGGATATATTATCTCATACATATAAATATCATTAATAAGTTGATATTATTAGAAAAATGTTGAAATATTTTTGTATAGCTACTTTCTTCATAACTTATAATGTACCAATTGATGTAGTAGCTTGGTGAACTTATGAAGGTTTAAGTGTTAAAACCAGAAACAAAGGCTGGTCATTTGTCACTGCTAGGAGGATATCTCAAGGTCTTGAACAAGGAAGCAACAGCTACCATTTAACATCTGGTAATTTTTTAATTCTTCCGTATACCATCTTTATAGCTCTCTAGAAACCTCAATTTTCTCTTTCTAGAATCTCTCTCAAAAACTTGCTCTCCTCTGACCCTCAACAACATATTATTTTTGTGTTCTAGATGTGTAAGACGTGATAAGCCATCAAGGCTGAGTTATTGTCTAGATATGCCTTAATAATATGTGAACATTTGAGAATTGATTGCAAGGAAAGGGCATTATTTGATGAAGATCAAGTTTAAATTGAGATAATATAGTTGAATCAAGTTTAAAGATCAAGCATAAAATTCCTAATACAATTGACTTGCTAATTTACATGATGGTGAGCATGAAATATCTTGAAGATGTTAGTTTGGATTTGTTATGATACATGGTTTGTTGCTTGGTTAAATTGACAATCTTCAAGCTTAAAAGCTAGGGGCTCTATTTTGTTGTGTGTTATTAGAGATGCAGATGTTTTCTGCCGAATTAGAATTGATAAGTTGATTTTAACGGTACACATGTGGTATGTACCTTTCATTTTGAAATATGTTGTGCATGGCATAATAACATTATGTTTAGAATGCTTCTTGTCTAGCTACGATATAAATAAAGATAAAAGTATAATAAAAGTGCTAATATATATATATATATATATATATATATATAGAGAGAGAGAGAGAGAGAGAGAGAGAGAGAGAGAGAGGTGACAATAGTTAAACTTTAGCAGGTTATCTAATATGTTGTGTTCTAGGCTTTTTTTGTGCTGATGATCTTATTGGTTACAAGTATTACTTTACTGTATCACTAAAATCTGTATATGCAGGACAGGAAGGACAGTTGGTTTATACCTACTAAATTAGCTACCAATCTTTCAGTGAGCTTGGCATCTTTTTTCAGATAACAAAATTTAAAAAGGTTGCCCACACAGTAAAGTTTATTCTATCAGGTATATACTATGTAAAACATTTCATTAACATTTATTTTCTAGTTTTTTTGAAGTATTTTCTTGGGATATACTTGTCTCAGTTTGAGAAAACAAATGAATGAGAGAACTGTTAAGACTAATATAAATTCAACAAGGAGTTGTCTTGTACTGTTTTGAGGAAACAACAAACATTATTGATGGGACAGCATCAACTGCTATGAATAGTTTTAGCTTTCAGTATTCATTAAATTGGTAGATTTTGCAGAGCTAGTATTTTATTTCTCCTTATTCAAGAGATGTGCAATTTTATGTCAATGAAAAGTAGGATGATTGTTTTCAGATTTTCTCAATTGAAAAATGGATAAAGAACCAATTGGTATAGACTCCTTTTTTTTTAATTAAGGTTCTTGATTTTTGTGAGATGAATAAGGCTGGAGATAGAATTATAGCTGCTCTTTCACGGGTAATTGAGGCTTTTTTGTGATATTTGTATGTTATATTTTTCTATAGCTAAATAGTATTTTGGCTATATGTTTCTTGTATTTTGTAGCCTAGATACCAAAACTTGAAGCAGATTAACCTAAAATTTACGCAAGATATTCTACAGTTGATCGTCGTTCTAGTTTCAAATTTTAGACTAAAGGTTGATTAACGCAGTGTTGCATGCTTAAGACAGATTTAATAATTTAAAGTTTTTATTGTTTTTAAGAATGTTCCAAGAGTATTTGGTGCTGACTTTTATATTTTTGGCATTGTAATTTACACAATTTTTGCTCAAATTTTAGATAACTTTTTGTATAAATTATTTTTGTTATATATTAAAATTATTAATTAATATATGCTTCAATTTAGATTTTATACTTTTATATTGACTTTATAGTATTTAATTTGGGATTTACAAATACGAAATATATAATTTTTGCAAAAAATTATAAACAAATAATATGTTACCGACAGAAAAATCCGTCGCTGCCATTCTAATAATTTTAATATTATACTTTATATATTTGCCGACAAAATCCGTCGCTGTTTATACTAAAATAAATTTATAATTTATTCATTGAATTTTACTGACAGTTCGCCGACAAAATTTCCATCTCTAAACGGTCAACGCGACGAACATATGATGGATTTTAATTAAAACTACTGACGGAATAGTTTTTACAAATCCGTCGTTAATATTTATCGACGAAAGTTTTCGTCGGTAATTTGGTACCACAAGCGTTTTACTGACGGATTATTTCCGTCGGTAAAATAATAAAAACCGTCTCTAAGGTCATTTTCCGTCGGTAAAATGCATATTTTTTGTAGTGTATCAAATGATAAGAAATAATTATAGGATTTTAAATTATCCTCCAAAAATAATTATTTCGAATGAGATGGTAAAGTTTTGAGGTCAAAATTCTTTTCTCCATTATAAGGAGAAGAACCTTTTTTCTTTACTCCCCTATCCTCATACTCTTTATCTAACTCATTCACCAGCCCTACCTCCTTTCCATTTATGTTGTCCTCGTCTTTAGAGTGCATTAAACAATTTTAAAGTGCATCTTCCAAAATGATCTCCTCTTGAGTTTCCTCCACACATTCCTGGATACCTCAACAAAGGAAATAAACTCTTCGAATTCATACGAGGGATGTTGCATCTCTGTATTGACATTAAATGCCATCTTCTTATCATTGAATCTTAATGTAACCATTTGTCCATGAACATTTATTAAAGCCTTTATGATATTAAAGAATGACCATCCAACAATCAATGGCACTTTTCGATCTTCCTCTATATCCAGTACAATAAAAT
The DNA here is from genome assembly GCA_037975025.1 of Excoecaria agallocha. Lineage (NCBI taxonomy): Eukaryota > Viridiplantae > Streptophyta > Magnoliopsida > Malpighiales > Euphorbiaceae > Excoecaria > Excoecaria agallocha. Next base: position 65,460,898 of record CM075809.1, on the reverse strand, counting down.
GCATCGAGAAGATAAAGTTTCCAACTTTAACCAAAAGATCATCAATTATTCCTTTGGGTCTCTTCGTAAACCTATCTGCCAATTGTAGTCATTTGAGTTTCCTTAATATCTCCCAAATTCAATATCTTGCAAATGGAATAAGGTATCAAAGTTATACTAACACCTAAATCACACAAACCATGATAAATAAAGTTCCTTCCTAGCCCATATGGAAAAGTGAAACTATCTGAATCTTTTAATTTTTTAGGAATTTTATTCATCAAGATTACACTATAGTTATCAGATAATTGCTTTGTACCTATACCCTCTAACTTTTTCTTATTTGAACAAAACTCTTTAATAAATTTTGTATATTTTGGAATGTGTAATAAAGCTTCAATGAAAGATAAATTTACATGCAACCTTTTAAATATGTCAAAAAAATATAGCTAATTATTCATTTTGCTTATCTTTCCTAGCTAAAGATGGGTAAGGTAACTTAGATTCATTAATATTAGTCAAACAAGATTTCTCCACACATTTATTTTTATCAATCGCATTTGGCACATAATTAATAATATTAGGTTCATAAATACTTACCTCTGTCATCGATTCCACCACTTTTAAGGAAAGTTTTCCTTTTTTAGCTTCTTTTACCTCATTTTCACTCCTCAAAGTGATAGCTTTTACCTCCTCATTTGGATTGTGATCCATATTAGATGAAAAGTGTACCATGGATTCTATTAGAGAGTGAATTACCAAGTTATCCAACTTGAGTTCTCAAGTTTTTGATTGATGCATGTTGATTCCTCATCCATACATCTTGAGATTTCTATCTAGCATCTTGACTTACCATAAACTTAGACTAAACGGTTATAAAGTTGGCAAACATCTCTTTTAGACTAGGTTTTCTCTCTTATAGAGGTTAGGGCCATGGTTGAAATTAAGGTGGTTAGTAAGGTGGAGGTTGGTTTTAGTGTGGAGCTTGATAGGTTGATGGAAAGTGTGTTGGGACTGGCGCTTGATAGGCTTAGTGGTTATTGGTATGGTGGATAGTATTTTTGTTGAAAGGGGCTCTAGATTGAGTTTTAAAAGTGGATGCATGATTTTTTTTTTATCTCCAAGAGAAGTTGGGATGGTTCCTCTAACAAGGATTGTAGGTATTACTATGTGGATTTACCATATTAACATCTATAATATTAACATCTTCAATCTCTTCTTCCTCATCTTTATCATCTTTGGAAAGCCAAGGCAAAGATGAAAGATCTAGTATAAAATCTAGATAGGCACCATGAAAATATCCTTACTTGCTTGAGAAGATCTCTCTATGCTCCATTAAGCTCTTTTAGAATATGGTTCTTTTGATCCTCAAATTCCTTAAAGTGCTAAAAATGGAGGAATTGTTGCTTCTCTTCCATGGGTTTTAGGATAGACTCTAAAATCGTCACCTTTCCAATTAAGTCACCCTTCTAGGACTCTAAATTTGCTAGCCTCACCTCCAACTTAGTCACCTTGGACTTTAGCTCCCCCAACTAGGAAGATAGATTGGAGTTCTTGGCGCAATGGAAAGACAAAGACATTTGATTTGCCTCATGAATAGATTGAAGGAAGGCCAAGGCCTCTCATGTCCCTTCATGACCTTGTCAAATTTAGACCAATGGTCCTCCTTTAACTTATGCATCTCGCTTGCATACTTGGTATAGATCTATCATAAATCCTCTTTCAACCTATCTTTAGCTCAAAATGTCTCCACAAACTCTTCAGCTATTCACTAGCCCCTTTGAGTGACTTGTAATACATATGAATTGTTTAAGTCCATAAAGATATCAATCCATAATAGAAGGTACAATGCAATAGACCTACCAGAAAAGAGAACTTATAAAGATCCAGGGCCTACTTATATAGAATCATAGGAACCTTGGTATGGGTCAAATCTTTTTTGAAAAGTAGGCCACGACTTATATGCTCTACCAAATAAGGATTGCAAAGACTTAGGTTAGCCTCATAGTGGTTTGCAAGAATTTCTATATGTGGAGGCTCTAAAAAAAGGCCCGGGATCCCTTTTGAGAATATATTGGAAAGGAACAGGTCTAGGATCAAATTAGAGATATGGTTCAGGTACAAATTAGGTATCTCTGGGTTGGATATTGATGATCAGATTAGAGCTACGGAGGAAGACAGTGCGGACAAATCAGATGCATTTGTATCAAGAATGATTGAAATGGATGGTGTCGATTCATTAGAAGATGGAACAAGCTATGCAACCTTTATATTTGTTGTGGTTTTCATGACAATAAGGATGAAATTAAAATCAGTAGGAGCAGGTAAAATGAGCTGACCTAATGGTTCAACAAGGGGAAAACCCGCCTTCATTGTTTTTTGCTTCTTTTCACCGACGGAGCTTTGAATTTCTTCTTGTCCACTCTTTGATCGACTTTTCATTTTTGCTTTACTGCCCTCCTTATAGCAACCTCTTCAACCTTAGCCATATAATTACTAGCCATCTCACCTGCAAAGTGATCGTGAAATTTTCGATCAATATTTGAGTTATATAAACATACATGCATAAACAAATTAAAAGAAACTACAACTATGACTCAACCTCCAATTTTAAAAATTTAGTAGTGAAAAGACTGGGGAGAGCAGTGAATAACATGTCAAAATCAAGTGGTCCCCCATTCAACCTTATAGTGGACATCAAACTCTTTATATCTTTTTCAAACATAGATGGATTGCCTAAAGACATCTCCTCTACATTTATGGCCTTTCCCGATTGGATGAGGCTAACTCTAAAACCATTTCGGATATCCAACAACAAGAAACTTCTCCTTGAATCCATTACATGAAGAGGAAAGATTGAAAAGCTTCATATCTTTATGACTGGATAAAAAATCTTTTGAATTCCCCTTATTTGAAATAAAAAAAAAAGAAATGACTGAAAACCTCAATGGAAGGGGTGACATGACATTGACAACATAAAGACTTGAAGAAGATAATTGATCTCTAACCATTAGGGTTATTTGGTTCAGTGCTACCCTATAGACCTTTAAAATGGTCCAATCAAACCCATCAAAATAAAATTAAGGCCAGACTCAAGGCTCATACTATGCAAAATAAAAAACTTTCCTTTAGAAAAAGGAACATCCTTGTATGACATTGACAAGGGATAGGGTAGAACGTAGTAAGCATTAAGGAATTTATATAGAATATAATAAGATTATATGTCAACTACCCTAAACCTAGCATGTTCAATGATTATATGTTTAGTATTGAAATCTCTCATAAACCCTATAGCTATGCCATAGAAATCTACAGCCTTAGCAGGTTCAGCACAAGGATTTGCCATTTTAAGAAAGAATGGATTTGGAGAATTTCTAAACTGGCAAAAGCAAGGAAGAAAGACAGAAGCCAGGATATAAGTCGAAGCCAACTTACCTAAAAATGCACAAAGAATGCTGGAAGAACCAAAAAATTTTAGAGAGTTGATCCTGAAAATAGAGAAATGTGCAAGAATATAGAAAACAGCTTGAGAACGAATGCAGTTTCAAAAGCATAAGAAAGGAAAACAAAAATGGAAAAAGAAATAACTATTTATAGAAGGCATTGGGCTTTTGAATTTTAAATTACCTTACATCGAAAGGAGAACATTTGCGTTATTATCCTTATTTCATGTGAAAATAAAAGAGACATAAGTTCTGAAAGGATGTGTCATTTAATGCAAATAATTGTTGTCAGCTAGCCCTGGATAAGAAGAGTCGTGATAAAATTCCACAGACGGAAGGCACCCTATATCTGATCATGGTCCATTCCTATCGAAACTTGCAGTAAGAGGGGGGACAAATGATAATAAATAACTTATCATTTCCATATTAGGCTTAATAGCTGAGGCCCAAAGCCCATCTGAGCTGTGAATTGTCTCCAAAGCCCATTGAATATCTGGCCTCCATTAATCACCAGATCTATGGAGGGTCCCAAGCCGATTTGACCGGATAATCTCCCATCATTGAAATCTCATCAAATGTAAAATCGATAGTCATTCTCACTAAAGACCTTATCTTGCCGCCAAAAAACCTAATTTTGCTGCATGCAGACTTAACCCTGAGATTTTGAGGATAGCCATGATTAGCACTCTGTAAGAAAGCATGTGTGTTACTAGATTTATTGAATTTGGACCGAACTTTTAGAAGATTTATGTAATTTTTTAAATATTTTTTATATTTAATAATCACGTCTACTATAGAATAAAAAGATAAATTACCAGTAGTTTATAATGCAATTCCTTTGGAATGGTTGTCTTTTCACGTTAAATGGTCCAATTTGAATGGTTGCTTTTTTCATGTTAAATGGTCCAATTTGCACATTATGAATCCAAAGAAAAAGAAAATTAAATTGCTTCTCGAAATTTGATTGCATATTCTAAAAGTTGATGAATTTCACCTCCATTTAAATTGATTGGTCATTAAAAAAAATCATATTATTGATCCAGACTTTTACATATAGGAGTCTAATAATGTTAATTTTTTTATTTTTTATTTTTTTAACGACAGAATAATATGGTGCTGATCAAATGTTCATTGTTAGAAAAGTAGTTATTTTGCTTAATTTTTTTTATATTTTTTCATTGCTATCTTTATTTAATTTTAGTAACTCCTCTTATATTTTAATATGACTTTTATTATTTTATTTTTTAAAATTATTTTTTATTTTTTTAACTTTTTTCTCCTATCAAAAAATTATTAAACCATACCATAATATACTTTTTTTAATGTCAACAATAATTACAACATGCACGGAGCTCTAGCCTCTTTTTCTCTCCTTTTCCAAAATCTTTCATCTTTTTTATTTTTTATTTAAATTTGAAATTATTGTCAATCCATCTATAAATTATAGCCCCATTTCTCTTTCTCTTTCTTTTTTCTTAGTTTTAATTTTTGTGTTTTCAAAATTTCAAGTGTTTTTTTATTTTTTCAAGTCTCTTGAATTTTCTGATATTTATTGTTTTTAATTTTTTATTCTTTTCGTCTAAAATTTTTGATATCAGATTCGATTTTCATATATGCTCATATCTTATTTACATTTTTATAGATTTGATGTCTTTGTATTAGCTAATATTGAATGTCATATCAATTTGGAGGTTATCTTCCTAAATGGAAGTTTTGTCCTTTTTAAATGTAAAGTGTCATGTGATTAGAGGAGAGCCACGATCGGTTCGGTTCAATAATCGAATAAAATCGAAATAACCGAAAATCAAAATTTTATTATTTTTATCAATCGAATTGAATCAAATTTTGAGAATAATTGAATTTAAATCAAACCAAAATTTTTGATCGATTTGATTCGATTAACCAAAAAATCGAAATTTAAAAATATTTTTTTAAAAAATAAAAAATATTATATCTAAAAATTATAAAAAATTATAAATCATAATATACTAAAGTAAAAACATCTAAATTATACAAATAAAAATTCAAATTAAAGAAATAATTTCAAAATATATAATAAATAATACAATAAAACCGTTAAATAAAATTTTTTATTTAATTAATTTTCAATTTAATCATCAAAATTTTAAATTATCACCTAAAAAATAAATATTAATAATTGATAAATATACAAATATAATTTACAACCCAAAATAAAATAATTTACATGTATAAAATAATTATTCAATAAAAAATAAAAAAAAAATTATATAATTATATAAATTTCGATTTTTATGCATTTTTTTCCTTTAAAAACCAAATCAAACCAAAAAATCAAAATTTCTTAAAATTGAAAACCAAAAACCAAACCAAATTATAAAAATCGATTGATTCTATTCGATTTTTCGATTTGATCCAATTTTTGCTCACCCTTACATGTGATAATGCTACCATTATCCGCTATTTCCGTTTAAGAAGTTTAGAAATATATTCCAATAATTGTGTGCTTTAAAATTTTATAATCTTATTTATACTTTGCAAATATACTTTTTATATTATAAATGAAAAATTAATTTGCATTAAAAAATAACAATTACAATACTCCATCATATTATACCGCACCATATCGTATTCTATGACCAATCTCATCCAAACAAGGCTTAAAGGTCTAATACATACACAATTCCATAAATTTACCCAAAATAATTTGCGTCTAAGGATTCATATAAGAATCAGTGATTAAAACTATTGTGGTTAGAGATATTGAAAGAAAATATTAGAACGTCTACTAGAAGGAAACTGAATGTCTTGAGAAACTTCCTTATACACCAACTTATGGGATTGAGAGAGAAAAAAGTTGGTTGAGTAAAAAGGAAAAAAAAAGCATTTGACACTTCCAAATAGTTTCTGCTTTTCCTATACAAAGCTGCACATGTAAAGAAAACAATATAGATCAGTACCTTAGAAGGATAGAACTTTAAGTAAAACAATGGCAGAAATAAAGAAGAAAAGAGGTCCGCTAGCGCAACAAGTTTATCTTGTTAATATTCACAACTATATGTCAACCTGCATGATAATGGGCACAAGCATTCGCTTAAGAGGAGAAAAAGATATAAAAAGAGAGGAAGCAATAGTTTTTGCTCATAATTGACAAAAGGTCAACATGTTGTAAAATTAGAAAGAATGCTTATTCTCCACACAAACATATAGGAAACTTATTAAACCATTGATTAGAAACAACCATGAAAAGCATTATAAATTTGAAATGTTGCAGTCACTTTTTAGATTTAGTTAAAAAATCATTGAAATGTGAGGAATGAAGATATAAATCACCTATGTTGAAGTTGAACCACACAGTCAACGAGAGATGTGTTTGCGATGCAAATGTTTCGATGCCATGCTGTGTAACTGAGAAGGTCCCATATTAGATTGGCCCTGGGAAAGGGCAAATATGATGTAAGAAACCAATGGAAAGAAATTATACAATAGCAAGCTGGAATCTAAGTACCATTTCTTGCAGACTATCCTTTATGTCAAAACAACTGTAAGTAGCTTGTGATATGCAATGCAACTGCCCCTACACTCAAGAACTAGTTATCACTTGGTAATCACAGCATTATAGAGCCTTTTATCCAATTAGTATAGGAATGACATAAATATGGTAGATAGGATGTTCTAAATAACATGGCCCTAAATAACAAATATATTAAGAATGCTTGTAGGACCATCATTGTACAGGAATAACAAATACAGAGAAACATGGCCCTAAATAACAAATATGTTAGAAACGCCTGTGAGACCATCTTCTTCAAAGGGGAAAGAAAGAGCAAAATGGCATACCATCCCTTGCATCCTCTGCTGATTCAGGTAATGAGCATCATGGATAGGAGCCACGGCATTCAACTGTCCCCATTGAGTAGATAAAGATGGATTTAGGCACTATAGAAAGGAATATGGCATACATTACAACACTCTAGTTAAATGTATAATACCAGCCTTTGCATGCCACGTTCAGTGTTGCAATAATCATCACGGCTTGAAGATATGGAGTATTGCCCCTAAAATAAGGCCAAACTGTCACTAGATGAGATAATTCTTCTCAGGTAATAATTATATGGCACTGCTTAAATGACTATACCAACTACAAAGTCATGGATGAGAACACATACAACAATTTGTTGAGGACCAAAATATTCATCTAGGTTTGCAGCCCTTGAGTTTAGTTGCTCCTGCAATGAACTATTTTCTAACTTGAAAGCTTGAGGAACAATCATCATTCATATGAAAACAGAAAAAAAAAAGGTCATTACTAAAAATACATCATACCATCCCTTGCACGCTTTCTTGCATTCCATAAGAACAATCACACACTGATGCTTGTAAATTTGAGTGTCCCTAAAACATGCAACGGACTTACTTGAAGAAATTCCTTCAGAGAGGTACATTTAAAGAGAGGTACACAAAATAACTAACCGGTCGCTGCCAACTCTTATCCGTCCCACTAGTAATGACCATTGGCTCCGAATGCACCTATAAGATGACAAAAATGCCAAGTCATATAGACCAACAACAGTTTCAGAACAAAGAAATCACTACCCGAAACACCAGCCAACCTGTCTTTTACTGGAAGAAACATCCTTTTTATTTGTCTTGTCAGCTTGATTTGCTTCTTCAAAGTCATGAGATCTGTTAAGAGACGGTGAGGTTGGGCCAATTACACTCTGACTTGAACTATTCACAGTCCCACACTTTCTCAAAGCTTCTTCCAGTGCAGTGAACACAATATTGTACCCCTCTCGAGATAAAGAACCTTCATCGCTCAATTTAAATGCCCATCTACATAAATTGTTATAGCGTTGCACCCTAGACTCGACCTTTTTCAACTGCTGTCCTGTGGATTCTCTACTCTTGGCATTCTTTGTCCATCGATTTAAAATGTATGGACATGGAATGCTGTGAACACCAGACATTTGCATAACAATCAACACATGTCTACAAAGGTAACCATTAAACTCAAATGAACGGCATGAACAAGAATAATAGGAAGCTGTTTCATGCCACAACACAACAAAATCCTGGTTCTCTTCAAAATCTTGAACCCTGAAAGTTTTGGTTTCTCCATCTTCGCATTGTTTTGTAGGATGACATGCAACTACTCCAAAACCTCAATTTGAAATTTCTTAAATATTGAATGTGTATATAAAGTTGCCATTTGTTTTCCAAATGGTGATGGAGATTTTAATCCTGGTTGTTTATGCCAAGTTTCAAAGTCTGCCTTTGCTTCGTCTTCAAATTTCTCTTGAAGAATTGCTTTATGTTGTTCTAAGAAGTCTTTCAAAGTGGTCTTTCTTTGAATGTGTTTGTCAAAGAAAGAACTAATACTTTCTGATCTCTGGGTTGTAGACAATCCGGCCAAAAATTTGTCCCTCATGTACACTGGTATCCACCTTTCACGATCTTCATATAATGACTGAAACCATAAGCTATTTCTTAAGTTGAATCTTTCAGTCATTTTCCACCATCTCCTCTCAAACTGTTCGACTGTACAAGATTTAAGGATGCATTTGTTAAATTTAGCCATGAAATTTTCATGCTGCCTCAACACATAACTAAGCTTCTCAGGAATCTTGCTCAAAATATGCCACAAGCAAAAGCAATGAAGTGAATTAGGAAAGACCTCCGCAATGGCTTCTTTCAAGGGTTTCTCTTGATCAGTAAGTATCAGTTGAGGAGCATGTCCACCCATTGCTCTAAGCCATACTTGCAGCAACCAAACATATGTTGATTTAGTCCCACTAGCAACTAATGCTGATCCAAACAACAAGCCTTGGAAATGATGGTTTATACCAATAAAGGGAACAAAGGGCAGTTTGTATTCATTCTTAATGAACATGGTATCAAAGAAAATAACATCACAGAAATAACCATAATCAAGCCTAGCTTTGGCATCCACCCAGAAAACATTTCTCAATTGCTGCTCTTCATTCAGATCCACTGCATAAAAGAAGTTGGGATTCTCATTCTGCATAAGTGTAAAATGGTCGAGCATAAGTTGAGTGTTTCCCTCATCTAAAGCCAAATGTTCTAAGCAATCTGACTGGTACGTGGCAGTACACTTCTGATGCTGGTTTTTCTTATATCCACCTGATTGACTTGACATTGAAACATACACTTTTCTGGTTCTTGCCCTGATAGCACGCAATGCATCAACATTAGTGTTACCAAGAACTAAATTCCCATGACCACGAAAATAATATCCCCGGTCTGGAAATATTTCATGGTTGTGCTCCTTTAGAAAATTACAGACAACCCATTTTCCATCTTGCTGCCTTCTCTTTACGTGCATACAAGCTTTGCAGTCTGTTTTGGACCAAGATTGACTTATTCTACCTCGTTTTCTCTTGATAGGAATGCCTGTCCCTCCAACTGCATCTATAGCAGGATAAGGCATTTCATTCAGACTATTTTCTCGCCTGGTTCCATATCTAGTGCATACAAATTTTGCATCAATGAATTTTCCAGATATCCTTGATCTGCGGCTGGCTTTTATGATGGTTGAAAATCCTGCAGACTTGGCATAATCTTTATAAAACAAAAATGCTTCCTCCTTCGATTCAAATTCCATTCCATCACAAGGCTCCAAAGCCTTTAAAGCATTCAAGTTGATACCATCTTCAGCATGCACTTTGTGTGTACCATCAAAATCTCTTCCACTAACACTTGGTCCAGTGTCCTTTTCATTGCCTGCAACATTATGGCAATCAATAATAACTCCATTTCTATCACGTCCCCCATTGCCAACATCCACTATATTAACATTTACGTTGGACATCTTGTCTTCCCTAAGATAATCTCTTGAAGGCTGTTCTAGATCTATACCCATGGAGGGCATTTATTTTTTAACTAGAACTCACATTACCTGAAAAGTTCATAATTTATGCACCAGTTAAAGCCCACAGTTTTTGTTTTAACTCAACCAATATCGTACAGACAATAAAATTTACTTTCTACATGATAAAAAAAAAATAAAAAAATAAAAGCTGAAAAAAAAAGTACAGTAAGAGCATGAAGACATTATTTTTCAATTCATTAAGAAATTAGCCCAAAAAGGTTAAAATAAAAGGATAAAATATAGAAAAAATAACAGAAAAATTAGAAAAGGACATAAATGCAGCCAGCTAAATAGAGAGAACCAATTGGGAAGTCATATCGTATAACATGGCAATCATCCTTCCAAGTGAATGCAATGGGCAGCATCATGCCAGTTACTGGTAAGAATTAATTTTTAATCTTCTAGCATGAAAAAACACAAATGGTTATGTCATGATTTTCCACTTACCAATAACTTTTTTTTATAAAGCAATGACTTTCTTCTACTGTTTCTCAATATATTAAAACCAAACCAAGGACATTATGGAACAATAAAGTTCATGTGAATAAATAGTGATCGAGCTGAAGATGCTGTATTATGCTTCAGGGTGTTGGCAACCATAATCACAAACAAAAGACTTCTGCAAATTCAAATAAGAGACGCTTTTTCATGCAATAGAAGGTGGCAAACATAAAATACATACGGTATTTTCCTGTTTCTTTCTCGCTGTATGTTTTTCCCCCCTCTTTACATGAACTAAACAAGTATAATCAACGAACAAGAAAGCCTTAAATCACCAAGAAAACCACGCAAGAAGTAGCCCAATCCATCAATCATCAAAACCGTAAATCAAATGATTAAACCAATTCTTGAAAAGGTAAAGTTTTCCTCTTTTACTTTGTATGAATCTAAATTTAAATGCTCGAAATTCTTTCTTAAATTATTTTCCTGCATAATAATGGGGTAATTACAACATTAAATACCATATTAGAGACAGGCTGTTCGGTGCTGCAGCGAAGGAGGTGAATGAACAGTAAAGCAAAAGACAAATGGAAACTAACAAATATCCGCAACTTCGTCCAAAAAATGAAATAAAAAATAATGAAATCAAATTATTGAGAGATTAATACCATCAAGTCGGCAAAATTGAAGTGTGTTGAGTTTCTTCATCGCTAGTCGCAGTGGAAGGTCACCGGAAAGTCATTGGAAAGGGCAGCTGAAGAAGGCCAACCAGGTAAAGTCCTTTATGGGGAGACGCGCTAAGGGACTGTTGATTAGGAGACGAAGGAACAGGAAGAAAATAGGGAAAGAGGGTGTTGCCATGTCGGTGAAGGGACTAAACTGTGGAAAAGCTTTCTGTTTGAAGCGGCGCCGTTTTTAATAGTAGGGTAAAGCATTCAGTCTAGGGTATGCAAAACCCGGAGCAGGCTCGGTAGGAGAATTTGGTCTTATTTGGGTTCAGGTCCAGGTTGGGTCCCATAAAAATCTTACCGCACTCAACCCACCGAAAATAATATATAACATATAATTTCATGTTTTTAAAATAAATTTAAACTTCACACACTCTCACTTCTCTTCTCGACAAAACGAAATCCCTGAATGCATCTCGCCGTTCACCTGTGTTGCCTTTGTCCACCTGCCGCTATTCACCAATGGCACCGGCCACCACCGTTCACCTATCGCTCGCCGTTCTCCTAGTTGCATGTCGTCGGTTGTTCTGTTCATTTTCCTTTTTTTCTTTCTTTTTTTTTTTACTCATAGTTCTACATTTTTCTTATGTTAGTTCTTCAATTCCTTGCTTTCATTTTCTAGTTCAGACTGATTTTGATTATCTAATTAGTATTTCTTATTTATTTTTGTTATCTAAACCTTTGTTTGGATGGATAAGGGATGGTAAATTGGAGTACAGCAAGTGAAAGTAAATAGGAGAAATGTAATTAAGGATAACTTTTTTTTTTATTATTGTTTAGCAAATCTAAAATAAATATTAATGAATTGAAAGTAACTCTTCAAAATTTAAAATAAATATGAAATTATTTATGTTTAATTTCAAATTGAAAGTAATTATTTTTGAATATATGAAGTAACTAGTTACTTTCAATTTACTTTCAATACTTTCAAATTAAAAGTAACTATTTTTAAAAATATAAAATAATTAGTTACTTATATTTACTCTACTCTATTTTCATTTACTTTACAATTTTTATAAAAAAAAACAGAATAATCGAAATTATTCTCACTTACCCAACTCTTATCTACCTCCATCAAAATAAGGGCTAAGGTTCAAATTTATTTTGGGATTTTCTTTGCTTTCAAATTTCACATGTAAAAAAGATGTTATGAGATTACAAGGATGTATGAGTATGTATAAACATAAATATAGTATGAACATGCATAAATGGGTATCAACCTTGAAATGTGAATGACATGTATAGGTAAATAACTTTACTTGGTTATATTCTTTTGATTGAGTGTGCTTGTTATGCTGACCAATTTGACATGATGAAATATGTTTAAGTGTAAAGATGCAAAGGATATGTTCATAGTGAGTTATATAGATATGCATTTATATATATATATATATAGTTATTTATTTATTTATCTCCATATAATTATAGTTCTTATGAATATATCATGTAAGCATGATAGTCTAAGTATGAAAATATAAGCATACTTAATATGTGTTTCTAAATTATAGCATATGCTTTGAATAAAAGTGAGATACATATATGTTTACACATATCATTTGAATAAGGAAGTTCGAGATAACATGATGATAAGTATCACTATACTATACATATGATGAGTTACATGCCTCTGTATTGATTATGAGTACAAAATGCTCATATTCGAACATGTAAATGATATCATACTCTGAGAATGTTTATACATGAACAAGTATATAATGCCATGCTCATAGTTATACACACACACACACACATGATTAGAAAGAGAAAAGTAAAGAACGTAAAAACAAATAGGTTAATGATGCCTACATCTATGTCTAGGTTATGGATAGATATGAATGCCTATAAAAAATATATTGTAGCTACCATAGTTTGACTCGTTTGGGTCTATAGCATAGTTTTGATCTCATTTAGGTCCATACTACAATATTGATCCTGTTTGGGTCCACTTAACCGGTCCATAGTACATATCTAATTCTATTTGGATTCATAGTTTCATACCTTTTGGCATCTTTGTTGTACCTTCGGGTACCATAGTATCACCCATTATCCACTTCTTTAGAAAAGTGTAGACTTAATACAGAATATAGAAAAACATCATGTAAAACTAAAAGATAAAGAAACATGATAGTTCTTGACTCGATTCCCATATTATCCTTGTATGAATCTCTATATTGTATATGGAAAATATGATGCAGAATGAGGTTGTATTTTAAATATTGAGATATAGTATTGTAATATCGCATGTATATACTAGGACTATAAGTTATATGCATATGAACTTATGCATTATTGATGTCTTGTCAATAATCATATTGGTCAATACATATTCTTTATAGTCATATGTTGCATGCTTGATATTGTTAAATGATGTGTGTGACTTCTTATATAAATAAGAGTATTTAAATCATGAACTTGTAGCTTATGTATACAAATGGGCTTATTTCATAAATTTGGTAGAAGCTATTTTCTAATGTATTAATAACCTAGAAATGTATTCAAAAGATAAAGAACTAGCATAATAATGATAATATAGTTAAGTCTATTAATAGATGTATTTGATACATAGAACAATAATATAAATATTATTATGTCATGGAAATTGCTAAATAGGATGGATGCTAAAGGACCTAGTTAATTAACTTAATCCTTTATGATTAAATAATGGGGGTTTCTATGAATTTAGTTTGATATTTAAATGCATAAATAAAAGTTGAGTAAATCACTAAGATTACCTAAGAATAAATTATAGAGATCAAGAAAGTCAAATTGATGTATAAGAACTTAAGAATACATAAATATTAATAATGAAAAAAATAAATGGTAATAAGTGATGAAGTTGAATATAAGAATTAAACGAGATTGAAAAAACCCTAAAATGTTATGATCTTATTCTTACTATTCAAGTTTGTATGCATATTAATATGCTTTTAAGTGTATGTGTTATTTTGAAGACTTTTGAGAGAGGTTGTCCACATGATTTATTTTCCCTACTAAGTTTTATAGATTAACATGGGTGTTTATCCATGTAGATTGTCAAGCTAGGATTCTTTCACAAGGATATAATCTACAATAGGAAGGCCAACATAGGTCATAGAAGAGATTAAAGTATAAAGTTAATATTTTAGGCTTTTATTTATAAAGTTTTTATTTTTATTAGAAATTTTGTAAATTAAAAATGTTTTAGTAATTTATAATTTTTGTAATGTATAAAGAGGCACTTTTAAAAGCTAAAATCTAATGGTAAAGTTTACATGCTATGCTTTATTTTCTTATGAGACTTTTGTACAGTGAAACATATATATATATATATAATTTGTAAGTTATTAAGGTAAAGGTAATACTTTTCAATATGCTGAAAAAACTTCTATAATATCTCAAAATGTCCTTCCTTAGTGTTTGACTTGATTATCATATCGTCCACATATACCTCAATTTCTTTATGAATAAAGTCTTTAAGGATTTTTGTTGCCATTCACTAGTAAGTAGCCCCAACATTCTTTAGATCGAATGGCATGAGTTTGTAAACATAAGTCCCCTATTCAGTGTTAAAGGTTGTATTTACTAGATCAACTATTTGGTATAGAATTTGATTGTATCCTGTATATCCATCCATAAAGCTATACATCATACATATCACTACACTGCCAACTAATAGGTTTATGTGTGGCAGAGGGAAATCATATTTTAGGTTCACCTTGTTCAAGTCTAGATCCGTACCTTCCCATCTTTCTTTGCAATAGGGACAACATTGGCTAACCAAGTAGGGTGTAAAACCTCAACTATGAACTATGCCTCGATCTACTTTTTCACCTTTTCTTTTTACTTTTCTGCCCATTTTGAAGCTTCTGCTTAATTGGCTTACTATCTAGGTATGTTGGTATGGCATGTTTTATAATCTCTTTGTCAATTCTAGACATGTCTTCGTAGGTCCTAGCAAATAATTTTTCATAGTTTCTTAATATTCTCTCAAATTTTATCATTTCCTCAAGAGTTATATTGGATGCAATCAAGATCTCTTTAGCATTTTCCTGAGTTTCGAAATTAAATAAAGTCCTATTTGTTGAATTAATGTCAAATATAATTGAGTCATGATTATAATTATGCATGATGCAATCAAATAAGACATCACATAAATAAGCAAAGTCATTCATCTTATTAACTTGAGCAAAAAGAAATACATCAGTACAAAATAACTTAGGAATATAAATTAAATCAGCAAAAAGGTTTATTGTCTAGGTCAGGGCTAGCAGATGTAGTGGTGGATGCTTTGCCTTCTTCCACTATTGGCATCAGTTACGTAGGCTTGTCTTTAGTAATTGCCTCTTTGAGCTCGACCTTTTCTTTCCTCTTAACCTTGATGACCAAAAACTTAGGTGTTAGCACCTCTACTGGATTGTCCAAATCAAAATCAACAAGCTTAACCATGATCTCTACATCACAAAATCCCTTCACAGGCTTTACAATTATAGTTGACCAATCACATCATCAAAGATCTCAAACCCAAAAATAATTATTCCATCCACCATTAAAGGCTTAGCTTCCTTACAATACTCACATTGCTCAAATGTTAGCACGAAGCTTTCCAAAATATGGGGAATACTTTTAGCTTTTGGACTGACCTTTTTTTTATCACATCTTATACTATAGCCTAACCTTTTCTTATCCTTTCATCCAACAGGTGCAATAGGCTTATAGATCCCTTGAGAGTTCTTCTCCAGTCCAATGCCTACCAAATAAATCATTTTCTTCATCATATTGACAACTTGAGTGCTCCCAAACTCCATTTTTTTCCTCACTACCAATCATTGCTATATGAAACCTATTGAATGGATGATTGTCTATGTCTATCTTGGAGATCGAATTCTTCTTAGCTACTTTGATAGTAACTACTCCTCCTTCATGTGGAATTGTAACCATCTAATGCAAAGTGGAAGGGACCCTCCCAGCTTGTGGAACCATGGTCATCCAAATAACATAAAAAATTAATCGAGATCTAAAACATAGTAAACTTAGCCTCTACCTCAATTGGACCTATCTTCACTATAGCCTTAAACATTCTAGTAGCTTGCCTTTTAGAGTTCTCATAAGCCTTTATAGTGAGCCTTGACTTAGTGAGCATGGATTTATCAATACTATAATATGCCATTGTCATAAAAAGGCACACATTAATGGAAGAGCCATCATCTTTTATCACACAAGCAATATGTTTGCAATTTATATACAGCAGTTGGTTACACTTATTCCCTTTTATAAGTAAGTTCACATTGGTGAAGATGATCTTCTCATTTGAATCTCCCTTTACAACCTCCAGAAGTTTGAAAGGGGATATAGTGGTGGCAACAGTGGACTCACACAAAGCTTCCACCAATTTTTGCCTCTGAAAATATGAATGCCTTAACAAATCCTATATGGAAATCTAAGCAGGCATCTTCTTCAATTGCTTAAGGACTTGATTATCCTTAGGTATTTTTTTTAATTAGCACTGTAGGCACTGGCTGCTTCTCTATCATAAGGATAACTCTGCCACTTCTTGTGATTGTTTGAATAATTTTCATTCTTGATTTCCTTATGATCTTCATCAATGTCCCATAGTTCACTCGACCTTTCTTCAACCTTGATCGACTCTATTTCACTATTCGTAGCCCAAATATCCACTAACCACGTTTACCCCTTTATCTTGCTCAACCCTATTGGTATCTCTACACCTACACCTAAACTATCCACATTTCCTTGAGCCTTACAAGTAATAGCCAAGTACTCATTACCATATAGATCTAGAAGGTATACCATTTTAATAGCCCTAATCCAACTATAAATACTGGAGGCGGTACAACATTATAAACCCCTAGCTTCTTGGCTCTTTTCTCTAGATTAGGTATTTATTAAGAATCAATCAAATCTTGGACACAATCACTTAAAGTTTGACAATAATTAGTTGTATGTCCTATGTACTAATGGAAAGCACAATATTAGTAACATATATCTCGATTGACTTTAACTATTTATAGGCTTAATCAATAAGGGTTGTAACTTCTTTTTTTTCACCAGATGGTTAAAACACCAGGACAGTGGCTTACCCAAGTTAGAGTAATGCCACTAAGCGGATCCTATGGTTGATACTTTTGTAGTTCTACCACTACTACCTTCATTACAACTACTATCAACACTCTTACAAAAACCCCAGTTCTAAAAACTTTGATTTTTAGTACCATAATTCCTTTTTCTTTAACTTGTAGAGTTCCCTTCTATGCCAAGCATTCTCCCTCAACCTCAATTGTTATATCTTTTAAGGATTCCCAATACTTCAAGCCTTTCATCTAAAACCTTTCATTCAGGAAAGGACTAGCATTCTAAATAAACAACCAAATTTGATTTAGTGTGTTAGGATTCCTTTTCATCTCCATTACTCTATTCCTCCATCGAATAAGATACTCATGGAAGGACTTAATAGGACACTATTGTAACAAATCCAAATCTTTAAGAGTGAGCTCCAATATGAGTATTGCAATCATACTACCTAAAAAATTCCTCTATCAACCTTTTCCAATCTTCTTTCATCTTTTTATCTAATTCATTATACCGATCAATAGTAGGTCCGATAAGATTGAAAGGTTCGAAGTGCTATCAAACTTTAATTTCTCTAGCATCTTTAATCGATTAGGTAACACATCTTCAACCCATATGCTCTAGACTGACCCTTTTTTCAGCTGACAATACTCTACTTAGAGCCTTTAACTTCTCTTCCATTTTTTTAATAGTTAGATCCTTCATCTTAGAGGCTCAATTCTTAACAACCTAAGGGATTCATGGCTCATCTTCATCATCATCTATGAAATCATGTTCTGGTCCACTTGGGGTAAAACCTCTATTTATCACATGGTCGATAGATAGGGCTGTTGGTTTATATTCCTAACATCCGTTGCCAATGGAGGTGCTATCATAGTTGTAGTTGGAATCCCTCTAACCATAGTCATTTTGACTTGAGCAACAGTGAGCATAACAAGCTAAGCATTAGAAGCAGTAGTCAAACTAGCCATAAGGTCGACAAACATTGACATCATCTTCCTCTCAAAGTCATCTATTCTTTTGTCCAAATCTTGAGAACCAAAAATAACAATAGGTGGAGTAAGATCAAATATTATCTCCCTTTCTAAACAAATTGACAACCCTTCTAACAAATCTTTTGACATATCCTCAACACCAGACTCAAACCCTTGCTCTAACCTCGGACTTGATACCACTTCCTCTATTTATTCCAAAAATAACCACTTAAATAAACGGCTGTTCAAACCCTATATCCACCTGAGAGACGATGGATCTATTATGGATGCCAAAATAAGGTTATCAAAATGATGCATGATTATGATGTGGATGCATAATCATGAGATATAACATCGATAGCTACACGCAAGAGTCATCTTCACCTTATATCTCCCAAACATGTGGTTAATGTTATCTTTCTTAGATGGGCTTAATCTATAGGTCAACAGAGGACCCTATGAACATGTATAATGTGTAGTGAAAATGTAACAGCATAATGTCTTTCAACAAAAGCATGTAGAAAAGGGTTCGATTAATACGTATTTAGGTGACCCAAGCAAATTGAAATGGGTTTATTGAGGCATGTCAGCCTTTGATGATAAGTAAACATTTAAACTTGCTTGAGCATACTTAATACATAAAAACCCACACTGCAAGCAATGAAAAATTATTACAGACATCCTAGTGGAAGTATCTATGACATTATATGGGCTTTGTTCTCGATACTCAATTAAAATGCTATCCAAGCATAATCATTGCTAATAGGTCTAGCTCATCATGAGCATAGTGACCAATCGAGTCAACATTTGATATACCAGATGATATGAGACTTAGGTTTGTGATTATCCCTAATAATACCCTTAGTTAAGTGAATGATAAGGGAGTGCTTTGGAAATGCATTGGGTTTAGAAAACTAGGATGCCTAACATATTCTAAAGCTCTAACATAATTCTAATGTAAATTTTGAAATGGAATAAAATATCTTTAACCAAAATTTTGCTTATGTCATATAAATCAAAAGTACTTTTTGAGTGAAGTCCCAAATATATCCCTAATGGAGTCACCATTATAATGTGTGCCAATCTCTTATTAGAATTAGAGGGACATTCTTGAATCGAGTGAAAACCTTTTGCCTTTTGAACACCAAGCAATGAACTCAAAACTTATGTCCATACCTCTAAGTAATCTTCGAGTCATAGATCACCTCACCTTTTCCTTAGAAACTTGACCCCACTTTTAAGGCCCGAACAAGTTAAGGTTTCCCTACCAGAACTAATCGATCACTTTGCAATAATCCAAGGATTTAACTTGATTTGCCAAGGCTTGGTCCTTAGAGAAGGCATGAGATAATGTCTTGAGGTACCCTCATTCCATTATTGGCAATTAAACATCGAGAGGCATCTTTGTTGGGTGCCATAAGGCTAATGTAAGGAGTCGCCACCTAATAGAACATTGAAAAATGGTGTTTTGACCTTATAAGGCCAAAATCTAGAGAGAGTTCAAAACTTCACTTTTATTTATTCCTTTGATGAATGTGACATATTGGCTCTTAAATTAATTGCATTTTCTCTTTTCTTACATGCAAGATCATAGTATAAGAAAATTAAAAGCAAACCTAAACATATGGGAAAGTAATAAATCATGGCATAAATATAAACATCCATAAGATATTCAACAGGCATTCATAAATTTGGCAATTAATTGTGATCCCTTTTGATGAAGACATTGGTCCTTTCATGTCAATTTATAAAGAGGCATTTCATTGCAAGTTTTTGAAGATAGAAACTTGCTTGTCCAAGTTTCATTACAAAATTTTCTGTGTTATGTAATTATATACAAAATCTTTTGCATTATTAAAAACTATACTTCCATGTGAATTTTAGAATGAAAGATAAGATATTGTTCCAAATTATTTACAAAAATCCAAATTACATAATATAAATTTTTTTTTTGTGGCATTTTCCTTTCAGCACTCGAAAATACCCTTTTGTAATAAAAGAATGGAGATAGGGAATTACCTTGAGTGCTTGCCCTATTCCACCCATAAAAGGGTTACTCATGACAAGATAATAAAAAATAGTAATGACAATGATAACAATAACAAAATAAAATAAAATAAATATAACGTAAAATAAAATAAAATGAATTTGAACATAAATTAAAGATTTCACGTCTATACACTACATGACATACGGTCGACTTAATTATTTTTAAAAGAAAAGAAAGTCACATTTTTTACATGCATCAAGTGATGCACAAGAAGCATTAGGTGATGTGCGGCAGTGCTCACCATCAAATGAGTAAATTTTCTTCCCTTCTAAATAATGTCTTTGTGAATAAATAGGTCTAAAAAGAACAAAAAAGGGTTTTACAACCTAAATGTAAGTAGAAACAATAAAAGTAAAGAAACTGCTATAAATCGACTAATGAATAAAACCTGTAAGATTTAAACAAAAACATGAAAATCTTATAATATCAAAAACTAAAATCAAAAGGAAAAGATTTTTTTTGTATTACCTTTAGTGCACTTACTCAAATAAACCATAAAATGCCGGATTTTAGACCTTTTACATGTTAAAATAGTTGAAAAGAAGATTTTAAAGAAGAATTCTTGAAGAAAAACATTTAAAAACCTTAAAATATAAAATTTTACAACTAATAAACCAACCTCTTTAAAGTTCCTCATCTAACTATTTATAGAAGTGTTGCACTATATGAAAAATAGTATATATGGGTGTGTAAACCACTATAGATTGGTGTGCAAATTAAATAGGCCACACAAATTAGCAATTTGATCCCATGAAGTAAGTTTTTTCTCTTGCACGAGCATGCAAACCTATTTATATGGGTGTACAAATCATTTCAGTTAAGTTTCCAATTTGATTTGGAAAAGATGATTCCCTAGCTTGTGCGATCTAGCAAGGGAGTTTTCATGAGAGTGCAAATTGAAAAGGTAGTCAAGTTATAAAATTGGGTCAATAATATGGAGATTTTACTATTATTACGGGTGTGCAAACCTATAAATGGACATAAATGACCTTTAAGTGCATCTTTGAAAATATTCTTTATTATTTAATCCCTTTTACCTCCTTAAAATGCACAAGACATGTGGCAAGAACTCTAAAATATTTTTGAAAAGTTTTACAAACATGAAAAGATCCTAGAAGCCTCAATCTATCATATTTTAAAGAGCAATCTTCCTTATAAGGTAACCCTAACAAAAGCCTCCTCAAGACCCAATGTGTATAACTATATGGGGTATAAAGGCATAAAAGGCATACCTGCAAATGGGCAACTCTTTCAATCAATGTATCTTCACATCAAATGCACTTAATAAACCATCACTTAATAAAATTCACTAGCTTTATTAACCATAGGGGGAAAGCTTACAAGCTTGAAAAGCTTTCATCCCTCAACGCATTTAAAAAGTGAATAAATCATGAAAACAAAATACAGAAGTGAAAGCTTACAACTTCAATAGCTAGGTGTCATAAGCTATATTCAGGAAGTATCCTATCAGAAGCTATTCTTAAAAAAAAAAGAAAAAAAGTAAGAAAAGCATTTAATGAAAGGTAATATTTTGTTAACCCTTTATAGGGACCAACTTTGGCACAAATAATATGCACTTATAAAATTATTGCAGTGTCACAACATACAAGCTTAACCAACTACAGAAGGCAAGGTAATAAGCTTGAACACTCAAATAATCACACTCAAATTAATGCATCCTCATGACCACCTATTACTCGAATGCTTGCTCTGCTCAAAAGGGTAAAATAATAGGCTTTTCCTCATAAGACACCCTAAAATATCGAACAATCTTTGCTCACCCATGCTTAGGGTGATTAGGTAATATTACCTATGCAAATCATAAAATCTTACATAGGTATGTGATGTTCAACCATAGTCTATTTGTAAGTCTTTTTAAAATGCATCTAAGTTTGAAAGGTTTAACCATGGTCCATTCAAAAAGTCTCCTTAAGGAGCATCATTATGTAATGCCACCTTATAGTCTACCTTCACCACAATCAACATTAAGTTTGCAAGTTTTTTTTCATAGGTTGCCTTCATTAATCTATAAGTAATTACCATGACACACTGAAAGGTTCAACCACAGTATGCAAGGTTTAACCATAATAGTTCAAAGTCTTTTAAAAGAGCATTAAGTCTATAAAGTTGTATCACAATTTACCTTTGCCAATCTATAAGATTCAACCACAAGGGTTTAAAAGGAGCATCTATGCTTGAAATGCTTAATCATAGTCAATATGTTAATATACTAGGTTTCACTGCAATCCATCCAAAGTCCTTTTAAAGAGCAATTCAAGATCTATAATTTTCGATCACAGTTTGTAATTAAGCCTACAAAGGCCAACCTTGCATATTGTGCAATCGACCAACCATTATAACTTTAAAAAGTGCAAGCTTTATTTATTGTAAGGGGTAAGATAATAAGCTTTTCAAGCTTATTATATTAAGAGATTCAACAAACATCTGAAGTTAGTAACAACCTCATAAACATCAACTTCAAAAGATGCTCATTCTTCCACAGAGGGTAAGCTAATAAGCTTTTGCTTTCGAAAAAAGTACCCTAAATATAGGAAAATTATTGCAAATAGGCTATAAGGCTACATCATAGTCTATCTTTATGAGCCTATAAAGTTTAGTCATAGTATTGCCTATTAGTGATATGCCTAGAGCCTATATGTAATAGGTTTTTTTTATCTATATATAAACATTCTATTAGAATAATAATAGGGCATTAATACATTCTTTAGTTCTTTTGTGTATTAACATTTGTATGCATATGACTTAAACTATAGAATGTAGTCCTTGGTATATGAATAGAGTACAAAAGTAATCATGAAGTGTTCATAATATGAGATATCTATTGTATACAAATGTGCTAATACCTAAATTATCCCTTTTCATAGTATTAATAAGATTGGATATAGTTAATATGGATAGACTAGCATATGTTACACTTCTTAAATAGTTCAAGTAGTAGTTCTCATTATCTATGATCATTCAGATGATCAAAGTAACATATTGATGTTTGTTAGATGAATAAGTACATAGGAGATCTATAATGAGAAACTTCACATAGATACTTATAATATATTTGTGAAGTATCTCATCATATCAACTATGCAATATCTTTGTACTTAAGATCACCAAGGTATCTTAAGTTGCAAGTGTCATACTTTGACTCATATGCTATTACTCCTCGAAGTGATATACACAACTCAGAGATTAGGTATAATATGAATTAATTAGAGCTAGTTGAGTGAGAAATAGAGGATTCACCACCCCATTAACAATAGGGAGTTCTATCTTAAGTATTTCTTTACTTCTATGTTTGGAAAACCTTAGCCAATGTGGAATACAAGATGAATGAAATTCACAATGGCATTTTGGGAATAAAGATAAAAGTATGATAATATAATAAATTTATGGATGAATTGATAGATATCCATATTCAATTCATGAATGGGTTTAGAAGAATGGTGCAATGAGTGATTGCATGGAAACTTGATATTGAAGGGGTAAAAGTGGAAATATTGAATTTTTTGTCATTTAGGTAGTCACAATGCTTGACTAGAAGTTTCTAATGACTTATACTATAATGTATGGTGAATATCAATTGAGAATTGATAAAATGGCTTAAAAGAGTTTAAATCATAAGAATCCTAATTCAAATAGGACTCTAGTTACGTATTGTACTGCCAACATACATAGAGAACCCAAAGGGCCTTACACATATAAGAATTGATGTTTGAGGTTAAAATCAATCTATAAATATGACATAGGATGTCATGGAAAATTATTTGATAATTTTTAAGGGAAAATATAGGGTTTTAGGAGAGGAGAAAAAAGTCTCATGCATAGAAAAGGCCTGATAGGCCTAATATGCATGTAAAACTTTCTATATGCTGGAGACTTTTTCTTTAGAGCCCATTTGGAATTGGATGTAGCTAAAAATTAATATAAAGCTTCAATAATATATTTTTAGGCTATAATCAAAGTTTAAATTGGTTTAAAGCCTATTCAAATGTGCAAGCTCAGTTTGTTCGTATCTTATGTGCGGAAGGGATTATTGGGCTGTGAGAGTCACTTAAGCCCATCTAATTGGTCCAACCTCAATTAGGAGGTACATCCATTATAAAATTATATATATATATGTATATATATGTATATATATCTATATATATATATATATATATACATATATATAGATATATATATAGATATATATATATATATATATGTATATATATGTATATACATATATATACATATATACTATATATATATCTATATATATCTATATATATATGTATATATATATATATATATAGATATATATATATGTATGTATATATATGTATATATACATACATATATATATATATATATGTATGTATATATACATATATATACATACATATATATATATTATCTATATATATATATACATACATATATATATATATATATATATATATATATACATACATATATATATATATATATATATATATATATGTATGTATATATATGTATATGTATATATATGTATATATACATACATATATATATATATGTATATATACATACATATATATATATATATATCTATATATATATATATATATATGAAATTTGGAATTGGGGTGTTAGATCATGTTAGAACTCTTTTTCCCACCAAACCCTAACTTTATATCTCTATTTCTTTCTCTTTTGCTAGCCGAATTGGGTTTACTAGTCTCTAACCCAATTTCAGCCATTGCTACCCCTTAAAAAGTTTTTAGACCTTGGTTTTTATGTGGATTTCTTAGAGGTGTCCTGAAGTAAAGACACTAGTGGTTTACAATAACCCGGTGCAATGTTTTACAACTATCCAACAAACACCTACTAAAAAATTGTAAACATTAGCTAGGAAATTCAATTCCTTTAACACAATATTCCCTAATAAGTTTACAATTTTTAAAGTTTTATCTTCTTACATGTGATATATGATGCTTATAAAGTTACATGCTTAAGCCTATAAGGTTTTGTC
The DNA here is from genome assembly GCA_037975025.1 of Excoecaria agallocha. Taxonomy (NCBI): domain Eukaryota; kingdom Viridiplantae; phylum Streptophyta; class Magnoliopsida; order Malpighiales; family Euphorbiaceae; genus Excoecaria; species Excoecaria agallocha. The sequence goes on along the minus strand of CM075809.1, from coordinate 65,435,335 downwards.
ATATCTTACCCTCTTAAGTTGTAAGGCATTTCTATGGTATGTAGTAAGGTTTTATCACAAGCTACTAGTGTTAGTTTGCAAGGTTTAACCTCAATCTTTCAAGCTTGTTTTAAGAGTATTTGGGTTTGAAAATCTTAATCATAGTCTATAAGTTAATCTATAAGGTTTTGCTGCAATCCATCCAAAGTCCTTTTAAGAGGTAATTTAAGATTTATAAGGTTCGATCATAGTTTGCAAGCTAGCCTATAAGTTCTCATCACAATCTATCCAAAGTTCTTTTAAGAAACAATTTAGGGTCTACAAGGTTCAATCATAGTCTATAAAATAGCCTATAAGGTTTAATCATACCCGACCACTAAAGGCTTCTTAAGAAGTAAATGTGAAGACTGCCTCATCATGTAAGTGTCTCTATTCTTTTCTTGAACTTTTGCTCACCTAAGCACTTAATGTATTTGCCTCTATAAATTTTGTGGCAACTGTATAAATTATGCTCTGAGACAAATTTTATCAGAGTTATCTAATGATGAAAAAAAATCATCTAAAAAGATACAAGACTTAGAGATCTAATTATATGAATTATTTTAAAGAGAGTTTTAAAAAAAGAAATCCAGTTTTTAAGGTTCAAAAGTGCTTTTAAAACTAGAAAACCTCAGAGGGGATATTTAGGCTGAAGTTAGGTCGTGATTCATTAAATCATGGCCATGAGTTGACTTTATGTCATTAACCAAATTTCACACCAAGAAAAAAGGGTGTATTATGATGTGCATCGAACCCTTGCACCTTGCAAAGGCTTATAAAACTCATAAAGATTGGTTGTTTTGTAATAGATAGAGATTCAACTTGATTCACCAAGCCTTAAGCCTTAAGAAGGTATAAGATAATGTCTCAAGGTACCTCAATTATATAATTAACAATCAACGTAAGAGGACATCCATTTAGGCACATGAGGTAAGTATTGTGGAGTCGTCACCTGACCTATGTATAGCAAGTGTACTAGATTGGCTAGTAATATAGAAAAATAAGATTAAGATCCTAAATATCATACCCAAGGGAACATGGATTGCTAAGAAGAATATTTATGTGCGAATTAAATTAATCTAAGATTATTTCCCAAGTTTTTAATTTAAAGGTAAGAACTAAACTAAAATAAAATAAAATAAAAACTAAAATTAAACCAACATGAATTAAAAACAAAGTAATAACTAAAATTCTTCTGCTAAAGGAACTATCCACCTCAACTTCTATTGCAATGACTCGATAACAAAAGTAATACAAGTGATATCTCCTGTAAGACTATCATTGTAAGCATCAAATCCTCTTATTAGGAACAATATAATACTTAGTATAAAGATCCAATTTTAAACTCCTAGATATCCATTAAACTCTTTTGCAAGCAAACTTAACTTCAACCTATTTTTAGTTCAACTTTTCCTAGCATTAATCTACTCTTACCAACACACAATTACACCTAATTAAGAATATAATCATGCAACAATACTAATAAACCAACCTAAGAACATGTATACCAATAGTTATGCATAAATCAATCATCAACCATTAATTAAAATAAGTTAATCATTAATTCAATAACAACCAAAGATAAAAAGTTGCCCAAAACTAAGAAATAATCAAACTTGTATTGAATTAATGCTAAAAAAAAGTCATTAGATTGAAAATATAAAGATTCAAGTCTCCTTTAGCAAAATAAGAAAAGCTACTTACCAAACATGATGAAAATTAAAGAACAATTAAAGTAAAGAGATACAATACTTATAAAGCTCTACATTTTGCTCTTGATGACTTTAATAGAAAGCTTGAGTCTTTAAGTGAATTGTAAACTAATAAAACAAGAAAACTAAGCTAAAATTAATGTATAAATAACTAAAGAAAAACTAAAACTAAACAAAACAAATTCATAATTAAGAGACTCTCTCTAGTTATCTCTATATATCTTGCTTTGGTGCCTTGGGCCTTTTTTTATAGGCTTCAAATAATAAGTTTGAACCTTAATAAACTTCTTAAACCAAAGAGAAATTGAATTCTACCCAATTAGGAAGTTTAATTTCGTGTTTTTCTTTATATCACTTGAGAGAGTGATGAAAGCCATTCGGGAGAGTGAAATCATATTGGAAAAAGAGAAGGCCAGCTTGGGTGATTGACATTTTCTTCTTAGCTGAGTGAAATTTCAATTAGGAGAGTGATCTGGGCACACAGCCGAGTGACCATTTTCACTTTGTCAAGTGATATGCTTCTTTTACATAAATTTTTGCTTTTTTTTTGCACAATTACCTCAACTTTATTCCTTTCTTTAATTAATTTTTTCCCTTAAATGAGCCCTGAAAAACGTCAAAACTCATATTTAAACCTCAAAACATAAATTTTAATTATTTAAACTTAAATCAACTAAATTAAACTAACATAAATAAACACATAAAACATACTAGAAATGTACTTATAATTTACAACTATCAAATACCCCACACTTAGTCTTTGCTTACCCCCTAGCAAATTTGAACATACCAAGCCCTTAAAGAAATCAAACTTTAACAAATATTGATGTATTTTAAAACCAAGCCTAGCAATTAAAAAGAGCACTCAACAAATTTTTAACTAGAATAAATTCAAACAAGGAAATATGAGCTAGTTTCTTTGTGTATGTGCAAGAACAAAATATTTTAAGTAATTTTCCAAAAATAAAACACCAATGCAAATTCATAATCAAGCTTAGAATGAATGTACACCTAAGTGTAAAAATTGTTTTATACTTGAAACTCTATAAACACCACAAGCCTCTCTTTTAGCACCGGAACCCAAAGATCATCTCCGCTAAATAACTCAAAAATAGAATTTAAAATCACTTAGGTCTTTTAAAGGTTGCAATGGGGTTAAGGAGTTGGTTATTAAAGAATGGATAATAGTTAATCAATACGAATAACCATTCTATGATAAGATGGACTAAAATTCAAAATTTTAAACTACTAAGCATAAACCCCTTTTTCCATACATACTTACTCACTCAATCCCAAACATATTAAATGCTTTTGAGAGAAAAAATCAATGAAACATCTCCTTATTTCACAATTCATCCCCGTTTTATAAGTCACTATTACTTTCCCTTGTAAATATCCCACACTTAAGATTTTACCATATATGATAGCTTTATTACTTTTTCTTCCTTTTTCTTTTTCTTTTTCACTTTAGATTCATTGCTAGCAAAACAATAATAAAAATGGGTAATTATAAGGTAAATTTTCACTATTTACTTAACTTCATCCATAACCCTTGACAATTAAACCAAAAATGTCTTACTACACCATTTGTAATACGCCATTCCTATTAATCCATCAAATCCTAGAGTGGCCAATTTTAAAAGAGAAGATAAAAGCTTTTTAGGCTATATGGTTAATACATGAGTATAATAAGAAATTTAAAAATGACACGCTTTTAGCATACCTTATTAAGCTTAAAATGGCTAACAAAAGATAAATGTGTCATATAGGTAGGAAATGAGCTAAAATATGGCTTAACAAGAAAAATATTGCCTAGATCACTTTCTAGCTTGTTTGAGTTGCTTTTATGCTTTGAAGGGTGATAAGGAAGATTCTAGTATTCTAAAATTCCTTACTCAACTATTTCAATGCATTATTTTTCTTATATTTCAAAAAATGGTATTTAGTGCTCAAAGAATTAAAACTAACAAATATTAACCAAGTTGAATGATAAATTAGCTAAATTTTCATTAAACAACATGCTTGTCTTAATGCTAAACTAAAATTTTGAACATTGCATATTCTAAGTTCAAGCTCAACTAGTTTATTTTTAAGAATAAAACTAGGACAAACTAAGCTAAATGTAAAATACATGAAATTGGAACTAAATATACTCAACTAACATGAAAACTAAAAATTAACAATGCAAACTTAAAACTAAACTTAACAACTAAAATGACAACAAAACAACAAAAACAAGAATAATTCATGAGCTAGATAAGAGAATGAGTAAGGTAAGAGAACTCCTTTGAATTTATCTTTAAAATCTAGCTCAACTGAGCTCCATCCCCCTCTTTAAAATCTTATTGCTTTAAAAATATTATCTTATTACACAAATTTCAATGAACAAGTAAAAGCTCAAAAAGAAATTTAAGCTAAAGCACTCCACACTTGACTCGATGCAATATTAGCATAGATAAAGAACCACAATCAAGCCAAAATGAGACATGAAATCTATGGAGTTGAGTGAACAATGCAAACATACCTCTCAAACCAAAATAGTGCAAGAATCAAAGCTTAAGAATCATGGTAACCAAGTTAATAAATGCACCTAGCAAAACTTGTTTAAAAACTCAAAGCATAAAACCAATATATTGCATGATAGATATCAAATATGTGAATGCATAATCTTAATTCTAAGTGTACTTGGTGATGGTTTAACTTAATAAAAGGAAGAAATAAACTTTAATTTGTCATGGTAAGCACAAAACAACTAATCCAATTTAAATACATTCTTAACCTAAATCAAGCCAGCAATAAGGTTTAATCTCAAATAGTAAGTTGCTAAGAGTAGTGGAATATAAAGAAAATATAACTCAAATCAAAATTAAACTCTAAGCCAAGCTATGTTTAAGAATAAGAAAGTCACACCAATTTATGCAAATTAGTCTCATCAAGCAATTTGAAGTATTAAGCAAATAAAAACTAATGAAAAATTACCTAAAACTTCAAACTGAAAATTAAAAGCTTAAGCATCATTTTTAGGGTCTAAAAAGGGCTATTATGTAGGCGATATCCCATGTAATAAATGTCCATCTCAAATCGAGCTTTTCGAAAACATATTATAATAGGAAATTGGACACCTGTAGTAAAAGTTATGATCAAAACAAATTTATTTGTAATAAAGATTCAATACAAATGATAATGTGCAAGTGATGCATAACTAAATTCAAAATTTGATTTACTTAAGTGGAGGTGTGTGCTTGAGTGAGTGTTTGAGTGCTTGAGTGAGTGATTAGGTGAGTGAATGAATGATTAATATGGGTAAGTGAGTGAATGAGCAAGTGTGTGGTTGAGAGTGATAAAGTATATGCAAAAGTGAGAGAGTGAGTGATTATTGTTTTGAGTGAGTGAGTGCAAATGATGGCTTAAAGTAGTGAGTGATTTATGAGTGATGTGGGTGAGTGAAAGAATGTGTGAGAGAGTGATTTTTTTGCTTGTGAAAGAGTGAAAGAAAAGGTGAGAGAGTGAGGAAGCAAGTAAGGGCCAAAATTTTTATAAGGCTTTTAAAATGGAGCACTCGACTGAGTGAGTGGTGCCACTCGACAAGTGTCCAGAGGCCATCCAAGAATACGAAAAAAAATAAGGCACGATGGGGAAAACAAAGGGGCACTCAGCTGAGTGGTGGGAACACTCGGCCGAGTGACCCAATGCTGTCCCTAAAGTTCTATTTTTCTTCTCTAATTGCCATGCACAAACCTTCCATACATTTAGTTAAACCAAATTGCCTCTAAATCATCTTAAATTAAGACTTCAAACATTACAAACCTCGATACATCAAACACTTATCTTAATCAAACTCATGCACGCTCTAAAATTGAAAGAACATGTACTAACAAAACTTAAATTCCATCTTACTAACATGGTCTTACACTTTACCTATTCTTAAATCTTCTTACTTTAAAATGCAAATTAAGATCATTCAAACTCATCAAAGCTCATCAAAAGTCAATCAAATTCATGCATGAACCTATGGATAAATAGTAATTAACAGCTTCAAAACAATTGACAGCATATAACATGATTCATACTTAATCAAATCCTTCTAAATTCTTTTAAAGCTTAATTAATTCATGCTATATCAAGTCCAAAGCAATATGTAAACCCTCAAACTAGTTAAAAGCAAATGAAGAATTCTTCCTTAAGTTCATAAAGCATCAAGCAAATAAGATCAAACTCACACCTACACAACTCAAGAAACATAAATTTATATTAAGTTCATCTAAGTTGTAATACCTCAAAAACCATATAAGTTTCTTAATTACCCTAAAAGTACTTTTTAATCTTACTTATGATAACTAAGCACAAAGATCATTTGAGGCTTATATTTAACCCAAATTGTAAACTCATGAATTAAAAGAAAAAAACACATTAAACAAAAGAAAACACGAATTAAACTATAAAAGCCTATAAAAAAATAGAAAAGAAAATTATTTAAACTAACTTACAAAACACAAAAAAATCGATAAAAATTTACATGTGCCTATGACTTAGTGAGTGATTGGCTTAACTCAGTGAGTTATGGACAGGAAGGAGATAGGCATAGAAGCCTGCTAGCTAAAGGTGCATAGGTCAAAATATATGTTAAAGTTCTGGATAGAGTTTAAATCTTTCCCAAATCTATCTATTCATTAAATCTCTCCCCAAAATCACTGGAAATATGATTTAAAATTTTATCTTTTAGAAGCAAAATCCTCACCCCAGTCATTCATCTGTGAAAAACATGCAGAATGGTGTAAAAAACCCTAAAGATGGGTGTAACTCAAAAATAGAGTCAAATTTACAAAACTTCCCTTTTGGCCATGACATAATTGACCTATGCCTATGATTCAAGCAGTTATAGGCATAACCCAGTGAGTCACGAATAGGAAGGAAATGGGCATAGGAGCTACTGGTTGGAGGTAAGCAAGTTAAAATATATGAATGATGGGCTTCTTTTAAAGAGAGATAGGCATCTATCACAAAAGAACCCTAATTTTGCAATTAAGACCACATTTTTCCCTTGGAAAAAAAGTAAAAAGACTAAACCCTAATAAAAACCTTTTAAAAATTTTGTTAAAACCAAGGACGAGGATCGACACTTTCATTCTCCATCTATAACATAGGTAACACTTCCTTATTTGATAACTCTGATATGGGCTTACTTATGACTTGACATCTACAGTTGCCCTTAATTTTGGAAATACTAGAACATTAGTGGCTAGGTGAACAAAAATTCAAAGTGAAAGAAAGAGATGCATACCTGAGGCAGTGGCTTCATCATTGATAATGATTGTTAATGGGGTAGTTACAGTCATTTTATCGACATTTTAACCCTATTCTTGATTGGGTAGTTACCATTAGCTGTTGACGTGTCAACCCTTTATTGGTGTCTGATTAGCACCAACTTATCAGGATGCAAAACAAGAATGAGTTAATGTGGTTAATGCTAGCTTGTCAACATATAGAACAACGGTTGACCAATGCTAGTGGTATTGGTGTTAGTGTGCTATTATAATCGAAGAATATGTTAAGCTTTACATGATTCATTTTTTTTAAATATGGCATTTATTACATATGAAATCTTAAAAATTAGGCAACATGGCCATTCACTTGTCATATAAAAATTTGATTGATTGATTTAACTAATTTTGGCAAATGAAAAATTATTATCTTTCTAATTTTTTTATATCAATGTTATTTTTTTCTTAATTTTTATTTTTCTCTTTTCTCTTTTTTTTTTTTAAATCTTAGGTTGCTTAGTATGTAAATAAATTAAATAAAATAAGAATGAATATGAAAAGATACATATCATAAACATAACCAAAATTAAATTTGTACATCAAAATAAGTATGAATCTCCCTGAATAAACATATAAACTATAGAGGAGAATAATAGTCAGGTCATCTGGATGCCCTGTTTAATAGTTGATGTGCTAATCCTGGTGAAGGCAGAGAAGATGATAGATGAGATAATGAGAGTTAAAAATGGTGCTATGATCATGCTATATGATGCTCGAGAGGTGGAGCCCTTTAGAACTCGAACCCCGGCAAGTGCTTAATAAGTGGATGCATTATAGTCTCAATAATCCTTGCCAGCTGCCTAACATATGACCCTAGTGCAAAATTGAATGGGTGTGATGGTCTAAATAACACTTGAGGTCCTCCCTCATACATGTTAGCTAGGCCTCTAACCCCTCATGCCTTTCTATCATAGTTTGCATCACCCTAGGAACAACACCCTTTATCCACTCTATCTGTTACCTCATCATGGTGATTGAGTCATCCACCACTTGTAAGGTGATGTCAAATTGCTATTCGAATACATTTAGGGCTACCATTATCCTATCCATGTCCTTTTGATGCTGGGCTCATATAGCCTGGATGTTCTGCAGGTGCTGCAATGTATAGCCTGGATGGTTGCCTACAACACCTGTATAGATGCCTCTATGCTAGCTAACCTTTGAGCCATGTCATATGGTGGAAGGCCTATAGTGTCTGATGGTGGTGGAGATTTAGATGTGAAGGCTCTAGGGTCAAGGTAAAGCCTGAACCTCCTGGATGTGTAATAGTATAGATGCTGTGGTTGTGACGGAGGTGAAGAGTAGCAGCTTATCTAAATCTACCCCTAGATCTATATCTATATGCTGGGTCTCTTTATGAGGTGAGTAATGAGGGCCAGGCTGGTCTCCTTATGGTTGAGGCAGCATTGGTGCTTGCTGCTCCTATCCTACTACTACTGTAAGCTCAAGCAAGTGGTAGGCCCTCATAGTATCCTTCACTGTGAATAATCTTACGTCGACCAAATCAACAAAAGTGTCTTCATGAAGAGGCTTCCTAAATGTAGCTACGATTGCCCCAAAATGGATTAGCAGTCTAGTGATCACCTCTCTTATACAAATTTTAGAAGTGGGCTGCATGGCTAACCTAAGTAGGTTTCTCATAATCTTATGGCTAATTTCAATAAACCTTCCTCGGGTCATTGGTTATAAGCTTAGAATTTTTGTTGTGTTCACCAACCCTAGGCTATCAATGCATCCTAAATATGAGTTGGAAAGGACCCTCTATATGTATTTGAAAACCCAAGTAGCTAATAAGGTGCTCTTTACTATATATGGGGGATAGAAAGCCTCTGGTAGCTTGATCTCAGCCCTATGCTATGGCTTTACTAACCTTTTAGCAATTAGAACCACCTCCACTATTGGGAGCTCCATTTCCTTTGAAAATGTTGGGCAATTGATGCTATAAATAGTCTACCTAACTGTGAATATAATACCTCTAAGCTTTTCATTAGGCCTTTTGAACCCTCTATACTAAAGAGTGGATAAAAACTTTTGAATAACCTTCGAGTAAGTAAAAAATGACTGCTTGAAGAAGCAGGTCTAGCCTGCAACTGGTAATAAAGCATTTACATCCTCTAACATGCCTATCTACTAGAGGAAGGTGTAGGATATATACCTATTAGCCCTAAACTATAAATAAGATAGGGCTTCATACTGTCACCTTTACTCGCATGACATCCACTTTGGTGTTGGTGGTACAACGGGCACTTAAGGAGGATCATGTTTAGGTGGTATCTCCAAATAGAAAATACTAATAGTTAGCTCATGAAAAAAATTCTAAAATGCAAGAAATATTCCTAAGAAAAAATTTCACATATTTAAATTGCAAGTTGTTCTAAAAATTTTGACAACATTTTAGCTTATATTGGAAATAGGTGACCTGCACACTAATACATTTAAGCATGCCACAATTTAAATACAACCTAAACCCATTATTGGGGATTTTAAAAAAAATGAAAAACTACATATAATAATCAAAAATTATTTGCAATTAGTCTATATTCATTTCAAAGTTTATATATAATTTAGCAACATTTCAACATTTCACCTTCCGCAAGCAAACAATATATTTATAAAAAATAGGCTGAAACTTTATCAAAATAACCTCAAAAGTAATTAAAAATCACCATTAATAGCCTATAATGATTACAATTTATTGAAATTGTAAACAATTAGTTAATCGAATTAGTTCATTACACTACAAAGTTAAAATTACCAAAACACCCAAAATCTAGCAACCTTTTTTTTATTTTTTATTATTCTTTTTATAATTTATAATCAAAATAAAATAATGAAAAACTAATTCCTGCCCTACTGTTAATATGTATAGGTTTAGAAAAAAATAGAAAAAAAAATTAAATTACCAAAATTATCACATATTTTTCGCCACAAAATAATTCTAATGAACAATTGTATCGTCAAACATTGAAAGAATAGAAAAAAAGGGAAAAATATAATAAAAAATACCTTGTAAGTGATAATGGAGACTTCACAAAGTGTGAGAAAACTCAAGAAAAACTATACCTCGAGGTATGCATTGTTTGGAGGGTCATTTTGGCACAAATAGTGCATAAAGTGGTGAAAAAATGAAAAAAATAAAAAGGAGGTAGGTGTCGATGGTAGAAAGAGAACAAGAAAAGAAAAGCAGACGAAGAGGGAGAAAAAATAGCCTAAAATTTAAATCTTGACATGATAGATGGGCTGCTTATGGCTTGCAGTGAGCAATAGGCATAAAGTGCTTCCTATTTGTCATTTTAACTTTGTTTTTTCTTGATTTTGGTGCCAAAACTTGATGAACACATGATCAACATGTATTTTTAATATTTTTACCTCAGAAAAGCCTATAAATTATTTTTAAGCCTTAAAATTATCCACTGTTACCAAATTATTAATTAGTTACTTGGTTTTTTGATACTCCTTAAATGTTCGAGACTCTTTCAATATTCAAGCTTAAACTCTATTGGTGCAAATATTGGTTTCTTGTTCCCTTTAAAAAAATAATGAAACAAATGCACTAAACATGCATATGCAATGCATGGGCCAAACAAAGATGAAGAGGATCGATCCATCCAAGTGAGCTAAGGCTGAGTGATGGGCATGCTATGACTCGCTCTAGTAGCCACACTCATCCCTCATGGTGATCCCATAAATAGTAGTTAGATTTTGACTTCAACAGTTTTTGCCCCCAGAACCAACAATGCTTTTAATCCATAAATATAGGCTTTATACTTTACTTCATTATTAGTGGCCTTATATCTTAACTTTTTTGGCCAAGGAAAGCTTCTCACCATTTGGAGTTACAAAAATTACACCCACTTCAGGTCCTTTACTATTAACAACTTCATCGAAGTATATTTTCCGTCCCTATATGGTAATAGCTGCTATATCCACATTAAGAAATTCATACTCAACCTTATCCCCGTCAAGGGGGTGTTCAGTTAAGAACTCCACCATAGCATGTTCCTCTATAATTTTCCTAGTGATATACTTTATATCGAACTTTTTCTCTTTAATGGATTGTGAGTAGTTAATTAGTTATTTGGGGGATCTTTGAATCCCCAATGTCCATGTGAATATTGAACTTATTTGAATATATTGATAGAGTTATGGTTTATTTCACTGGTCCTTTAATGTTATTTCATAGGTTTTGATGTTTTAATCATTTTATCTGATGGTGATGGATAAATTTATCATGTTATCTAGAATGGGTAATTGATTTAAATGTTGGAATGCAATGGATTTATCTATGCCCTATTTTCTATCTTATTTGCTATAACTTTAAGATTGCTTCGGAATGGGACTCGATAAGTTGCATGTTTTATGGTATTAGAACAGGAGTTTAGAGTAAAATGGATAGGATTTTAGGTTGTTTGGCTTTGAAATGGGAAAGTAAACCAAACCTAAGATTTAGACTCGTGTATAGGCTAATTATAAGACTTGCTCCAGAATGGGACATTTTGTGATTAGAATAGCTTGCTCTAAAATGGGATGCTTGGGTATAAAGGGTTATCCCGATTCAGTCTATATAACTTAAGATTAATTAAATTTACATTTGTGTATGGGGAGGATGAGTGAACCTAAGCAATGGTTTTAATTAATGTTTTAGTCATTAATTTCTTTAGTTTTACTTGTTTATTTTTTTATTTTGAGTATTTTGTTATTTAGATTTAGAGCTCTCTTCAATCAAAAATTGGGGAATTATCTTAGATTATTTCGCTCAACCATAGATATTTAGCATAACAACCCTTTATCCCTTAGGTATGATATTCTGGGTCTCAAATATATTCCACTATCTTATTTGCCGATTTAGTACACTTATTGAGATCTGAACAATCTACCCAAATTAGAGTAGTTCCTTTGACTCACTTCAATGTTAGACACAACTGCTATCTTTCTAACTTGAATTCCCTACTAGCTTTCGCTAACTTACTCATTCTAAAGTTACCAAAATTTCTTTGACCATAATTCTCACTATTTGCTCTCTTTATCAAGTACCCCTTTTTTGCTTCGATGATAATGTCTTTAAGGGACTCCCACTCCTTGAGTATTTTCATCTTGAGCCCTTCTTTTAGGTATGAACTCATATTCCTTATGAACAGCCTAATCTAATATAGGGTATCAAGTTTTTACTTCATCTCCATTTCTACTGCTTATGAGTTCTTTGGTAAGGATTCCAAATCTTTATCAAAATTACCAACCAAACCCTATTTTGACTATGAGCTTGAAACATTTTTCGTAAAAGATCCTCTAATACGATGGTCATCAAAACCCTTAAACCACCTCGATGAATTTATGATGGGCTACAAGAATTAAAGTGTTAGGATGATGCATGATCGTGCTATGTAACACTAATAACCACACATAAGCATAGAAATAAAAGCTTTTCAACCTTATTACTTCCCATATAGGAGCTTGTGTGGTCTCTTTCATATGTGAGCTTAGCCTATAGGTTATCGAGGGACCCAATGTTATAGGGTTTGGGTTGGTGGTCATTCTTGACACTTTCTTACATTGAGTAAACATAGGATCATGTTTCAGGAGTACACCAAGATAAGAAAGAGTTGCCTAACATAGTTTTAAAATCCCAGCATGCTCTAATTCATCTTACTGTAGAAAATAGATAGAACTTTAATCTTAAAACTCATTTATATTTAAATTAACCAAGGTACTTTAGGAGCAAGGTCTCATATCCCTAGTTCCCTCTGCCTCATGATAGCATTTGATTAGTTTTTAAAGGCTCGCTTTTAGGATTTGAGATAAAAAAAGGCTTATAAAACTCATGAAGATTGGTCGCTTTATAATAGATAAAGATTCAACCCAATTTGGTAGGACTCAGGCTTTAAGCAGGCATAAGATAACATCTTATGGTACTCATATTCTTTCGTTGATGATCAACCTATGAGAGCACCCATTTGGGCATAAGATATAGGTATTATGGAGTTGCCACCCAACAACACGTTAGGAAAGTAAGTTTAACCTTATGAAGCCCAAAATAGAGATGGTTTGAAACTTTACTCTTACTTATACCTTGATTAAGTTCCCTCCGCCTCATAACGACATTTGATTAGTTCTTAAAGGCTCATTTTTAGGATCTGAGATCGAACAAAGGCTTATAAAATTCATAAAGATTGGTCACTTTATAATAGATAATGATTCAACCCAATTTGCCAAGCCTCAAACCTTAAAAACACATAAGATAGAATTTTGAGGTACCCATATTCCTTTGTTGATGATCAACCTATGAAAGTGCCCATTTAGGCATAAGATATAGGTATTATGGAGTCGCCACCCAATAACACGTTAGGAAAGTAAGTCTAACCTCATGAAGCCCAAACTAGAGATGGTTTGGAAATTTACTCTTACTTATACCTTGATTAATGCTTATATAAAAGAGTTTTTAGGATTAATCTTTTATCACTCTTCTCACATAAATCACAAAAATAAATAAATAAAAGTACAATATAAACATATAGAGAAAGCCATAAAGAACATAAAATAAATTATCTAAAAAGGAAATAAAAATACAAGAAATATGGAATTCATTTAGATTGGGAACATTAGTTTCCATAGGAATATTTACAAAAAGAAAGAGTTATTGAGCAAATTTTAAGAAAAAAAAGGGACGTGCGATACCATTTTGATAGAAAAGAAACTCTTCATTTTATGTGATTTTGGGAAAAAATATGGACATGGGTCTATTTATTAAAAAAAATCATTTTATATTATTGAAATCATTAAGTGAAATTTTATGTTAATGTGCAAAAAATATTTTATTATTACAAACCAAATCAAAAGAAATAATGTAAAACCAAAAATAGGAAACATAGATAAATAAAGTATAAGAACTTAACATTTCTACGACAAATGCATCTAGCCTTTAGGGATCCTGTAGACACCATGATCTAAGCCAGCCTAGATTAAAGCTACGTAATGTTGAGAAACCATTTATACTTCTGGCAATGAACATGAATCTCAAAGTTTCAGCCTTGATTTTCACATAAAAATATTTATAGAAATGTGAAAATTATGATTTTCTAAGAGTTTTGAAATGAATTTAAAAAACCTTGACTTTAGGACTCTGATAGTATAACAGTCATTTGTCATGAAAGGATGCCTATCTGTGGTTGTTTTCCTTCAATCAAGGTTAGATCAAGGGGTATTTTTATAGATTTTAGGGAATCACTTAAGGGATGGCCATTTATCATGTACAGATGCTCATCTATTAGGTTATTTCTAGATTTTCCACATTTTTCAGCTTTGAAAATCTTAGATTAAAAATAAATTTTGGAGAATCTAATTAGATGCAGATTTTAAGGGATTATAGCTTCCAAATTTGGTGAATTAGAGTTAGTATTGATCTCTAACTCTTCTACAAGATAACTAACATGTTTACTTACTAATTATAATGCTATATTTCGTGCTAGTTCATTTGTTAATAATCTTTTCTATGTCATGATGATATGAATGTGTTGAATATATGATAAATCATATGTTAGTGTTTACTTTTTTCCATTAGTGCATGTTGAATACCTTGATTTAATTTTTGTATTTAAGTGTTTCTTGCTGACATAACATGGTTTAGGTTGTATTTTAGGTTATTTTTAGTTTTGGCATGCTTTTGGGCCATAGATATGCATGTTTAGGGTTTAATTGATTTTTTAAGTTTTTAGCTTAAGAAATCTACATTCTACCTATGTATTCAAGTGATTGATGGGATGAAGACCCAATAAACACCCATATGTAAATGCGATAGATGGAACATCATGGCATATTTTCCTCATCCCCTCTCTCCTTCCCCTGTGGGCCATCTGTCATCTTCTTATGGGCATCTGTGTCTTTGTTTTGGACCTTTTAGTTGTATTTTTGAGTTATTTGGTATATGGCATATGTTTTGCATGTTTAAAATCATTTTAATACTATTTTTTCCTTTATTTTGCATGTTTACTTTTTGTCCTCTTAAAATACTTTTATTTCAGTATTATTTTTATGAACATTTTTTTGTTATTCAATTTGTTTGGTTGGTATGCTAATTAATTTGCCTTTTTTCTGGTCCTACAAGTAATTATTTTTTGTACATTCATGAAGTTTATTTTGGGAGATTTACACATTTTGGAGGCCAAAGTTCAAGCGGTTTTTCCTTTTTTCCCTTTACCTTATCATATTGCATTTGATTCTTTACATTATTTAGCTATGTTTTATGCTTGTTTTATTTTATTTGTTTATCTTTTGCACTTTATTTATTTATTTATGATTTTGGATGTATTTCATTTTGGGGATGCAATATTTAGTAAAAAAGGGATTTTTTTTGGCATGATTAATAAAAGGGATTAAATGGTTTTTAATTAATTAATTTGTATTTTGTCTAATAAAATTGACCAATGTCCATTTTTTTCTCCCAAAACCACACTGTAAAAAGAGCCATAATTTTTATCAAAATTACGGTCACTCATCCCATGTTTTTCTAAAATTTATAAGGACTCTTCACTTTTTGTAAGTATTATAAGGGAACCAATGTTCCCAATCTAATAAATGTTCTGATTCATGTGTGATGTTTATTTCATTTTCACATTGGATGATTTGCTTTTGTAATAACTTAAGTAGGCTGCTTGTTTATTTATTTACCATTTTGCTTATCACTTTACAAGATAATTGTTGTGTCTACTTATTTTCTTATAATGCATCATGTGAGAATGGACGTAGTGGATTAACAATAAAAAATTAATTATAAGAAACACCTCACTAAGATGCCAAGTAAGAGTGATGTCTCAAACATCAATCTTTATTTGGGCATCAAAAGGTTGAGATTCATTTCCCAACATTTTGTTAGGTGGCAACTCCATAAAACTTACCTTTTTAAGCCTACGTTGGATGCCTTCATGGATTGACCATCAATAATAAATTGGGCCTAAACCCTTTTTTATTGTAAAGTGGATAATTTGTGAGCTATAGTGAGCCTTTTTTAGTCTTGGACACTAAAAGTGGGCCTCTAGGAACCCAATTGAAATTGAGCGAGCTCCAAAGCATGTTATAGTGTCGGCTCCACTGGGGATAAAGAAACCTTACTCCTAAAAGCATCTCGATTAAGGTACTTATAATTAGCTTTTTCTTATTAATCCTATCTACTTTTGAACTTGAATTTCTTGCATACATCCCATATATATCCTTATAATTAAGTTAGGCATTTTGATTTTAGTCCCAATGCCATCCTAAAGCATGCCCTATGTTCACTCAATTTAGGAAGGTGTCAAAGAGACTTATCAGCCTAAGTCTAGTACCAATTGGTATATGAAATGGTGACCCATCAGTTGTTATGCTTATGATGTGCTAAACTTATTGGCAAGGACCATGTTTAGGTAGCCCTAAAGTTTCATCACCCAACTATAGCCCATGTAATGATAATAGCTACTTCCCCTAGGTTATATAACCATAAAAATTCATGCTTGCTTTGTGGGCCCTTATGTATTGAACAAATCCAACTAAATAAGGAGGGTACTAAACAAATGCCGCCATGCCTCAATAGGCCCAACCCTATTTATTTTGATTATTTAAAAAAGTAATGGCCAAAACCCATAGGCTTGTGCTTTCAATTAAGAGAGGTTATGCTGTCGATTTTTTTTCATCGCACGCTATACACATCCATTGGGTTCCCTGTTGACCTATAGGCTAAGCACGCAAGGAAAGAGACCGCGTAACCTCTAGTGTAAGAGTAATAAGTTTATGAGGCTTTATCTTGCTTGTATGTGGTTGTGATTGGCATCTAAAAACACATTCATTGCAGCCATGAATCATGTATATACAATGCTCTTGCATTATCATCATGCATCATCCTTAATGCTTGACTTTTATAGCCATCATAGATTCATTTAGGTGGTTTAAAAGGTCAAGCATTTGCCTTATCTGGAGATCTACATTCAAGCTACTAGGGTTGAGATCAAAGTCAAGTTCAGAGTTAGGGTCTGAGATTAGTTCTAAGTTCAATTTAACTAAATTTTTAGAGAGCAGTAGAGAAACTACATCAGAAATGGATGATAAGATACAACTAAATAAGACTGAGAGAGGTATGGATGAGGCAATAAGGAGGATATCTTTAAAGGATAGGTTAGCCATTTCTACTTTAGAGCTTACAGTTGCACAAGTAAAGTGGATAGAAGGTTGGAAGGCGGTTCCAAAAGTTTAAGGAGAGGATGTTAGCAATGATTAGTGGTATGGTGGCTTCTTCAGCATAAAATTTTAGAGCTCAGGCTAGGATGTTTGGTTGTAGAGTAACGGAGCCAATGCATGTTAGGGATGCTACCATAAAAAATATTCTAATGCCTCAAGTACCACCAAGGGATCAGAGAGGAGAGAGGAGGCATGATCCTGATAATGATCATACCGAATAAAAAGAAGGAGAAGAGCCTCATGTGTTAGTTGTTCAAAATAGAAGCCCTAATACTGAAGATGTTGCCTTTAAAAAGTTGAAGGATAGAATAAAAGCCATGGGCCGAGTATTGTCCGTTGGAAGAGGAATGAACCTTAAAGATCTTAACTTGGATGGGGATACACCACTCCCTCAAAGTTTCAAGATGTCATATCTACCTAGATTTGATAGTACTTCTAACCCTTTTATGCATGTCAAGTAGTACACTTTAATCTTGAATGAGACCATTTTGACTACGAAGTAGAAGGTGGAATACTTTTATTTGAGATTAACGAGCCTAACAATAGACTAGTATTACTATAGACACTAGGTTCTGAGGTGGCTTTTGATCAAGGTTACTTAGGAGGAAATTTTTCTCATAGATGATAAGGAATGAAAGTGTATGGCTCTCCTTGGGTTTTTAATATTTTCAAAATAATTTTTTTGAGCTCCGCCCATTTATTTCTTTCAAAATAGGCAAAATGAGGAAAATAGTTTTTGAAATATGGATCAATCTTGATTATTTCATCCTTATCTTAGCCTAAAGAACTCATAATTTGACGATTCAAAATCCATATGAATATTAAGACATAGAACTACAACTTTCTTGAGAAATATAAACCCAGTTCAGTCCTTAAGATCCTCAAAATTAGGGTTAAAATTTGATAATCCAAATCTATCCCTACACCTAGACTAGTCTGTAGTAATTTGGTAATATCTCTTTTCATAGAGATTATTTTTAGGTGAATCCAGTTTTGATAGAAATTAGACTCATTTTTTAATAACTTTTATAGAAAGTATGACCTAATTACGAATCCATTATTCTTAGTAAATTTTAAATATCAGAATATCAATTATGTCCCTAAAAACTTCCTAGGAGCAGTCATCTGTATTTTTGCGATAAATCCCGATCTAAAAACCCAAATTGAGTGATTCTTGATATATTGGAAACTAAAACATAAGGAAAAAATGTTGTGAAGACACCTTGTCAAGAAAATGGCATCTAATAGCCTGAAAATTGGAAAAAAATTTTAGATTAGGGGTTAGTTAGCTGAGAAAATGAGTGACTTACCTGCAACTTATTGAGTTGCACCCTTTATAACTTGCCCCCATAACTTACTGAGTTATGAGGCAGCACTCACCTATTTTCCTTTCTTATCTTGCACCTAAAATATATAAACTCCAAGAGATTTTTCCTTGGTTTAGATGTTTTTGTACCAATCAAATTAGAGAGGGGTGCTTTCTCTCTTTCACCCTTTCTCTCTTCCTCTCAAGCTTTTTATAACTTGAAAAAAAAAGAACAAAACAAAATGGGAAGAGCCAGAAAAACATTTAATTCCTTATTCTCTGAGAAAAGACATCAAAAGTTAATATTCTTAAGCCTTCTACCCTCCTAACCCATTCTTTTATGTTTATTTCCATTTTTAGTGTAAATATATGTAATTTTCATTTTTTATTCTTTAACATTTTCTATTTTTTGATTTCGTGTTTAGTTTGTAATTTGTTTATTTCCTGATTTTTGTGTTTTTATAACCATGAGAATAAAGAAAAATAACTAAAAATATGCAAAAAATTGATAAACTTAAAAATGTAATTTACTATTCTCCATCTTCAACCTTTAATTTCTAATTTTTTATTTGGTTATTTTTTGAGTTTTATTAACCTAAAATGAGTTTTAATCACTTTTAAATTATTTTTAAGGTGTTTTGGTAAATATTTCTAGGCATTTGCATGAGTTATGTGGATTAAAATAGGCTAAGAATATAGTTTTTTCCATTTCTACATGAGTTTTGTTTTTCTTGGTCTTTTAGCAACTTTCGATTTTTCACATCGCTAAAAGGTTAATTCCTGGCTGTCACTTGTTCATCTTGGGGTTGGTAGTGGATTGTTAGCTATTGGGATTTATAGAGACATTTAAAAGCTCCCGTCACTAAATGCCTCCCCCCTTTGTTGCCATTCTTTTCCAGCTTCCTTATCTCCAGGCTCTTGGCAACGCTTATTTTCTCCTGTTGCTAAAAGCCTTGCACCTTTGATTTGCCATTACCGCCTACCACTCATGCTTCTCACACCCATTCTTTTTGCACGGCCTTATTCATTTTTGGGCCAACTTTGCATACTGCCAATGTTTTCTTTATTTTTCTTATTTTTATTTTAATTTCTTTTATTATTACTATAATAATAATAATAATAATAATAATAATAATAATAACAACAACAACAACAACAATAATAATATTTTGTAATTGTTTTTAGTATTATTATTCCTTTTATTATTTTTTGCTATTGTTAATTCTATAATTGCTTTTTTATAATCTTATTATTATTGTTATCAAAATCATTATTATTTCATTTTATTTACTATATACATATTTATTGTTTCATACTTATATGTGTATATATATTTATTATAATATATATTATTGTACATGTATTATTATTATTATTATTATTATTATTATTATTATTATTATTATTACATATTTACATTTTATTTTATTTCATTTTTATTTTATGTTATTTCATTTAATTTAATTTTATTTACTTTATTTTAATAATTAGATTTAAAGTTATATATATATGCACCTATGTATATATAAACAACTACATTTATTTATTTTCATTTTATTAATTTTCAGTATTTAATTTTCTTAATAAATAAATATATCAGTCCCATATATATATACATATGTATATGTGTGTTTGTGCGTGTGTGTGTGTGTATCCACCTATATATTTTATATACTATTTTTTATAACTAGCCGTTATATCTTATTCCTCACTACACACATATGCCTGAGGTGGGTGGCAGCATTTGAAGGCCATAATAAATGGGTCATGGTTATTTGTAAATTTGTAACTTAATCTTGTCTATTTATTTTATTTTGCAATTGATCTATAATAATAAATATTTTTTTAAATATTACTTAAAAACTCATCAAATAATTTTATACAAGTTTGAGTGAGATTTTCTATAATAAAAGGGACCAATGTCCCATTCTTCATCCATAAAATAACATGCAAAAAGTAAAGATTTTCTTTATAAATACAAATAATTCTTTTACTTTAAAATTAACAAATACATTTCTTTTTCAAAAGTTGCAAGGGATCCAATGTCCCTATTTTCTATCTAAGCACCAAAATTCCTTATTTTTATAAATATGTATACAAGGGCTAATGTTCCCATCAAAATGGACATTGTAAATAAACTACCCATTTTATGTATGATATATTTATTTATCATAATTTTACTATTTTTTATGTCATGCCGTTAATGTTTTTTTATGCCATGTCTTTATTGTTTTCAATGCCATGTCTTTATTGCTTTCAATATAATATGCTTTATAGCTTTCCAATGTGCTTGAGTGCACCTTACTTTTCTAGCATGTTAACTTATATGAGAAAAGAGATGAAATAATTAATCCTAAAAACCCATTTAACATTAAATAAATGTATAAATAAGAGTGAGGTCCCTAACTTATCTCTAATTTTGGGCTTATAATTTTAGAACTCATTTCCTAATGATTTATTAGGTGGTGACTCTGTGATGCCTACCTTGTGGTGCCTGGTAGATGTCTTTATAGTTTGATCACCAATAATGGAGTAAAGGTACCCGAGATGCTTTCTCATCCGACCTTAGGTCCTAAAAGCAAACTTTCGAGAACAAGTTAGATACAAATCAAGGGTTCAACATGCATCACAATCATGGGCTTGATAGGCATACTAAGAAGGATCGGGACTTATTAACAGAAGAGTTCCTTAAGCTGTATGAATGTAGCATGGTCGAAACTCAGCAAGTGGACTCAATCAAAAAGTAATATAGTGGGGTAATTTTCAGACCTATAAGTATAGAACCCTAGGGAACAAGACTAGCTCAAGAATAATTAATTAATTGGAATTATATGTTAAAAGAATGTCCCAATTGTTTGCTAAGTGTGTTGTATTGAGCAATATTAACAATTAACATAAAAGTAAATTAAACACACAATACGAATTAAACAAAGCAATAAAAATAGAGAATAAGATGGATAAAATAACAATGACTAAAAACATTACTCAAGAATCAAATCCTCCCCTTTCCTATGTAAGATTCATTTTGACATAACATTAATATATTTTAGTTGTGGACAAACCATCTAAACCTTTAGTTTTCCATTCCAAAGCTAACTACTCTAACTAATCGACTTCCCATTCCAGAGCCAACTAAATAGCTAGCATAAGCACGGGTCTTAAGACCTAAATATGAATTAGTTTTCCATTTTGGAGCAAACCAACCCAATATCCATTCATTTTCCTCTTTTTTTCTTATTTTATAACACATAAACCCTAGATCTAATAGCCTCATTCTAAAATCACCATTAAAACTACATAATATGTGAAAAAATAGAGCATGCATGATATAACTATTAAACAAGCATAAATCCATCAACTTGAATAAGATTAATGGTATAAATACTTGAATAACATCCATACTACGATAAGCATAAGGGAAAAGAAAAAAATTTGAAATATATATTTAAACAAAGAAGTTCATTTCCTTACATGGTTCGAGGGATTCAAATATCCCAAACAACTATGAAACTACTCACTAAAATGATGAAAAAAATAAAGAAAAGGGAAGAAGAAAATTTTAAACCCATTGAAGACTATAGATCCGAGGTTGAAGATGCTTCCACTCTTCATTTCCAAGCTAAACTTGATTGAAAACTATAACTTTAATATGTAAACTAAAATATAATTGTATATTTTATACTTTTGGTATCAACTATATTGAAAATGTAATTTTTACAAGTAAATCTATGTATGCTAAGTATAAAAATCTAAAAGTATGAGAAACTATAAGCTAAAACTACATCGAAAAACCCTAAACTTTAAAAAGCTAAAAAAGATCTCCTTTAAAGCCAGATGGAATGCAGTTTTTATACTTGTCTATAGAGGGACACAATAGAGACAAATGTTCTCAGCTAAGTTTAATCGGTTAAAAGAGTGTTGTAGCAGCAACACACGGTTGAGACACTTTAGTCTCAGTTGTGCATACCCTTTTGGACTAAATCATCTTCGAGCTTTACATTAGACACAGTGGGGATGTTTAATCTCAATAAGTCCTATGGTGAAATGGTGCATTTTTTGAATTTGCAAATCACATAGCTAAGACAAATGGTCTCAGCCGAGTGCGTCATTTTTTCTGCATAAAAATCAAAATTGCACCAATAAACACAAAGAAATTTCACAAATGTTAATGTAATCCTATTTGGAATAAAAAGAGAAATTTAACACTGAAACCATGGAAACACACAAAATGAGACATAAACATAGATAAAAATATACTATAAATAAATAATAAATCGGAGTTATCAAATACCTAACACTTAGCTTTTCCTTGCCCTTGAGGAAATGAAAAAACCACATTCCTGCATATCCAAGCTCAGAGAAAGAAATCACAAATTTAAAGAAAGCTAAATAACACTATAGTATAAGTCACTAACTATCATCCTAAACCAAAAATTTTTCAGGTCAAATAATACTAGCTGGTCTCTCGGTGTGTGTGTGTTAGGCCTCATGATAACTTTTAAATTTTAAAACTCCAGTGCAATCTTACAACCAAAAAAAGAATTTGTATGCAAAATTTTGCAATGTGGTTTAACTCTTGAAGCTTAAGATACTCCATAGGCCTCTTCTTTAGCACTAAAATTCGAAGGTCATCTCCATAAACAACTTTAAATAAACCAAGAAAATTAGGTCTTAGATTGGTTGCAACGTTGTTAGGGTATGGCTAACAAAGTAAAATAAAAGATATGCAAATTAGAATAGCCATTCATAACTCCACTCTCCCTAATTATGCTCCAAAAATTTCAGCTTACTCTCTACCTACTACTGAATACAAAAGTATTATTAAATGCTAGGCTACCCAAAATGCAAAATATGATTGCTCAAAAATGAGATTGCTAAAAGAAAGATAACATTGAAAATGCTCATTTGAAAGTGCATTCATTCAATTATGCTAAAAGCACTACAATTCATTTTCTTAATTCTTTAAGCTATCCCACACTATTATGAGCTATAAATTATAACTTTATTTCACTTTATTTCATTTTTTTATTTTTGTTTTTTAGTGGGGGCCTATAACATTCTCATTAAATACACTACATTCTGAAAATATTCCTACACATTTACAAGATATTCCAATGCTAATATTCTCTTTGAAAACCAACAATCATCTTTACTTATCTCTCTTTTAGTCCTCGAAAAATTTTTTCGTACTCACTCTAAAAATGGCCAATTCTATAAGGATAAGATAAAAGCTTTAAGGCTAGGACCATTAAATGAGTGTATTAGCAATTAAAAATTTGGTACACAATTAGCATATCTTAATAGGCTTAAAGGGGCTATGCAAGGGAAATACATTAGTACAGGGTAGGTTAAAAGCCTTTTAGAGGCTTAATAATAAAACCCTGCATAAATATTTTCAAGCTTTATATTTGAAATTACTATGAATGCTTTGAAGGGTGATGATGAAGATTTTAGCGCTTTAGAATTCCCATTCGATCACCTTCATACACTGGTTTTTCTGATTTTCCTAAAAATAAGCCTAAAGTGCACTTTTTATTTGGAGACATACTGGTATCAATCTAATTAAGCCTAAATGAAAAGGCAAAAAAATAACAACTAGCTGCTTTTCGATCATTCAATTGTCTTAAAATAAGTTTTTCTTAAACTAAGTTTAAATTATTCACAATGAGAACAACTAAGGGCAAACTAAACTAAAATGCTTAAGCATTAATAACAACCAAAGATAAGAAATGATAAAGCAGAAACAATAAAATAAGCTAAACAAAAGCTATAAAATGAATAAAAGTTGCAAAATAAACTAGAAACAACCAAAACCTATAAAATAATTAGACAAACATAGACTAAAGAAAATATCATTAAAACTATAAAAGAAAGATAAATAAACATAACCATAAAACGTAAAACATAGTATATCAAAACTAAAACTTAGAGAGGTTCAAACATACTAATAAACTACAAATAATAAAATGAATATAAGTTAAAGTCACTTTAAAACTACTATGGTGCTAAAGTAAATAAACAAAATATCAAACAATTCTAAATCAATAAATCCAATAATTTATCTCTATAAAATACTCCTTAGCAAAATATAAACATAACATTCTCAAAACTTTAAGGGTTAAGGAAAAATCCCTGAAACATTCCCTCCTTCGAAGGTAAAGAAGGCAAGTAGCAGTAAAAATGGGACTGTATCATCCCAAGAGCTGTTACGATCTCTTCCATCTACTCTATCATTATATCCAAGCAGCTTGTAATAGTTGTGTACTACTTAGAAGATAAGGTGATAGTTACTGCCTCAACTCATTGGAGCTATATGACTTGCTTATTCATGACCTTTCTACAGGATACTCTATCAAACACCACTGTATAACCCCGCCTTATGAATCTCGAGTCATCTATAAGAACGACCATCTTTTTTAGCATCTTTTTGTTAATGATAATTGGGTTCCTTACAGCTTTTCCCAGGCTTGTGTAATTGACTGCCTTAGCTAAAGTGGTGACTATGCCTTTAAAGGCAATTTTGGTTGACCTTTTCTTATAAGTCCACAGATCATCAATCATGGTAAAAATAAACATAACTCTATTAAGCTGGATGGCATTTTCCATTGCATAAAGTATGGTAGCCTCATTTGCATTCACATTACCATGACCATCATGGTTGCTAAAGATTGCTAAAGCTAGGCACCGGTGTATGATCCTTAAAGGGTGGTTCTTCAGATGATAGGCTTTAATATTACTTGCATAAAAATTGTAGGATCCTTCTCATCACAAATCCCATTCCATACTTCCTGTCTATTCAAATTATCAATCCCCCTCACAGTATGAGGGTCAAATCCCAAAATGGTAGAGAAATTGTTAAAGCTTATTTGGCGCAAAGTACCATTTAACCAAAACCTAACATGCCCTTTAATGGTGTGATTGTCCCTCCCTATGTGGATCCTGATTGTGGTCAAAAAATCCCTTATGAGGTGGGTGTGGACTGTCTCCCTTCTGCTGATAAATTTTACCCATCCTACATTGGTAATCATTCTCTCCAACTAATTCTTCATGTTAATTTCTTCCATCAGCACCAAGTCAATGTATGGGGTGGCCAAATATTCTTGCTATGTAAATGTGGGCTAATCCTCTCTAAATTCAGTAAGGACCCAGCTTGGGACTTTAGATTTCCTTAATTTTTAGGGGGATGAGGATGAAGATCCTGCCTTTGTTTTAGTACACTTGGGTGCCACTACAAGAGTAGAACAATTTCAATAAGTATTACTAATATCAACATAGATAACATCAATTTTAATCACACAAAGCAAAAGGAAGAAATCCATGTGTAAAGCACAACAATTGAAGCATGGGAAATGAAAGCTTTTTAAATGCAACAAAAGTGGTTAAACATGCTTTGAGTAATAAACACAAAATGATAAAAAGCAATTTAAACAATGAACAACTACAATGCATAAAAAAATCTATTTGACGCATTCTATAATAAACTCCTTGACCAATCCTATTTAAGTGATATAATTAACACCAAATTACCAAGCTTTATGCTTAGTTGCTGACAAAACCAAATTGGACAATAACACAAATGAGGTAAACTCCTAAAAGGAAAGCCATCAAAAATAGATAAAACATGGAAAGAGCAATTGAAAGCATGGTATAAATTTAACTTAAATAGAATTTTTGCTATAAAAACAAAGCTATTATAGGCATTGAGTAGAGAATTGCAAAAGATAGCATTGTATACACTCTTACGCACAAACATCTCATTGTAACAACTAAAAGCATTACTTTAAAGAAAATAATGCACACTAAATAGATGAGGTTCGGTAAAATGATAGTTTTCACTTTTTTGGGCAATTTTACAAGTATGTGGCATGCTTACACAACATCTACAAACAAAATGCACTATCTCAAGTTAATCACATGCAAATTAGTTACTCAAGTGTCTAAAGTTACAAATTGTTGAACATGCCTCAAAGAAAAGAAGCAAAATGGAATAATTCTAATTTAAACCTAACTCTAATCATGAAAAGTGTGCATTTTAACAACTCAAAGCATATTTAAAACATACAAAACATAAAATGCTAACAAAAATAAATTACTACTCTAAAGTAAAATCATGGAAAACTAAAACAAAAGTAGAGATTAAATTTATAATAACAAAAGTTGAATTACTTACTTGTTGGAAATGCTTTGCAAGAAGAAAAATGCACTATGAAGGGAGGAAATGATGTGAAATGCTAAAGTCCACAATAGAATGAAGAGTGAAAATGCATGTCTTTCGGGGTGTATTTATAGATGGACATGATAGAGTGCCCTAGGGACATAGTTAAAACCAAATGGTCTCAGCCGAGTCACACATAAAACTCAAAATGCATAGCATTGATTTTACAAAGGACATGGTTGAGACCAGTCTTGGCAAAGTGACCCAAACTATTTTAAAAAAATCCCGATTGCATATGGTAAAGACCAAATGGTCTCAACTGTGCGACCTATTTGATACCATGTGAAATAGTCTATTATTTAGTGTGTATATTTTTTCATTTAAGTAGCTAAGTATGTAATATTATATATATTTTATGTGTTTTTGTTTAATTTATGTGTTTTTCTATATTATAGGACAAGTTGGGCGTAAATATGAAGAAGGAGCATAAGTCTTGAGGAAATGTGAAGAAGAAGGAGAAAGGTCACAAGTCGTGAAGAGATTCACGACTTGAATATAAAGGAATGACACGTGAAGAAGTGCACAAGTGAAGCAGAAGCAGCAGTTGCACGAGTCATGAAAGGCTTCATGACTCGATAGGGAGAGAACAAAACCTTCACGAATCAAATAGGGCATTCACGAGAGAGGCCAAGGGTTCACAAGTGGAATAGTATGTGAAGAATCACTACTCGTAAAGGCATTCACGAGTTGGTATTGGCAACTGTTTTCAAGCGACATCATTTTTCAGCATAAGTTTTCTCAACCAACCATCAAGACCTTTCATGGCAACTTTTCATATTCATAACCATTCTGAAGAGACATGTTTATAGAGTTATTCTCTCTATAAATATGCATGGAAAGCTCTGAAGATAGGAGGAATCAGTTGATAGCTTTTTAGAACAATTTAGTGTTTTTTGGGACAAACACTTTTACGTAGTTTTTAGATGATGACAAAAGAGCAAAGCCAAATGAATAAGAGATATATCAGAAGGTCTATTTAGAAATTAAAACTTTGGGGAGTGATGATGTTTCTTTTCTCTTGTTTATTTTTATTTCAAATATGTATTTGGCTAAGTTTCTTTTGTACATTATAACTCTGCAATAGAATTTATTTAAGACATGTTATTTATTATTATGAATGAAGTTGATTTGAATTCATTTGCGTGCATTGAATTGTTTTTTATGCTTGATCACCATAATTAGCATGTTAGACAATTATTCACAATGAGAGTTAGAATTCTTTGATGGAAAAACAAATGAATTTACTTGAAGCATTGAATTTACTTAGAGATAAGAAGTTCACTTTAAGGGGTTAAAGAATTGGCATAGACCTTTATAATTTTTATTTATCTCTATAATAACATGAGAATGCTTATAAACTATAAATGAAAACACCTTTAATGACAATGAGAGTTGCTTTAAAGAACCTTGGAAATTCTCCAATCATTTTATTCATACCATTGTCTTTACTTGTTCTTAAATGAAATTACTTCTCTTAGTTCTAATGTATGTTCATACCATCATTTAAGTCATCTTTTATCCAAAATTGATTTAATATATATAATGTAGTTTAGTCATTAAACTAAATACATAATCACTATTTTATTTGATACCTATCCATCTACTCTTTGTTATTTTAATACGAAATTACTCTGTTCTATTTGGAACATTATCCTATTCATCCTATATGCAGTCTAGTGAGACTAAGGGTTAAATTAAATCTCGATCAGATTTTGGCGCTGTTGTCGGGGAACGGGTTAAATAAATTTTTATTGATTAAAATAAAGTAGTAGTTGCTTTAGGACTGTATGATATTAGTTAGTATTTTTGTGTATGAATTTTTATTTTTTGTTTTATTCTTTGTAAAAGTAGTAGAGTTTTTGTTATGATAATTTGGATATTATGATCTTAGAATAATTTGGATTATGATCTTAGACTAATGAAAATTTTCTGTTGGTTTTGTTAGGGAACTTAGGAGAAAATAAGAAGAGGAACTTAGATTACAATTAGAAGAAGAACAAAGGGCCAATTTGGAGGAAAGTCACAATATTTGAAATATGGCAAATTAAGAAAAGAGAACCCTTAGGGATTTCACCATGCCTAATATTTTTGAAAGTTTTGGAGGAATAGTGGCACCGGCCATTGCCAATAACAACTTTGAGATCAAACCTGCTGTCATACAAATGGTGCAAAATAACCAGTATGGAGGTTTGTAAGGGGAGGACCCTTATGCTCATATCCTTGCTTTTCTTAATGTTTGTGCTACATTTAAAATTAATGGAGTAAGTAATGATGTTATAAGACTTAGGTTATTTCCATTTTCTTTAAAAGAAAAAGCACAAATTTGGCTTACTAGTATACCTAGTGAGATAATCACTACTTGGGATCAACTTAAACAAGCTTTTCCTTATAAATATTTTCTACCCCATAAAATAGCAAAATTTAGAAATCAAATAACTACTTTTAAACAATTTCCAAATGAAACTATTTATTCATCTTAGGAAAGATTTAAGGAACTCCAACGATAATGTCCTCACCATGGCTTGTCAGATTGGATGATTTCTCAAATTTTTTACAATGGACTAATGGAAGAAAATAGAAATATTGTAAATGCTACTTTAAGTGGAAAATAGATGGAGAAAATAGCCAAGGAAGTAGAAACTTTGTTGGAGGAATTGGCCTCACAAGGCTATATGAGAGAGAAACCCACAATGGCTAAGGCTAAAGGATTCTTGGATTTAGATTCCATTAATCTATTGACAGCCAAAGTTGAAGCCTTGACTAAGTTGGTAATTAATTCTCAATCTAATCTTGAAAATGTGAGTCAAGTATGTGAGAAATGTGGTGGACCTCATATGTATGCTAAATGTAATGAGGGGTCTAATGAGGATGCAAGTTTTGTCTAAAGTAGTTATAATCAAAGGATGGGTCAAAATTCCAATTATCATAATCCTCAATGGAGGAACCATCCTGATTTTTCTTGGTTTAACCCAAATGCCTAATTGAACCCTCCAAATAATAACCCTATGACCAAAATACCTAACCCTTCAGTTTTTCCAATTAAACCACCTTTTAACCCCCAATTGTGAGGACCCAAAATAGGCCCTAGTAGAATTCAAGGACATAATCCCGATTATTAATGTTTAATCGAGCTTAATTAGATGAATTACTATAAGTTTATATATTGAATGATAAACTAGTTATTTATTTTTATGTGTAATTGAAATAATATTTTATTTCAAGGATCAATTGGGATATAAGTGTAATTAGGTTGTAATTAATTATATGATGAATATGTGAATTATATGTTATGAATTTTATAATGGTATAATTAAAAAGGAAAAAAAATATAAAAAAATAGTTTGAGGGCCAAATTAAAATAGGATATAAACTTAGAGGTCAATGTTAAAAATAATAAATGAGTGGGGTCAATTTTATAAGAGATAGCATATGATAGGGAAAAAATTGAAAGTAAGAAGATAATTTGTGGGTCAATGTTGAAAGAAGCTTTAAGTGGGGTTGATTAAAAAAAAAGAAAGAATCTTTGGGGCTAAACTCTTACATGCAAATAAATAAGAGAAATTTGTGTAACATGCAATTAGTTGGGGGATTAAAAGAGGAATTGTGAGGGACCAAGTGATGTCACATTCCACTTAAACTCACATGTAAGACAAGTATAAAAAGGGCTTTAGGTGAGGTGGACGGCATCTTCTTAGTGGAAAAATACAGATTTTGTATTCTCTTTTCCTCTCTCTCAAAAACTTTAGAGATCTCTCAAGGAATTCTTAAAGAAAAGTCTTTGAATATGGAGTTAATCAAGTGTAGTTAGTGTTAAACAACAAGGTAAGTGTATAAATTTGTTAGTTAATCTCTTTTTCTTCATATTCATCTTCCTTAGTTGATGATCTAATGAGTTGAATGCTGGAATTTTGGTGTTGAATGATTGGATTGATGTAAAGGAGAAGAAAAAGGTAGAAGGAACAAGGAGAAAGGAATTTTCAACTAAGGTTTGGGAACTTATTCTTCATGCATGTGTGTGAATATAAATGTTTATGCTTGGATTAATTAATTTTAATGGTAATTCATTAGTTTGTTTAGGGTTAATGAGAGATTTAAATAGGAGAAAATTGTGTTTTTGAATGTTGATGAAAAATTGGGTGTGGTTCTTGTGAACTAGCCTGCTTGTTTTATCTATATCTGAAGTTGTAGACCTCTGATTGAGGTGATTCAAAATTATAGGTAAACTAAATTCAATTATCTACAATTCATTAGAAGAAGTTGTGGCTTGATTATGTTGTTAATGAACTAATAAAATTCGTACAACTGAGCTGTTTGTGTATATAAGCAGTTTTGAACAGTTACCAATGTTTGGACCATAAATCCATGCATTTAAGTCATAATTGAGTGGGGTTTGATTCTATGTAAACTTGATAGAATGATAAACATTTTTGTAGAAGGAACCTAGAGCTAAATATGTATATAACCCATCCAAATATTTATATGAAAATTTAAGAGAGCTATTGATTTCGGTTCAAGAACCAATTATAGAATTTTGGGCATAAGTATTAGTAGAGAAGTAAAAATCTTATGCTATGAAATTCTGGAAATGTAACACCCTTATCCCTCCTTAAATTGTACCGGCGTAACGAAGACCGGAAATTTTTTTTTTCTCTTAACTTCTATACCTAAAAACCTTATCGATATTTACTTAATCAAAAACTACCTTTCGCCGCTAACTTATAACTGTCCAATTTACTATACACTTAATAAAAATTTTACAATATAACGACTGTACATAGTACTATCCCCCTGAAAAGCAGACAAACCACACAGCCTCTCAGAGGCACAACAATAAAAAGTAACAACAGTATACATTCATTCCATCCATTCCATTTGTTCACAATCCAAGACTCCTTAGTACAATAACTTCTGTTTATATTACATAACCATAAGTAAAACTTGTACACATATATACATGCCAAAATTATACAACTAGAGCAATCTAAAAGAAATCCTGCAATCTGAATTCTTGCTCCAGCTCCTGTTTACCTGCGTGCGTAAAACTACACGCTGAGCACTCAAGATGCTCAGTGGTGACTAATAATCGATACATTTCCTAACATTTCCATTATTATTCTTAAGTATTAGCATATAAATATAAACATAATTTTAAAATCAGTTATTATCACCTTTAAACAATAACTTAATATTTTTTATAAGATTATTCAATTTAGTCACATAATTACAATTTTGCCATTATAGGATCAATGATAATCTTTAAACTGATAACTGAAGCAATTTACGTTTCTTTACACTTAATTTGTCAATTATAAGAAAAATTATATTTTAGTCCTTGTTGTCCATAAAATTCACTTTTTAAGTAATTTAACTATTATCTGACTGTTTTATCCTTAATTAATCAATTCTCACTTAATTTACTATCTTTTTACACTTTTTGGGAAAATTACCATTTTGCCCCTAAACTTTCTTTTTCTTTCATTATGGTACTTCTTCATTTTCTTTTCCTACTTTTTATTGTCTTTTCATTTCTTTCTCAATTTATTACCATTATACCCCTAGTACAAATCCGGCAAAAATCTCAGACCGGATACACGGAACATGGACCCCACGGGCCCTACTAAAAAGAGAAATGATTCCCAAGGAACCATTCTCAGAACACTGCACTTTTCACTTTCACATTAACACTTAAGCTATGGAGATCAATGATCCTACCCATAGCAAAGCAAGTCGCCATGACCTGCACCGCGGTAAAGGGTGTTCCTATGGCTAGCCAACTATATCCAGAACTAGTTTTTACTGCCAGACTAATTCTAAGGGCACAATAATAATTACTTTATTAATTCTTTTCATGTCCGAAAAATTCACTAATTGACTTTCTATTTCTTTTCGTTGACATTAATATAATTTCATATAAATTAACCAATTTCACCATTTTTATGCAATTATTAATCAATAATTCAATTATTTTCAATATACATATTAACATTAAATTCTAAACAAAAATCACAATAATTTCAATAAATACCAATAAAATTTATTTATGCATTATTTATTATTTATTATCATTTTTTATTAAAATAATCAATTAATTCACTATAACTCACAACTTTTACTATATACATACACTATAAATAATCTTAAAAATTCCCAAATTAATTCCAAATATTCTCTAAAAATTCATGGATATTAATTTTCATGTCTACTATTAATTTAAGCTAACGATTATTATTTTTATGCAATTTCTCACTATACACCCTAATAATGAAATTCGTCCAACCCAACTTCACCTTCCTAAAAATTGTATTTCTTTAATTTTCATCTTCCATTCATCATTTCTCTCACTTAATTACAATTACTGTAACATATTTACATCAATTAACAACTTTAAACATTTTTGTCCTAATTACATAATTAAGAAAAATTCATAAACTTAGAAAATGTAAAGATTTATTATTCACTTACAATTTTCTCTTGAATTAGGGAGTCTAGGCTTCATTTCCCTTGCCTTTGTTCTTGGAAAAACTCCCCTCTACTTGCTCACCTACATAGGGCAGCCCATTTAAGCTTAGATTTCTTCATTTTATTGTTCTCAAATGCAAAAACCAACCTCATAACCATAATCTACACCCAAAAATCTATGGAAAATCACTAAGAAATCAATTTAAAACAATAAAATTCTCAAGCTCCAACTTACCCCTCTTTCTTTCTTTCCTTGATTTCTTCACTTCCTTTGCCCAAAACAATCAAGTGAAGCTATTTTAGTATATTAGAGGGATGGAACTACAATTCTTAAGTTGGAATTTGGGAGAAATTTTGAGTAGATATGAAGCAAGAGAGAGAGAGAGAGAAGATGGAAGGGAATTCGGCCAAGGAGGGAGAGGAAGAAGAAGAGCTGAGTTCTGGAGTTTTCTTCAGATTTTTGGTCTTTAAATATCTCTCCAATGGGCCCAAAATTGGGCCAAAATGTTGGGCTTTGCCCAACTAACTAAAAAGGCCCAATTTAGGCCCATAAAGGCCCAATTTAATTTCTATCTCTTCCAGCCATAAAATCACTCCAAAAATAATTCCATCACTCTTATCACATTAAAAATAGCTAACACGCAAATTTTTGGCTCAATTAAAGTTCGTTATCGGTCCGATTCAAATTTATCGATCGGATTCGACAACTGCCAGTGTCACTGAAAAATTCCATTCTCATCACTAAAATATTCTACACAAAAATTCATGTAGGCATGCAAAATATGGCAATATTTGGAGTTCGTTTACTATTTTTAATCGTTTACGCAAATCAAGTCACATTTCCTACCAGGGAAATTGACTCGCTAACTTTTTAGTATTTTTGACCTTTGGAGGCCCATTTGACCTTAATTTCACTTCAAATTTCAACTCCGGACTCACCATGACCAATACTTTCCGATGGTCCAATAAAATATTTTTGACTTTCGGGTATCCTTTCGGGCCCGGAAAACACTATTCACCATCGAAAAGTACTGTTCACGACTGACCCGGTGTTGAGGCCATTATATTTCTCCCCTACTAAAAGAAATTTCATCCTCGAAATTTACCTGAACTGAAAAGTAGAGGATAACACTGTCTCATCATTGCTTCGAGTTCCCATGTTGCTTCTTCGACATTATGGTGATGCCATAGGACTTTCACCAAAGGGATCTGTTTGTTCCGAAGCTGTCGAACTTCCCTAGCCAAAATCTGTACTAGTCTTTTTTCATAACTCATATCAGTTTGAACTTGTACCTCTTCAGGGGTTATCACATGACTCGGATCAGACCTATATCTGCGAAACATAGACACATGAAAGACGTCATGTATCTTCTCCAAAGCAGATGGCAATTTCAATCTATAGGCCACGGGACCCACTCGTTGAAGCACCTCATACGGACCAATGAATCTAGGGCTTAACTTGCCCTTCTTTCCAAATCTCAGAACTTTTTTCCATGGAGATACCTTCAAAAAGACCTTATCTCCGACCTGGAACTCGATATCTTTCCTTTTCAGATATGCATAAGACTTCTGACGATCCATTGCTTTCTTTAGTCTGCTTTTAATGATCTGGAATTTTTCTTCAGAGTCACAAATCAAATCTGAACACAAAAGCTTTCTTTCACTCAATTCAGTCCAGTACAAATGAGTCCTACACTTCCTACCATACAATGCTTCAAATGGAGCCATTTTCAAACTGGTTTGATAGCTGTTGTTGTAGGCGAACTCAGCTAATGGTAAATGTTTTTCCCTATTATTACCAAATTCAAGGACACAACACCGAAGCATATCCTCTAATATCTGAATCACCCGCTCGGATTGTCCATCAGTCTGAGGGTGAAAAGCCGTGCTGAGGCGAAGTCTAGTACCCAGAGCATCTTGAAAACTCTTCCAGAAGTGAGAAGTAAACTTGGGATCCCTGTCTGACATAATTGATGCAGGCACTCCATGCAATCTAACTACTTCCTTTATATAGAGTTTTGCCAGCCGGGTCAAAGAGAAATCCATCCGAACTGGCAAGAACTGAGCTGATTTGGTGAGGTGATCAACTATTACCCAAATGGCATCATGTTTCCACTGAGTCATAGGTAGCCCAGTCACAAAGTCCATGGTTACCTGATCCCACTTCCACTCTGGAATTACAAGTGGTTGAAGTAGCCCAGAAGGTACCTGATGTTCTGCTTTTACCTGTTGACATGTCAGGCATTTACCACGAATTCAGTTATATCCCGCTTCACACCTGGCCACCAATAGTAGACTTTCAAATCCTGGTACATTTTGTTACTCCTAGGATGCATAACATAGCTACTATGGTGTGCTTCTATCAGAATCTCTTTCTTCAATTCTTCCTGAGCTGGCACATAAAGTTTTCCTTTAAAATAAAGGCTTCCATCATTTGACAATGAGTAGTCACTTTCACTGTTATGCCGTAGCTTTTCCACAATATCCTTTAGTTTGTCATCTCCTTTCTGAGCCGCTTTCACTTGATGTACAAAATCTTGTTTAACTCATAGTTCAGCTATTATAGCTCCATCTGTAGCCAAACTTAAGCTGGTGTTCATTGCCCGAAGAGCTGCAAAGATCACTATTAATCATTTACACTTATCAATGCCTTGCACAAATTCATTTCAAAACATTAACATTACCTGACACAAATTTTTTGCTGAGCGCATCGGCCACTACATTTGCTTTTCCTGGATGATAGTCAATGTAGCAATCATAGTCTTTGATCAACTCTAACCAGCGTCTCTGTCTAAGATTGAGTTCTTTCTGGGTAAGCAAATACTTTAAACTCTTGTGATCTGAGTAAATGTAGCATCTTTCTCCATATAAGTAATGCCTCCATATCTTTAGTGCAAAAACAATGGCTGCTAACTCTAGATTATGAGTAGGATAGTTTTTCTCATGAGTCTTGAGTTGCCGAGAAGCATAAGCTATCACCTTGCCTTCTTGCATCAGAACGCAACCTAGCCCATTCTTGGAAGCATCACTGTAAATGACAAAATCCTTGCCTGACTCAGGTTGAGTAAGTATAGGAGCTTCTGTCAACATCGTCTTTAACTTCTCAAAACACTCTTGGCACTTGTCAGTCCACACAAATTTGACATTTTTCCGTAGCAGTCTTGTCATAGGAACTGCAATGGTGGAGAAGCCCTTGATAAATCTCCTATAGAATCCAGCTAAACCCAGAAAACTTCGCACTTAGGTTACATTCTTGGGTGGCTTCCACTGAAGGATTGCTTCAATCTTTGAAGGATCTACTTCAATACCCTCTGCTGAGATAACATGACCCAAAAAGAATACTTCATTCAGCCAAAAGTCACATTTGCTAAATTTGGCATAAAGTTGCTTTTCTCTCAATGTCTGCAATACAATCCTCAGATGTTTATCATGCTCTTCTGGTGTCTTAGAATACACCAGTATGTCATCAATGAAGACCACCACAAAATGATCCAAGTAGGGGTGAAAAACTCTGTTCATCAGGTCCATGAAAGTTGCTGGTGCATTTGTAAGCCCAAATGGCATTACCAAAAACTCATAATGGCCATACCTAGTACGAAAAGCAGTCTTAGGCACATCAATTTATTTTACCCCCATTTGATAATAGCCCGATCTCAGATCTATCTTGGAGAAGACACCCGCTCACTTAAGCTGATCAAATAGATTTTTGATGCGAGGAAGGGGATACTTGTTCTTTACTGTCACTTTATTTAGTTGCCGGTAATCTATATACAGTCGAAGAGTCCCATCCTTTTTCTTTACAAATAGGAAGGTGCTCCCTATGGAGAAGTGCTAGGTCTGATAAATCCCTTATCGAGCAACTCCTGAAGCTGAATCTTTAACTCTTTCAATTCTGCAGGTGCCATTCTATACGGAGCAATAAAGATAGGAGCAGTACCAGGAGTGACCTCAATAGAGAATTCCACTTTTCTATTAGGTGGTAAGCCTGGAAGCTCATCTGGGAACACATCCTGGAACTCCCTAACTGTAGGCACATCTGACACCTTTAAACTATCCTTATTCGCCTCCACTGCAAAACACATATATGCTTTACAGCCTTTTCTGATCAATCTTTTTGCTGTAGTAGCTGATATCACCTCCGACAAAAAATCAGATCTCGCACCTACAATAGTGATGTCATCACCATTCTGAAGATGTAATGTAACCCTCTTCTTTCTGCACTCAACAGTCGCTTGGTAGGCGGATAGCCAATCCATCCCAAGAATTAAATCAAACTCACGGAAGGGCAATTCGATAAGATTTGCTAGGAATACATGTCCCTGGACACTGATAGGACACTGTCTATATACCTTATTCACTACCACACTATGTCCCAGAGGATTACTCACTAAGATGTCCTGGTCCAAGTAGGCCTCTTTCATCCCTTTACCCCGTGCCAATTCTGTGCTAATATAGGAATGTGTGGATCCAGGATCTATCAATGCATATACAGAGTCAGATAACAGAATGAACATACCCACAATCACATCAGGAGCATCCTCCTCTTCACGAGCTCTCACAGCATATGTTTGTCCCCCCTGACCGCCTCTGTCCCTGAGACGACTAGCCAACTGGTCTGGAGGCTGACGGATTAGGGGCTGCTCCCCTACCACGGCCACGTGGTGCAGAAGATCCAGTACCGGAAGTTGGTGAAGCCACTGAAGCAGTCTGTATCATGGGACAGTCTTTGATCTGGTGATCTCGGGACCCACACTTGAAACAGGATCCTGTCAGAAATCGGCACTCCCCAGGGTGTGTCCTGCCACAATGCTCACACTGTACTGCTGACCCACTATCTTTGCCTCGGCGTGCATTAGATGTCGTGGTGGCAGTAGACTTGCCACGGGAGGCACTACCCTGTCCTCTGCCTGCTGGTGAATGACCCTGAGGTGCCTGCTGACCCTTTTGCATTTTACTCTGTCCTGACTTTCCACTGCTCTGTCCCTGCTTTCTCTTTTGCTGAAATCGGGACTGCCTCTCTGCTTGCTCAACCTGAGTAGTTTCTAACTTGAGAGCTGCATCAATCATAGTTCTCAGATCTGGGTATTTCTGGGCCCCAATGATCTGCCTCAACTCAGTATGCAGTCCCCTCTCAAATCGCTGACATAATCTCTCTTCTATAGCCAAGCCCTCATCTAAATAAGCGCTCAAAATCTCTATCATACTCAGCTATTGTACGATTTCCTTATCTCAACCTCCAAAAAGCATCTTGCATAGCAAGCCTGTATTCAGACCCAACATATTTCTTCTCAAACTGATCAATGAAGAACTTCCAATTCAGACGGTCTGTAGGTGTATGTCTCCGAACTGAGTCCCACCAAATAAAAGCTGGACCCTGAAGTAAGGCTATGACACCCTCAAGCTTCTCTTCTTCAGAACTATGGGTAATTTCAAACAATCTCTTTATTTTAAAAAGCCATGCCTCAGCAGCTGCTGGCGTCAAAGGGTCCTCACCTGAAAAATCCTCTGCTCCTAGTCTTTTCAACTGCTCCAATATAGGTCTTCTTCTAGGCGGAGCAGGCTGCTGAACCTGTATCACTGGTGGCGGTGCCTGAACCTGTGCAGCCTGAAGTCGCTGCTGGATGTAATCTGACATCAGGTAAAGGAAATCCAGCTGAGGAGGAAGAGGAGGAGGAGGCGCTACTGGTGGAGGTGTCTGCTGCGGTGGGACCTCCTGTTGCCCTATATTACTTGAGGCCACACTCCTGTTATCGCCTGCCACACGGCTCGGCTCTCCAGACATCTTTTCACTATAAAACAGAAAGGAGCAAGAATTCATTAATTCCAAAACAACTTCTCAAAATAACAATTGGCATGTATATAATCAATTTAAATCAAACATTGCACCCACTCCGATCTTAGAACCGTCTAAACCACGGCTCTGATACCACAAATTGTAACACCCTTATCCCTCCTTAAATTGTACCGACGTACCGAAGACCGAAAATTTTTTTTTTCTCTTAACTTCTATACCTAAAAACCTTATCGACATTTACTTAATCAAAAACTACCTTTCGCCGTTAACTTATAACTGTCCAATTTACTATGCACTTAATAAAAATTTTGCAATATAACGGCTGTACATAGTACTAGCCTCCTGAAAAGCAGACAAACCACACAGCCTCTCAGAGGCACAACAATAAAAAATAACAATAATATACATTCATTCCATCCATTCTATTTGTTCACAATCCAACACTCCTTAGTACAATAACTTCTGTTTACATTACATAACCATAAGTAAAACTTGTACTCATATATACATGCCAAAATTATACAACTAGAGCAATCTAAAAGAAATCCTGCAATCTGAATTCTTACTCCAGCTCCTGTTTACCTGCGCGCAGTAAAACTACACGCTGAGCACTTAAGATGCTCAGTGGTGACTAATAATCGATACATTTCCTAACATTTCCATTATT
Source organism: Excoecaria agallocha (assembly GCA_037975025.1). Taxonomy (NCBI): domain Eukaryota; kingdom Viridiplantae; phylum Streptophyta; class Magnoliopsida; order Malpighiales; family Euphorbiaceae; genus Excoecaria; species Excoecaria agallocha. Next base: position 65,395,643 of record CM075809.1, on the reverse strand, counting down.
ATTCTTAAGTATTAGCATATAAATACAAACATAATTTTAAAATCAGTTATTATCACCTTTAAACAATAACTTAATATTTTCTATAAGATTATTCAATTTAGTCACATAATTACAATTTTGCCATTATAGGATCAATGATAATCTTTAAACTGATAACTGAAGCAATTTACGTTTCTTTACACTTAATTTGTCAATTATAAGCAAAATTACATTTTAGTCCTTGTTGTCCATAAAATTCACCTTTTAAGTAATTTAACTATTATCTGACTGTTTTATCCTTAATTAATCAATTCTCACTTAATTTACTATCTTTTTACACTTTTTGGGAAAATTACCATTTTGCCCCTAAACTTTCTTTTTCTTTCATTATGGTCCTTCTTCATTTTCTTTTCCTACTTTTTATTGTCTTTTCATTTCTTTCTCAATTTATTACCATTATACCCTTAGTATAAATCCGGCAAAAATCTCAGACCGGATACACGGAACATGGATCCCACGGGCCCCACTAAAAAGAGAAATGATTCCCAAGGAACCATTCTCAGAACACTGTACTTTTTACTTTCACATTAACATTTAAGCTATGGAGATCAATGATCCTACCCATAGCAAAGCAAGTCGCCATGACCTGCACCGCGGTAAAGGGTGTTCCTATGGCTAGCCAACTATATCCAGAACTAGTTTTTACTGCCAAACTAATTCTAAGGGCACAGTAATAATTACTTTATTAATTCTTTTCAAGTCCGAAAAATTCACTAATTGACTTTCTATTTCTTTTCATTGACATTAATATAATTTCATAAAAATTAACCAATTTCACCATTTTTATGCAATTATTAATCAATAATTCAATTATTTTCAATATACATATTAACATTAAATTCTAAACAAAAATCACAATAATTTCAATAAATACCAATAAAATTTATTTATGCATTATTTATTATTTATTATCATTTTTTATTAAAATAATCAATTAATTCACTATAACTCACAACTTTTACTATATACATACACTATAAATAATCTTAAAAATTCCCAAATTAATTCCAAATATTCTCTAAAAATTCATGGATATTAATTTTCATGTCTACTATTAATTTAAGCTAACGATTATTATTTTTATGCAATTTCTCACTATACACCCTAATAATGAAATTCGGCCAACCCAACTTCACCTTCCTAAAAATTGTATTTCTTTAATTTTCATCTTCCATTCATCATTTCTCTCACTTAATTACAATTACCCTAACATATTTACATCAATTAACAACTTTAAACATTTTTGTCCTAATTACATAATTAAGAAAAATTCATAAACTTAGAAAATATAAAGATTTATTAGTCACTTATAATTTTTTCTTGAATTAGGGAGTCTAGGCTTCCTTTCCCTTACCTTTGTTCTTGGAAAAACTCCCCTCTACTTGCTCACCTACATAAGGCAGCCCATTTAAGCTTAGATTTCTTCATTTTCTTGTTCTCAAATGCAAAAACCAACCTCATAATCATAATCTACATCCAAAAATCTATGAAAAACCACTAAGAAATCAATTTAAAATATTAAAATTCTCAAGCTCCAACTTACCCCTCTTTCTTTCTTTGTTTCCTTGATTTCTTCACTTCCTTTGCCCAAAACAATCAAGTGAAGCTATTTTAGTATATTAGAGGGATGGAACTACAATTCTTAAGTTGGAACTTGGGAGAAATTTTGAGTAGATATGAAGCAAGAGAGAGAGAGAGAAGATGGAAGGGAATTCAGCCAAGGAGGGAGAGGAAGAAGAAGAGCTGAGTTCTGGAGTTTTCTCCAGATTTTTGGTCTTTAAATATCTCTCCAATGGGTCCAAAATTGGGCCAAAATGTTGGGCTTTGCCCAACTAACTAAAATGGCCCAATTTAGGCCCCTAAAGGTCTAATTTAATTTCTCTTTCTTCCAGCCATCAAATCACTCCAAAAATAATTTCATCACTCTTATCACATCAAAAATAGCTAACACGCAAATTTTTGGCTCAATCGGAGTTCGTTATTGGTCCGATTCAAACTTATCAGTCCGATTCGACAACTGTCGGTGTCACCGAAAAATTCCATTCTCATCACTAAAATATTCTACACAAAAATTTATGTAGGCATGCAAAATATGGCAATATTCGGAATTCGTTTACTATTTTTAATCGTTTACGCAAAATCAAGTCACCTTCCTTACTAGGGAAATTGACTCGCTAACATTTTAGTATTTTTGACATTTGGAGGCCCATTTGACCTCAATTTCACTTCAAATTTCAACTCCGGACTCACCATGACCAATACTTTCCAATGGTCCAATAAAATATTTTTGACTTTCGGGTATCCTTTCGGGCCCGAAAAATACTATTCACCATCGAAAAGTACCGTTCACGGCTGACCCGATGTTGAGGCCATTACATTTCTCCCCTACTAAAAGAAATTTCATCCTCGAAATTTACCTGAACTGAAAAGTAGAGGATAACGCTGTCTCATCATTGCTTCGGGTTCTCATGTTGCTTCTTCAACATTATGGTGATGCCATAAGACTTTCACCAAAGGGATCTGTTTGTTCCGAAGCTGTTGAACTTCCCTAGCCAAAATCTGTACTGGTCTTTCTTCATAACTCATATCAGTTTGAACTTGTACCTCTTTAGGGATTATCACATGACTCGGATAAGACCTATATCTGCGGAGCATAGACACATGAAAGACGTCATGTATCTTCTCCAAAGCAAATGGCAATTTCAATCTATAGGCCACGGGACCCACTCGTTGAAGCACCTCATACGGACCAATGAATCTAGGGCTTAACTTGCCCTTCTTTCCAAATCTCAGAACTTTTTTCCATGGAGATACCTTCAAAAAGACCTTATCTCCGACCTGGAACACGATATCTTTCCTTTTCAGATCTGCATAAGACATCTGACGATCCATTGCTTCCTTTAGTCTGCTTTTAATGATCTGGACTTTTTCTTCAGAGTCACGAATCAAATCCGAACCTAAAAGCTTTCTTTCACTCAATTCAGTCCAGTACAAAGGAGTCCTGCACTTCCTACCATACAATGCTTCAAATGGAGCCATTTTCAAACTGGTTTGATAGCTGTTGTTGTAGGCAAACTCAGCTAATGGTAAATGTTTTTCCCAATTAGTACCAAATTCAAGGACACAACACCGAAGCATATCCTCTAATATCTGAATCACCCGCTCGGATTGTCCATCAGTCTGAGGGTGAAAAGCCGTGCTGAGGCGAAGTCTAGTACCCAGAGCATCTTGAAAACTCTTCCAGAAGTGAGAAGTAAACTTGGGATCCCTGTCTGACATAATGGATGCAGGCACTCCATGCAATCTAACTACTTCCTTTATATAGAGTTCTGCCAGCCGGGTCAAAGAGAAATCCATCTGAACTGGCAAGAAGTGAGCTGATTTGGTGAGGCGATCAATTATTACCCAAATGGCATCATGTTTCCACTGAGTCATAGGTAGCCCAGTCACAAAGTCCATGGTTACCTGATCCTACTTCCACTATGGAATAACAAGTGGTTGAAGTAGCCCACAAGGTACCTGATGTTCTGCTTTTACCTGTTGACATGTCAGGCATTTATCCATGAATTCAGTTACATCCCGCTTCATACCTGGCCACCAATAGTAGACTTTCAAATCCTGGTACATTTTGTTACTCCCAGGATGCATAACATAGCTACTATGGTGTGCTTCTGTCAGAATCTCTTTCTTCAATTCTTCCTGAGCTGACACATAAAGTTTTCCTTTGAAATAAAGGCTTCCATCATTTGAAAATGAGTAGTCACTTTCACTGTTATGCTGTAGCTTTTCCACAATAGCCTTTAGTTTGTCATCTCCTTTCTGAGCCGCTTTCACTTGATGTACAAAATCTGGTTTAACTCGTAGTTCAGCTATTATAGCTCCATCTGTAGCCAAACTTAAGCTGGTGTTCATTGCCCGAAGAGCTGCAAAGATCACTATTAATCATTTACACTTATCAATGCCTTGCACAAATTCATTTTAAAACATTAACATTACCTGACACAAATTTTCTGCTGAGCGCTTCGGCCACTACATTTGCTTTTCCTGGATGATAGTCAATGTAGCAATCATAGTCTTTGATCAACTCTAACCAGCGTCTCTGTCTAAGATTGAGTTCTTTCTGGGTAAGCAAATACTTTAAACTCTTGTGATCTGAGTAAATGTAGCATCTTTCTCCATATAAGTAATGCCTCCATATCTTTAGTGCAAAAACAATGGCTACTAACTCTAGATCATGAGTAGGATAGTTTTTCTCATGAGTCTTAGGTTGCCGAGAAGCATAAGCTATCACCTTGCCTTCTTGCATCAGACCGCAGCCTAGCCCATTCTTGGAAGCATCACTGTAAATGACAAAATCCTTGCCTGACTCAGGTTGAGTAAGTATAGGAGCTTCTGTCAACATCGTCTTTAACTTCTCAAAACACTCTTGGAACTTGTCAGTCCACACAAATTTGACATTTTTCTGTAGCAGTCTTGTCATAGGAATTGCAATGGTGGAGAAGCCCTTGATAAATCTCCTATAGTATCCAGCTAAACCCAGAAAACTTCGCACTTCGATTACATTCTTGGGTGGCTTCCACTGAAGGATTGCTTCAATCATTGAAGGATCTACTTCAATACCCTCTGCTAAGATAACATGACCCAAAAAGGTTACTTCATTTAGCCAAAAGTCACATTTGCTAAATTTGGCATAAAGCTGCTTTTCTCTCAATGTCTGCAATACAATCCTCAGATGTTTATCATGCTCTTCTGGTGTCTTAGAATACACCAGTATGTCATCAATAAAGACCACCACAAAATGATCCAAGTATGGGTGAAAAACTCTGTTCATCAAGTCCATGAAAGCTGCTGGAGCATTTGTAAGCCCAAATGGCATGACCAAAAACTCATAATGGCCATACTTAGTACGAAAAGCAGTCTTAGGCACATCAGTTTCTTTTACCCCCATTTGATAATAGCCCGATCTCAGATCTATCTTGGAGAAGACACCCGCTTCCTTAAGCTGATCAAATAGATCTTCGATGCGAGGAAGGGGATACTTGTTCTTGACTGTCACTTTATTTAGTTGCCGGTAATCTATGCACAGTCGAAGAGTCCCATCCTTTTTCTTTACAAATAGGACAGGTGCTCCCCATGGAGAAGTTCTAGGTCTGATAAATCCCTTATCGAGCAACTCCTGAAGTTGAATCTTTAACTCTTTCAATTCTGCAGGTGCCATTCTATAATGAGCAATAGAGATAGGAGCAGTACCAGGAGTGACCTCAATGGAGAATTCCACTTCTCTATCAGGTGGTAAGCCTGGAAGCTCATCTGGGAACACATCCTGGAACTCCCTAACTGTAGGCACATCTGACACCTTTAAAATATCCTTCTTCGCCTCCATTGCAAAACACATATATGCTTCACAACCTTTTTTGATCAATCTTTTTGCTGCAGTAGCTGATATCACCTCCGATAAAAAATCAGATCTCGCACCTGCAATAGTGATGTCATCACCATTCTGAAGCTGTAATGTAACCCTCTTCTTTCTGCACTCGACAGTCGCTTGGTAGGCGGATAGCCAATCCATCCCAAGAATTAAATCAAACTCATGGAAGGGCAATTCGATAAGATTTCCCAGGAACATATGTCCCTGGACACTGATAGGACACTGTCTATATACCTTATTCACTACCACACTATGTCCCAGAGGATTACTCACCAAGATGTCCTGGTCCAAGTAGGCCTTTTTCATCCCTTTACCCCGTGCCAATTCTGTGCTAATATAGGAATGTGTGGATCCAGGATCTATCATTGCATATACAGAGTCAGATAACAGAATGAACTTACCCATAATCACATCAGGAGCATCCTCCTCTTCACGAGCTCTCACAGCATATGTCTGTCCCCCTGACCGCCTCTGTCCCTGAGACGACTGGCCAACTGGTCTGGAGGCTGACGAATTAGGGGCTGCTCCCCTACCACGGCCACGTGGTGCAGAAGATCCAGTACCGGAAGCTAGTGAAGCTACTGAAGCAGTCTGTATCATGGGATAGTCTTTGATCTCGTGATCTTGGGACCCACACTTGAAACAGGCTCCTGTCAGAAATCGGCACTCCCCAGGGTTTGTCTTGTCACAATGCTCACACTGTACTGCTGACCCACTATCTTTGCCTCGGGGTGCACTAGATGTCGTGGTGGTAGTAGACTTGCCACGGGAGGCACTACCCTGTCCTCTGCCTGCTGGTGAATGACCCTGAGGTGCCTGCTGACCCTTTTGCTTTTTACTCTGTCCTGACTTTCCACTTCTCTGTCCCTGCTTTCTCTTTTGCTGAAATCGGGACTGCCTCTCTGCTTGCTCAACTTGAGTAGTTTCTAACTTGAGAGCTGCATCAATCATAGTTCTCAGATCTGGGTATTTCTGGGCCCCGATGATCTGCCTCAACTCAGTATGCAGTCCCCTCTCAAATCGCTGACATAATCTCTCTTCTGTAGCCAAGCCCTCATCTAAATAAGCGCTCAAAATCTCTATCATACTCAGCTATTGTACGGTTTCCTTGTCTCAGCCTCCAAAAAGCATCTTGCATAGCAAGCCTGTATTCAGACCCAACATATTTCTTCTCAAACTGATCAATGAAGAACTTCCAATTCAGACGGTCTGTAGGTGTATGTCTCCGAACTGAGTCCCACCAAATAAAAGCTGGACCCTGAAGCAAGGCTATGATACCCTCAAGCTTCTCTTCTTCAGAACTATGGGTAATTTCAAACAATCTCTTTATTTTAAAAAGCCATGCCTCAGCAGCTGCTGGCGTTAAAGGGTCCTCACCTGAAAAATCCTCTGCTCCCAGTCTTTTCAACTGCTCCAATATAGGTCTTCTTCTAGGCGGAGCAGGCTGCTGAACCTGTATCACTGGTGGCGGTGCTTGAACCTGTGCAGCCTAAAGTCGCTGCTGGATGTAATCTGACATCAGGTTAAGGAAATCCAGCTGAGGAGGAGGATGAGGAGGAGGCGCTACTGGTGGAGGTGCCTGCTGCGGTGGGACCTCCTGTTGCCCCATATTACTTAAGGCCTCACTCCTGTTATCGCCTGCCTCACGGCTCGGCTCTCCAGACATCTTTTCACTATAAAATAGAAAGGAGCAAGAATTCATTAATTCCAAAACAACTTCTCAAAATAACAATTGGCATGTATATAATCAATTTAAATCAAACATTGCATCCACTTCGATCTTAGAACCGTCTAAACCACGGCTCTGATACCACAAATTGTAACACCCTTATCCCTCCTTAAATTGTACCGATGTACCGAAGATCGGAAATTTTTTTTTCTCTTAACTTCTATACCTAAAAACCTTATCGACATTTACTTAATCAAAAACTACCTTTCGCCGTTAACTTATAACTGTCCAATTTACTATGCACTTAATAAAAATTTTACAATATAACGGCTGTACATAGTACTAGCCCCCTGAAAAGTAGACAAACCACACAGCCTCTCAGAGGCACAACAATCAAAAATAACAACAGTATACATTCATTCCATCCATTCCATTTGTTCACAATCCAACACTCCTTAGTACAATAACTTTTGTTTACATTACATAACCATAAGTAAAACTTATACTCATATATACATGCCAAAATTATACAACTAGAGCAATCTAAAAGAAATCCTGCAATCTGAATTCTTGCTCCAGCTCCTGTTTAGCTGCGCGCAGTAAAACTACACTCTGAGCACTCAAGATGCTCAGTGGTGACTAATAATCGATACATTTCCTAACATTTCCATTATTATTCTTAAGTATTAGCATATAAATATAAACATAATTTTAAAATCAGTTATTATCACCTTTAAACAATAACTTAACATTTTCTATAAGATTATTCAATTTAATCACATAATTACAATTTTGCCATTATAGGATCAATGATAATCTTTAAACTGATAACTGAAGCAATTTACGTTTCTTTACACTTAAGTTGTCAATTATAAGAAAAATTACATTTTAGTCCTTGTTGTCCATAAAATTCACTTTTTAAGTAATTTAACTATTATCTGACTGTTTTATCCTTAATTAATCAATTCTCACTTAATTTACTATCTTTTTACACTTTTTGGAAAAATTATCATTTTGCCCCTAAACTTTCTTTTTCTTTCATTATGGTCCTTCTTCACTTTCTTTTCCTACTTTTTATTGTCTTTTCATTTCTTTCTCAATTTATTACCATTATGCCCCTAGTACAAATCCGGCAAAAATCTCAGACCGGATACACGAAACATGGACCCCACGGGTCCCACTTAAAAGAGAAATGATTCCCAAGGAACCATTCTCGGAACACTGTACTTTTCACTGTCACATTAACACTTAAGCTATGGAGATCAATGATCCTACCCATAGCAAAGCAAGTCGCCATGACCTGCACCGCGGTAAAGGGTGTTCCTATGGCTAGCCAACTATATCCGGAACTAGTTTTTACTGCCAGACTAATTCTAAGGGCACAGTAATAATTACTTTATTAATTCTTTTCAAGTCCGAAAAATTCACTAATTGACTTTCTATTTCTTTTCGTTGACATTAATTTAATTTCATATAAATTAACCAATTTCACCATTTTTATGCAATTATTAATCAATAATTTTCAATATACATATTAACATTAAATTCTAAACAAAAATCACAATAATTTCAATAAATGCCAATAAAATTTATTTATGCATTATTTATTATTTATTATCATTTTTCATTAAAATAATCAATTAATTCACTATAACTCACAACTTTTACTATATACATACACTATAAATAATCTTAAAAATCCCAAATTAATTCCAAATATTCTCTAAAAAATCATGGACATTAATTTTCATGTCTACTATTAATTTAAGCTAACAATTATTATTTTTATGAAATTTCTCACTATACACCCTAATGATGAAATTCGGCCAACCCAACTTCACCTTCCTAAAAATTGTATTTCTTTCATTTTCATCTTCCATTCATCATTTCTCTCACTTAATTACAATTACCCTAACATATTTACATCAATTAACAACTTTAAACATTTTTGTCCTAATTACATAATTAAGAAAAATTCATAAACTTAGAAAATGTAAAGATTTATTAGTCACTTACAATTTTCTCTTGAATTAGGGAGTCTAGGCTTCCTTTCCCTTGCCTTTGTTCTTGAAAAAACTCCCCTCTACTTGCTCACCTACATAGGGCAGCCCATTTAAGCTTAGATTTCTTCATTTTCTTGTTCTCAAATGCAAAAACCAACCTCATAATCATAATCTACATCCAAAAATCTATGAAAAACCACTAAAAAATTAATTTAAAACATTAAAATTCTCAAGCTCCAACTTACCCCTCTTTCTTTCTTTCCTTGATTTCTTCACTTCCTTTGCCCAAAAAAATCAAGTGAAGCTGATTTTAGTATATTAGAGGGATGGAACTACAATTCCTAAGTTGGAATTTGGGAGAAATTTTGAGTAGATATGAAGCAAGAGTGAGAGAGAGAAGATGGAAGGGAATTCGGCCAAGGAGGGAGAGGAAGAAGAAGAGCTGAGTTCTGGAGTTTTCTCCAGATTTTTGGTCTTTAAATATCTCTCCAATGGGCCCAAAATTGGGCCAAAATGTTGGGCTTTGCCCAACTAACTAAAAAGGCCCAATTTAGGCCCCTAAAGGCCCAATTTAATTTCTCTCTCTTCCAGCCATTAAATCACTCCAAAAATAATTTCATCACTCTTATCACATCAAAAATAGCTAACACGCAAATTTTTGGCTCAATCGGAGTTCGTTATCGATCCGATTCAAACTTATCGGTCCGATTCGATAATTGCCGGCGTTACCGAAAAATTCCATTCTCATCACTAAAATATTCTACACAAAAATTCATGTAGGCATGCAAAATATGGTAATATTCGGAGTTTATTTACTATTTTTAATCGTTTACGCAAAATCAAGTCACCTTCCCTACCAAGGAAATTGACTCGCTAACTTTTTAGTATTTTTGACCTTTGGGAAGAGGCCCATTTGACCTCAATTTCACTTCAAATTTCAACTCCGGACTCACCATGACCAATACTTTCCGATGGTCCAATAAAATATTTTTGACTTTCAGGTATCCTTTCGGGTCCGAAAAATACTTTTCACCATCGGAAAGTACTGTTCACGGCGGATCCGGTGTTGACGCCATTACAGGAAAAACATAGATACCTAGGATCACGTTTTTGATGAAGAAATGTTGGTCTAAATCCTCTTAATTTTATGCTATAAATTTTTGTAAGTGATAGCAAACACTATTTTGGTTCTACGAACAACCTATAGTATTTCTCAAATATCTTGAGCTATAGGTAAGAGATTAAAGTGAATTTTGATGCTCTGGAAACTAGACACATAGGGGAATAATATTATAGAGATAATTTAGCCTAAAATGACATTTTTAAAATTCATTTGTGGCTCACAAGTTGAGTCTAGAATGCTGCCCTGTGCAGAATTTTAATGTGTCTTACATTATGGTTTTTCTTATATAGTTAAGTTAAATATGTGTCCATATGAATAAATAATGAATCGGATATGGCATGTGAAATGATTATTAACAAAGGTCTATATATATATATATGTGTGCATAGGTAAAGATATATGATAAAGATATCAAATATTTATATTGATCAAACTTATGTACATGGTTGTTATGTGCAATTATGCTTTCATGTACATATTTTTAATGATGGAGTAAATGTTTATTTGATGCATGCATGTATACTATGAAGTTAAGAAATGTCTAAATATGATAAATGAAGGTTTTTAATGTACAACTATCATATGATTACATGAATGTAATCTATATAAATGTATATATATGTAAATGTCTAAATGATTATACACAATTTTGTTTGATCTCTTGAAGATTACTATGATACTTATAGTTTGAAATGTCAATTTTACTTGTATAAAGAAGTAATGTGATCTGTAGAATATATGTGTGTATATATATATATATATATATATATATATATATATATATATATATATATATATATATATATATATATATATATATATATATATATATATAGTATGATCTTACATGATTGGGTTCAAAAGATGTTTAAAGTAATGATTTAGAGAATATGTTTAAAGTGAAATGCATGAATATGTCTTTATTTAATTGAAATGACATGATTAAGCATTTGTGATGTCACATGTTAGCATGCTAAAATATAGATCTACAGAGCAATAGACTCAATTATAGAAATCTTATTAAAGTATATAATGGCAATGTTATATGTGACTATGTATACAAGTGTATGCATTAGAGAGAGAGTATTTTGTCATGTGATTGTTACATGAGCAAATTGTATAAATTGTTTTATGAATTATGCATATATGTTGATGCACTAAAGAAGATATATATTTGTACATGATTATGCACAGGTGCAAATAGTATTATATAGATACAACCATGTTATACGAAATAGTTACAGGATTGAAAAAGATTTCAAATACAGAATAGTAATACCCAATAGTGAGCATGTTCAAAGGGTTACATAAAGTTACACATGAGCATGTATATGAGTACATTGTTTGTTGTTACACAAGAATATACATATGCATATAAGAATATGAATGAATAAAGGAAAGATAAAGTAAAAATATTGTACTGCCTGCTTTGAATCTAAGAACTGGATAGATAGGCATGCCTATAAGGGTACCTTGCAGTTGTGATAGTTTTAACCCCGTTTGGGTTGTAGTTAACCTCGTTTGGGTGACTAAATAGACATGGTCCCATTTGGATCATATTCAACCCCGTTTGGGTTGTAGTCAACCTCGTTTGGGTGACTAAACAGACTTGTACCTTTAGGTGCCTCCATTATAATCAATCAATTTATACCTTCAGGTATCTTATTTGTACCTTCGGGTGCTATCGTATAACCCGTTATCCATCTCTTTAAAATAGTGCAGGCTTTTGATGGGGATTTAATTGAACTCTTAGTCTCACTAGACTGCGTATAGGATGAGTAAGGTATCGTTCCAAAGGGAACGGGGTAAATTTTGTATTGAAACCACAAAGAGTAAATGGATAGGCAACGAATAAAATGGAAATTATGTATTTAATTAAATATCTAAACTACTTTGCATAGATTAAATTAATTTGGATTAAAGATGACTTAAATGATGGTATGAACATACATTAGAAATATGAAATAGTAATTCATTTAAGAACAAGTTCTAGATAATTATATAAATAAAGTGACTGGAGAATTTAGCCAAGATTCTTTAAAGCAACTCTCGTTGTCAGTAAAGATGTTTTTATTTAGAGTCTATAAGCACTCTCATGTCATTATAGAGATAAATAAAAATTATGAAGCTCTATGCCAATTCTTTAACCCCTCAAAGTGAATTCCTTAAGTCAAATTAAAGGAATTCAATGCTTCAAGTACATTCATTTGTTTTTCCATCAAATAATTCCAACTCTCGTTGCGAATAAATTAACTATCATGCCAAATATGGTGGCCAATCATACATAGAAAATCAATGCACACAAATGGATGTAAATCGTGCTTCATTCATAATAATAATAAACATGTCTTAAACAAATACTAGTACATATTTATAATGTACAAAGGAAACTAGCCAAATACATATTTGAATTAAAGATAAACAAGAGAAAGAAACTTATCTCTTATTCCTTTGGCTATGTCCCTTTGTAATCATCTAATAAAAGCTAAGTAAAAATGTTTATCCAAAATAATAACTATACTTCTAAAAACTAAAATATTGATTGATCTCTTTCTTGTTCAGCATCTTGGATCCCTATTTATAGAGATTAAGTCTACAGATATGTCCCTTCAGAATAGTTGTCAATCATGGAAAGTTGCCCTGAAAAGTCCTGATGGTTGGCTGAAGGATCGGGTGAAAAAAAGGTGGCATCGTTTGGGAGCAAGCGTCATGTTCGACTCGTGAACACCTTCATGAGTCGTGAATTCCATCAAACTGTCTTCACTCGTAAATCTCCCTCCGACTCGTGACATTCCTGCTGACTCGTGAACTTGTGTGTGAGTTGTGAACTTTTGTGTGACTTGTGAAGTTTGTGTGACTCGTGAAGTTTTGTGTGACTCGTGAGCTTGGTTGTGAGTCGTGAGCCTGGTTGTGAGTCGTGAGCCTGGTTGTGAGTCGTGAGCCTGGTTGTGAGTCGTGAACCTGGTTGTGAGTCACGCACTGCATCATGACTTGTTTGATCTTTCTTCCTTTTTGCACCCAAATTACCCTACAATGCAAATAAACACATAAAATAGACAAAAATACATAAAATATAAATAATTTAACATACTTAGCTACCTAAATGAAAGATAATATACATTAAATAATATACCATTTTATATGGTATCAGCTTTATACCAAAGTTAAGAAAAGTTTGATGTTTAACTTAAAGTTTCATGAAGCATGAAAATTCATAAATTGATTTCATAATCTAATTTATATGTGAAATTCCTTTTCATCACATATGGAAATTATGATATTAAAAGAGGCTGCAATGTACACTTATGCATGATTATCGCATATAGAAATAGTATGTACAAAGTTATATAAATGAACTAGTGCATCACTAATATCTAGTTATGGACTATATTAGAGATAGTATGTTTTCTATAGTAATATCTTGCTTGCTTGAAGTAGATAAATGACTTGCAAGATTCGTCATGTATGAAAGCTATGAAAATGTTTTGCTGAAATATGTATTTTCTATAGCAATAGAATATAAGAGTTATGTATAGGTATTCATGTTGGTGATTGCTTTCAAATTAATACATTGGATTATATGCTTCCCCAAATCTTCTCGTTCTTGCTCTTTATTGAGAATTGATGTAAAATGTCTTGTGCGTACACATAATCTATTTACAGATTTACAAGTGATAAAGTTCACATGATAATGGTATTTGAGATGGAAGCGAGCTAGAAATTCTATATATGCATTGGTACAATAAGTATTACAAATATAATTCTAGATTGATAAATGATAAACTTTCATAGTACTAATGCTCTGTTTTACTTACGAATATGCATATGTCCTTGTTGATCATAAGCTTATATGTGAATATATATATATATATATATATATATATATATATATATATATATATATAAATGGAAGGAATGACTGATGACTGAGTATAAATAGTGGTATATCATTCAATGAATGAATCGCAAGTCTAAAGGATAAATATGCTTATATGATTAAATGTTGTGTATATAAAGCATCAATGCCGAATTTACTATCATCAAATCATTTGGTTATCATGTGTGGACTCTTATCTGTATTTTTTTTTAAATTGAGCATAAGTTATACTTATAGTTCATGATGTATGCTTATTAGCGACCACTGTGAGTGTTCGTTTGTCATATTTGTGTTCCCCACTAAGCTTTATAGCTTAGCACGGGTTCTTTATTCGTGTAGGTTACGAGGATAGGACTTTATCCCAGGACTGATATCTGTAGTAGGTTGGCTAACACAAGTCTTAGAAGATTGGTGGTAGAGTCTTCTCTTTGTCCTTTTATTTTGTAGTTATGGAAAATTTAATTATGTTGCAAATTTTGTATAAGTACTAATGTTATGTTTGAGAAAACATTGTAATGTATTAAGGACTTTTATATAATTAAGGTATTACTTTTAAGTTCACATGACATGGTTTTAATTTCTTCTATAAGTTATCTAATAAGAAATTTTTTCAGCTTGAGAACGTTGTAATATATGTCTTATGGTATAAGATATTGTGGTAATAGCTAAGTATAGGATATAGGTGTTCAACCAACAACCTAAATCACCATCTTAAGAATTTAATGGGCAATTTTTTAACCATCAAATGGACTACTAACAAACAAAATGAGAAGCAATTTAAGCAAATAAAATACAAAGATTGACTAACTTGTTACCCACAATAAGATTCTTGAAACCCAATTGGCTTGACAAGCCACTTCTAGTGCAAAAACTATTAGGCAAACTCCCAAGCCAACTAGAATTTTTGCATCATAAATCGGTTCAATCTATTATGTTAAGAAGTGGAAAGAATATTAAGAGTGATATTAGGGGTAAAAATGATTCATTTGTGGATGAAGAGCATGCTATAAAAGCTAGGAAAAATGATGATGTGAAAAAGAAGTCTAATGACTCTAAGGAAAAGATGACTTCATCTAGGGAAGATGACCCTAAAGTTAATTTAAATGTTTTACCTTTTCCTCAAAGATTTATTAGAAGGAATCTTGATAAGCAATTTGGAAAATTTTTTAATTATTTGAAGGAACTTACTATAACTATACCTTTTGTGGATGCAATTAAAGATATGCCTTAATGCAAAAATTTTTTAAAAGAGATTGTAAGTCACAAAGGTAAACTTGAAGAATATGGTTATGTTTCCTTGTTAGAAGAATCTAAAACAATGTATTCTAAGTATCCACCTAAGCTAATGGATCCGAGTTGTTTTACAGTTCCTTGTGTGATAGCTGAAACTCATTTTGATAAGGCATTATGTGACATGAGTGCTAGTATTAGTCTTATACCCTATTCTATTTATAAAAGGTTTGATTTAGGTGAATTAAAGCCTACTAACATGTGTTTGTCTATGGAAAATAAATCTATTTTACACCCTATAAAAATACTTGAAAATATCCCTACCAAAGTGGGTAAATTTGTGATACTTGTTGATTTTGTTGTGCTTGAAATGGATGAGGATCCTGAAATTTCTATTTTGTTTGGTAGGCCTTTCCTAATTACTACTAGGGCTATTTTTGATATGAAAAATGGAAAAATATCTCTTGAATTTAATGGTGAAACAATTGAGTTTAATGTATTTGGGTTGGTTAAGTCTTCACCAATAGAAGTTGTGAATAAGATTGATGCATATGATGTTCTGGATGAGTGCATTGATAATATTGTTCATAATTGTGTTAGTCAAAACCCTATTATACTTTATATTTTAAATGAAAGTTGTGATGAGATTTTGCAAGTTGCCTCTTATCCTTTTCATCGAGGATTCTCAAAGTTTGAATCTTTGAGAAAGGATGAGGTTATCCCATCAAAGACATCAAATGAGGAAGTTAAACTTTAACTTAAGCCTTTACCTTCAAGCTTAAGGTACGATTATCTTGATTCAAAATTTCAATTACCTTTCATTGTTAATTCTTCGATTGATAAGAAAAGTGTGAGTGCTTTGCGTGATATTTTGCTTGATCATAGAAATGCTATGGGGTACTCTACAAGTGATTTGAAAGGGATTGCACCAAAAATTTGCATGCATAGAATTTTATTATAAGAGGATTCTAAGCCTTCAATTGAAGGTCAAAGAAGGCTTAATCCAACTATAAAGGAGGTAGTGAGGAAAGAGATTATTAAATTTCTTGATAATGGCATAATATATTCTATTAGTGATAATAAGTGGGTGAGTCCTATTCAAGTTATCATTAAAAAAGGGTGGCTTAACTGTTATTCGTAATGACAATAATGATTTAATCCCTACTAGAACTATCATGGGATGGCATATGTGTGTTAACTATAGAAAATTGAATAAATCTACAAGGAATGACCATTTCCCTTTGCTTTTTATTGACCAAGTCATTGAAAGATTAGCCAATTTTTCTTATTTTTGTTACTTAGATGGTCTAAGTGGTTTTTATCAAATACCTATACATCCATATGATCAATCTAAGATAACTTTTACATATCCATATGGAACATTTGTATTTAGGTGTATGCATTTTGGTTTGTGTAATGCATCGGCCACCTTTCAAAGATGCATATTCTGTATTTTTAGTGATCTCATCGATCAATGTGTATAAGTTTTTATGGATGATTTTAGTGTGTATGGCACTACGTATGAAAATTATTTATCTAATCTTTCTAAGGTGATTGATAAATGCATGGAGCATGGTTTGGTCTTAAATTGGGAGAAGTGTCATTTCATGGCACAAAAGGGTATTGTCTTAGGTCATTTAGTCTCTAATAGGGAGATTAAGGTTGATAGAGCTAAAATTGAAATTATTGCTAATTTTTCTCTTCCTAAGTATTTAGGTGTATGCATTTTGGTTTGTGTAATGCATCGGCCACCTTTCAAAGATGCATATTATGTATTTTTAGTGATCTCATCGATCAATGTGTATAAGTTTTTATGGATGATTTTAGTGTGTATGGCACTACGTATGAAAATTGTTTGTCTAATCTTTCTAAGGTGATTGATAAATGCATGGAGCATGGTTTGGTCTTAAATTGGGAGAAGTGTCATTTCATGGCACAAAAGGGTATTGTCTTAGGTCATTTAGTCTCTAATAGGGGGATTAAGGTTGATAGAGCTAAAATTGAAATTATTGCTAATTTTCCTCTTCCTAAGTATTTAGGTGTATGCATTTTGGTTTGTGTAATGCATCGGCCACCTTTCAAAGATGCATATTCTGTATTTTTAGTGATCTCATCGATCAATGTGTATAAGTTTTTATGGATGATTTTAGTGTGTATGGCACTACGTATGAAAATTGTTTGTCTAATCTTTATAAGGTGATTGATAAATGCATGGAGCATGGTTTGGTCTTAAATTGGGAGAAGTGTCATTTCATGGCACAAAAGGGTATTGTCTTAGGTCATTTAGTATCTAATAGGGGGATTAAGGTTGATAGAGCTAAAATTGAAATTATTGCTAGTTTTCCTCTTCCTAAAAATGTTAAAAATGTTAGAAGCTTTCTAGGTTATGCTGGATTTTATAGAAGGTTCATAAGAGATTTTTCTAAGATAGCCAAACCTTTGTGCACATTATTAGGAAAAGATTTTGAATTTAATTTTGATGAGGCATGTTTTAATTCTTTTGAAACTCTTAAACATGCTCTTATTACTTCACCAGTGTCGGAATTGCCAAATTGGGAGCAACCATTTGAGTTGATGTGTGATGCTAGTAATTATGTCGTTGGGACTGTTTTAGGACAAAGAATTGATGGGAAGCCTTATGTTATCTATTATGCTAGTAAGTTACTAGATGATGCCAAAATTAATTACTCTACAACTAAAAAAGAACTCTTGGCCATAGTTTATGCATTTGATAAATTTTGGACTTATCTTGTAGGGCAAAAATTCATTTTTATTCTGATCATGCTGCCCTCAAGTACCTCTTGACTAAAAAAGATGCTAAGCCTAGGTTGCTAAGATGGATTTTAATGTTGCAAGAGTTTGATTGGGAGATAAGAGATAAGAAAGGGAAAGAGAACTTAGTTGCTGATCATTTATCTAGGTTGACCCAAAGTGTTTTGAAGGATAGTGATGATGGTGAGCCCATTGATGAAGCTTTTCATGGGGAACATCTCTTTAGTGTAGTTTCAAGGGATGTTCCATGGTTTGCTGATATATCAAACTATTTGGTAAGTGGTGTACTTTCCTATGATCTTGATTATAGGCAAAGGAAGAAATTCCTTCATGATGTAAAATTTTATTATTGGGAAGAACCTTTGTTATACAGGAGGTGTGCTGATGGGCTGATTAGGAGGTATATTCCTCATGAGGAGGTGAGTGATGAGGTGGCTCATTGTTATTCATATGCTGTAGGAGGTCATTTTGGAGTTGCTAAGACGGCCTTCAGGGTGTTGCAAGCTGGGTTTTAATTGGTGGTCCACATTGTTTAAGGATGTAAAAGGATTTATGCTTAGTTGTGATAAGTGCCAAAGAATGGAGAATTTATCTAAAAGGAATGAGATGCCCTTAAATGGAATTTTAGAAGTTGAATTATTTGATGTTTGGGGTATGGATTTTATTGGACAATTTCCAAGTTCTTTAGGTAATAAATATATTTTGGTTATGGTTAACAATGTCTCAAAATGGGTGGAAGCAATTCCAATCATTACTAATGATGCTAAGGTGGTCAAGAAAATGCTTAAGAAAATTATATTTCCTAGATTTGGAACACCTAGGACAATTATTAGTGATGGTGGATCTCATTTTTGCAATAGAGAGAAATTATTAAAGAAATATAGTGTCACCCATAAAATTGCTACATCTTATCACCCTTAAACTAGTGGGCAAGTTGAAATTAGCAATAGAGAGCTTAAGTGGATATTGGAGAAAATGGTCTCTAGATTAAGAAAGGATTGGGCACTTAAGCTAGATGATGCTCTTTGGGCATATAGAATAACTTTTAAAACTCCTATAGGCCTTACTCTTTATCAATTGGTTTATGGTAAATCTTGTCATTTACCTGTTGAAATAGAACACAAGGCTTATTAGGCCACTAGGGTATTAAATTTTGATATGCAATAAGTTGGTAGGAAGAGATTGCTTCAACTACAAGAACTTGAAGAACTTCGTATGAATGCTTATGAAAATGCTAAGTTATATAAAGAGAGAACTAAATTATGGCATGATAAGCATGTATTAAAGAAAGAATTTTAGGTTGGAGATTAGTTTTGTTGTATAATTCAAGATTGAAGCTATTTCCTGGTAAATTAAAATCTAGGTGGTCGGGTCCTTTCAAGGTGGTCCAAATTTCCTCTTATGAAGCTGTGGATATTGCTAATGACAAAGGGGAGGTTTTTAAGGTTAATGGACATAGGTTAAAGCCTTATTTCGTTGGTGATGTATTAGTTCATGTCCAAACATTTTCTTTATTGAATTCTTCTCCTGCATAAAAAAAAAATTTGTCTTTAGGATTAGTTTTCTTAATTTAGTTTTTGTTTGTTTTATGGTTTATTTTTGATTATGTTTTATGTATTTTATAGTTTTAGTTTTTATTGTTTAATAACTATCTTGTCTTCTTGAGTTTTGGATCGAGATAGGTAATTTTTGCAGAAAAGTTGTAGCATAGGGACAAGTTAATGAGTGAGGTTCAACTCATGAAGATGTTCACGAGTGTTCCAGAAGCAAACCCTTCACAAGTTGTGAACATTTGTTTGACTCATGAATATAACTTTTCAGGCAGGTTCAACTCGTGAAAACCTTCACGAGTGAGACAAAGGACAAGGTTCACGAGTCCTGTCCAACTAGTGAAGATGTTCACGTGTGCCACAGAATACAAATCTTTACAAGTCATGATGATGTGTTCGACTCGTGAAGCACTCGAACATTCAGTCACGAGTTGTGATTCTCGATTGGTTTTTTTATTTATTTGTTAGATTTTCTTTTATTTCTTTATTTTAATTATTTTTCAACTAATTAATCCCATGTGTCTTTTAATTTTATTTAAATACACTTAATTTAAAAAACAAAAGATATAACTGCCATTAAGGTTTGTGAAACAACATGATTGTTCATTGTCGTTTCACTATTCTCTCTTTAATTTCTTTATAAATATTGTAGTTATCTCTTTTATTGCCCACATTTTCTTTCTTCCTTCATTCGTGAACTTGTCTTTTTTCTTCTTTGTCTTTCATTCTTCTCTTCTCTTGCTTCATCTTTTTTTTTGTATTTCATCTCTATGTGTTTATTATTATTATTCTTTTTCTTCTTTTACTTCTATGGTTCTGTATTTCTTCTTTCTTTATCTTATTCCTTTTCCACCATGGTAAGAACAAAGAACCCCTCATCTTCACGAGGACATCAAGTGGGAGATGAGGCACAACCTGAAACTTTTTCATCTCAATTTGGTGCTAGGTTTACCATTTCCTCTGTGCATGAAGGCAATAGATTTCTTACTCTCAAGGATAGGGTTATCTCATAATGTAAGTATTTTCCAGACTCTCTCATTGAACAAGTGGGTATGCTTGATACTATGAGTGAGATGTTGTCTCAATGTGGATTGCTACGCTTTGTTAATTTGCATAAACATTTCTATACTAATTTGGTTTTAGAATTTTATACCAATTTGAAAGAAAATGAAAAAAAATTCTAGGCTGTTGGACTATCGTTTAGATGTTAAGGACATACACTTACCTATTTTATGATACATAGAATTTTTGGCTTTAAACAAACTGGATTATGTGCTCCTCCTAAGACTTATCGCCTTAATGAGTTCTGGAATTTTCTTATTTGATTAACCACACCATTTAGGGCTAGGGAGGCTAAATCTATGTTTATCATGGATTTGAAATAATGGATTTTGCATAAGATCCTTGCTTCTGTTGTTTTTAATAAGCCTGAATTTAATGGAGTCTCCCACTACAAGTTGTTTTTGATGTGGTGTGTGCACAATCGCAAATCAGTTTGTTGGTCGTATTGGATTTTTAATTAGTTAATGCAATGTGTTAGTCATCCAGAGTCTTCTCTTACATATGACCATATCATATTTGCTATACTAGGAGTATTGATATTGATTTACGTACTTATGATCGTGTCCTTCCATGTTTATATTTTTCTAAACATCTTTTTGTTCATGGTGAGGTTGTTAATAATGCATTTCAATTCATTCCACCTCTTTCATGATCTTGTTGAAAGGATCTTGCAAGAACATATGCTCCACAAGAGGCTACTGTTGAGAGTACTTCAAATGAGGAAAGGCAAGAGGAGCAAGGACATAGTGACGATACCATGGATAATGTCTCTAGTGATGTGGCTTTTATTTCTCCTGTTGTTGGATCTTCTATAAGTAACATTCATTCCATGTTCACTTAATTGTTGCAGAATCAGTCCACCATTCAAAACCAACTTACATTTTTGGAGCAAGTTACTCATCAGTTGGTTAGACGTCAAAGACGAATTGAGCACTAGGTGGATACATTCATTGCATAAATGGGCTACGTGGTGTCCTCTCCTCCACCTTTACCATGATTTTTAGGGGAGTTTCTTTCTTATGTTCTTTAGTTTGTCTTTTTCTTTTTATTTTTGTTCTATTTCTTCACATTGAGGACAATGTTTGTTCTAAGCGTGGGGGAGTATGTTTGTGTGTTGCATGTTTTATTTGTGTTTTACATTATAGTTGTATGTGTGTTTGTGTGTGTGTCTTTATCTTCAACTAGACTAGACTTTTCAATAGGTTTTATTATAAGCATTGTTCACTTTGTATATAATGTAGGTTGACGTGTTTATTCATTTACCTTTTATGCTCATTTTATTAGTTTTTCAAAGCTTTTGGCATGTATGTTGTGTTTTCAAGTTACCTCTTTTTACGTCTTTCAAAATTTTAGGTTATTTAGTCTTTTTACTAACTATGCTTTAAGGTTAGGACTTTACCATTTACTTTTAAGATTTTAGGATTCTAGTTGCCTCATGGAAATTATAGCCATAATACTTACCCTTAGTCCTTTCAATAATGGATGAGGACTAGTGGAACTTTTAAAATAAAAAATGAAAAAATGAATGAAGAGAAAAAAAAAACAAAGTAAGATGCATATTCAAAAATTTTAATTAAGTTTGGGATGGAGCGTAAAACGCACCCAATACTACATTCTCTTGCTATTTTAAATTCATGGGATAAAGTCTAAAAGTATACCCATGTTCATAAAAGAAAAGAAAAAAAAAAGAAAAAGTAAAGTCTAAAAATCCAATGAGATTGGATTAAGGGTATGTGAGCTTGCAATTGTCATAAAAGGCAACTAATAATCTTATAACCTTAAATTTTATTATCAATGTTCTCTCTTGAGCATGTTTATTTTTGAGACTTTATACTCTTGATGTGGGACTTAGTAAACTTAGGTGACTTGTTAAATTTAGAATGCATGCTTTAAGATTTGATTTCTTGATATTTTGAGTGTTTAAGGTCTTTGATTTCATTTCAATCCTATCAAATATGCATATTAAATAATGCTCTATAGTACAACTTTTTTAGTTTAATTTGGAATTAAATTTTCTTATTCTTTTCTCTTGCTTGAGGACAAGCAAGGTTTAAGCGTGGGGAAATTTGATGCCATGTGAAATGGTCTGTTATTTAGTGTGTATTTTATTTCATTTAAGTAGCTAAGTATGTAATATTATATATATTTTATGTGTTTTTGTTTAAGTTATGTATTTTTCTGTATTATAGGAAAAGTTAGGTGCAAATATGAAGAAGGAGCATAAGTTTTGAGGAAATTTGAAGAAGAAGGAGGAGGCTCACGAGTCATGAAAAGATTCATGATTCGGACAGAAAGGAATGACACGTGAAGAAGTGTACGAGTGAAACAGAAGCAGCAGTTGCACGAGTTGTGAATGGCTTCATGACTCGATAAGGAGAGAACAAAACTTTCATGAGTTGAACAAGGCATTCACTAGAGAGGCCAAGGGTTCATGAGTGGAACAATATATGAATGATCATGACTCGTGAAGGCATTCACGAGTTGGTATTGTCAACTGTTTTCAAGCGACATCATTTTTTAGCATACATTTTCTCAACCAACCATCAAGACCTTTCATGGCAACTTTTCATATTCACAACCATTCTGAAGGGACATGTTTATAGAGTTATTCTCTTTATAAATATGCATGGAAAGCTCTAAAGATAGGAGGAATTAGTTGATAGTTTTTTAGAACAATTCAGTTTTTTTGGGACAAACATTTTTACTTAGTTTTTAGATGATGACAAAAGAGCAAAGCTAAAGGAATAAAAGATATTGATAATGGTCATTTATATGATGTTTTTAATATGTTTTTAGGTGTTTAATTGAGTTAATTTTGTGTTGATTAGGTTTAATTTGAGTTTAATTTGTTAGTTTTATGTTTTTGGAGTTAATTGTAAATTTTAGTATTTTTCAGGGTTAATTTGCTAGAAAAAGGACTTAATTGTAAAAAGGCAAGAAGATTTAGGCCAAAACTGGAAAATTGGAAAATTTATGTTAATTAGTGATCATGAGGTCCAGAAGTTCGATGCGTGGCCACGTAAAGTTATAAGAGAATGAACACATGGCCACGTGTGAGAAAGAAGCAAGAGACACAGAAAGTGAGTAGTGAAAGACCCATGGCCACGTGAATTGAAGAAGAAAAGAACACGTGGCCACGTGTGAAAATGAACTAAGCGACAAATGGCCACGTGAAAGAGCAAATGAAGAAACAAAAGGAAACACGTGACCACGTGTGACACAAGACATAGTCCACATGTGACCACGTGTGAGGAAGAACAATAAGACACGTGACCACATGTAGAAATGCACATGAAAAAACGTGGCCACGTGATGAAGACTCCCATGAAGCGAAGGATTTGCCGATTTTTCCAATTTAAGAAGGATTCTTTTCCTACTCTAATTTGGAAAGTTTGGAAGGCTTCTACAACATCTTTTGCCTATAAATAGACAACTTTAACACCAAAGAATTAGGATCAATTAGGGAATTAGGGATTAGAAGGGATTAATTGCTTTAGTTTTACTTGTTTTTTCTAGTTTTTCTATTTTTATTTTTCTTTTCAACTTTATTTTAGTTTTTCAACTTTGTCTTTAGTTTTTAATTATGTTTAGGAAGTAGTTTTTCTTCTTTTGCTAATGGATCCTTGAAATCTTATATTTTCATTATTATGACTTTATTTTGAGCTTAATTTCAATATCGGTTGATTGTTTCTTGGTTTTAAGCATATTCTTATCTTTGATTGTGTTGAGATTGATTGTTGGTTTATTGAATAAATAACTAAAAATTGGTTTTGACATAGTTAATGATTTGCATGTTCTTGGATTAATTCTTTAATATTTATGCATGATTATTATCTGAAATATGAGATAATTATGTGTGAATTTTATTGGTTAATACTAAGAGAGGAAGAACTAAGAATAAATTGGAGTTGAATCACTTGAGAAAGGCTTCAATGAATATTTAGGAAGTTAAAACTAGATTTTCATGCTAAGTATTAGATTTGTCTATGAGTTCAATACTAAGAATGATATAATTGAATAAGGATATCTTGCTTTATTACTAGTTTTTCCATAATCACTGGTGTTTCTATTGAATTTAAGTCATTACAATGAAAGTTAAGGTGGATAGTTCCTTTAGTAAGAGAATTTCAGTTATTATTTTGTTTTTAATTCATGTTTTAGCTTTTGTTTTGTTTAATTATTTATTTTGTTTAATTTTTACCTTTAAATCAAAAACCTTTGGGAAATAATCTCGGATTAATTTAATTCATAAATAGATATTATTCTTAGCAATCCATATTCCCTTGGGTACAATATTTTGAGGTCTTAATTTATATTTTCTTGTATTACTAGCCGATCTAGTACACTTGCTAGCATTCGATTAGATATATCAGAAGGTTTATTTAGAAAGTAAAACTCTGGGGAGTGATGATGGTTCTTTTCTCTTGTTCATTTTTATTTCAAATATCTATTTGGCTAAGTTTCTTTTGTACATTATAACTATGCAGTAGAATTTGTTTAAGACATGTTATTTATTATTATGAATGAAGTTGATTTGAATCAATTTGTGTGCATTGAATTGTTTTTTATGCTTGATCACCATAATTAGCATGTTAGTCAAATTATTCACAATGAGAGTTGGAATTTTTTGATGGAAAAAAATGAATTTACTTGAAGCATTAAATTTACTAGAGATAAAGAATTCACTTTAAGGGATTAAAGTATTGGCATAGAGCTTCAAAATTTTTATTTATCTCTATAATGACATGAGAATGCTTATAGACTCTAAATGAAAACACCTTTAATGACAATGAGAGTTCCTTTAAAGAACCTTGGCTAAATTCTCCAATCATTTTATTCATACCATTGTCTTTACTTGTTCTTAAATGAAATTACTTCTCTTAGTTATAATGTATGTTCATACCATCATTTAAGTCATCTTTTATCCAAAATCGATTTAATATATATAAAGTAGTTTAGTCATTAAACTAAATACATAATCACTATTATATTTGATACCTATCCATCTACTCTTTTTTTATTTCAATACAAAATTACTCTATTCCCTTGGAACGATACCTTATTCATCCTATACGCAGTCTAGTGAGACTAAGGGTTCAATTAAATCCCCATCACTATTCTGGACCAAAACAATCAACATGCACACTACAAAGACCAATGGTCTCGGCAGAGTGATACAATCTGTACACACTTATATGAAATTTCATAATGGTTTAGATCAAATGGTCTTGGTTAAATGACCCATTTTGAACTAAATTCTCATTATGCACTTGGCTGATACAAATGGTATTGATTGAGTGATACCCTCTATATCTAGACTAAGGCTTTGCACATGGTAGAGACCATTACTCTTAGCTGAGTGCCTTACTATGGAATTCAAATATTAAATACGACACGATTGAGACAAAATGGTTTTAGCCAAGTCCAACAAAATTTTGCAACTTTTTAGAAATCCAACACCCTCTTACATGTATAAAATCATAACAACACTTAGCAAGCATTCATAAAATAAAAAGAAATAACTTATTAACTCCAAAGATAAAGACACAAATAGCAATTTAAACTAAAATTTAAAACACAATTACAAGAAAATAAGTTTTGAGATTGGGTTAGAAGAAGTTTTAAGTTTAACCCTACAAGAAAAATACAATAAAGCGATGAAAATTTACTAATAAAAAAATTTTCATCGTTAATTACCGATGAAAAACTCATTCGACAGGGAAAATGGTAGTGGAAAGTCATAGGTTACAACAGAATAAGAATTCCATTATAAAAACTGGAGGGACATTTTACCATCAAATCTTACAGATGGAAATTAGCGACAAAAATGAAAAGTCCATTGATAAATTGGCACCAAAGTTTCGCGCTGAAATTGGACACTGAATTACTAATGGAATGTTATTTTCATTGGCAATTTAATGACAAAATTGAAATTCCATAGGTAAATTACATACGGTAAATTACTGATGATATTCATTTATATTTGGTAATTACCAATGGAAAAGTTAGTTCTTAGATAAATTACGTACGTAATTATTTTCCACCAGTAATTACCGACGAAAAAGTTATTCTATAGGTAAATTACCTACAAAATTATTTTTTCGTCTGTAATTATCAATGAAAATGAAAATTGTCAGTAAATTACTGACAAAAAGTAATTTTGTAGGTAATTTGCCTACGAAATTTCAATTTCTTCGGCAAATCATTTCCTATATAAAAAAGTTACTCCCCTTATATTTTTCATTATGCAACAAGGATTATATGTGTGTATTTATTATTAATTATTTATTGAGTCAATTGAGATATTTCAATATTATACAAAGTCAAAAAAAAGAAAAAATAAACAACTTGCATTTAAAACTTAGATCATTTTAAACTATTAACAATTAATTTAACAGCCAGTACTCAACTAAAAGTATTAATGTCTTGAATCCAATTTTTTAATGACATTAATAATTGTATTTAGGAACTTTTTTATAAGTTGGGTATTTGATAAAATTATTTAGTATTTTGGTAGTTCTTAAAAAATAATTGGGAAATGGGATATGTGAATTAATTTCCAAAAACAGCTGCGAAATCTTCATTGAGCACGGAAATATAATTTACTAATTATAAATAACAAATTGAATATAAAAAAAAAGTGGCCAAACTTACCTTAATGGTAAAATGCCACACCATTCTCTATAGGTGCGCAGGTTTGAACATCAACAAGAACCAAGTATTTTTTTTCTTAATTTTAAATATTATAATTTACAATTAATTTCTACATTGATTTACATACTTAAATTACTTAAAATTTATAATTAATGTTTTAATTTGATTGTTGTTAGGATTCAAACATGCTATTATTTTTTCAGTTAAGATTTAAACATACAATTAATTTTTTATTTAAAAAATTGATTATAAATTTTAAATAATTGAGGTATGTAAATTAATGTAAAAATTAATTGTAAATTCTAATATGAAAAATTACAACTCATTTTTTTCACTTACTTTTCATATGTAAAATTAAAAATTGATTTTTATAAATTAATTAATTAAATTTTATAATTCACTTTTTCAAGTAATTCAAATATTAATATTTTTTAATTTTTTATTTGAAATTTTTTAAATTTTATTATAATTAGTCCTCTGATTATCATAATTAGTCCCTTACAAATAGGGATTGAAATAGATTAGAGTATTCAATTTGCTTTATCTCATTTATCAAAAGTATAAGTAATTAAAAATGGAGCTAGATATGTAAAATAAAACTCTTGAGTTTGGATCAAGCACAAATTTAGTATTTTAGGCACCTATTACTCAAATCCATTTATATTTATAAATTTTGTTGTGGGTACTAAGTACATATAAAAATCCACCCTATTATTGTGACATTTTTGTAAAACTTTTAATTTATAAATTGTCAGATAGATTTTTACTTAGAATGATTTAAAATTTTATTAAGTAGCAATTTTGTTAAAATTTGCATTTTGTATTTAAATTCATGTATTAATTAAATGGATAATTATCTAGATACAACTGTAGAAATATATGTAGATATTGGTAAAGGCATACAATACATATATGAATAGTAAAGAGATAAATTTAAATGATTTTGCGACGAAGATATGATAAATTAAATATGCTTGATAATAAGTCAGGAACAGATAATGGGGAAGTGTAGGAGGAAAAAGAAAAGGAAAAGATAGAGGGGCAGAGTTCAATCATCGATGTCGGCTGTTAACTGATGGTTTTCTTGCTGCGATGGCCAACCAGGCTGCCGTCTCTTCCCTTCGATTACCCCGTTTCTTGCCAAAGCTATTGCCTTTATTCTAAAAGAAAACTCGAGAGCTTTTTCTCAAATTTTGTTGGGCTACAACGTTGGATGTTGACACCGACCACACCAATGACCTTTTGAAGGTGAGGCAAGCCTTCCCATATCCTCCGTTCTTCCTCACTCTTAAGTAGCAAAAAGATTGGAGTTAGAGAGGCTGAGAGCTTTTGACGTAGATCCCAGCCAGAGTGTGGTTCGTTAGGGTGTGTGACCACCAACGATGGGTCCTTGGTGTCTTGAGCTTCATATCGGTATAGGCGGTATAGCTTCAGTAATGCTTTGGCTATTAGTGATATAGATTTCAGCAAAAATGTGGTTACTCATGGAGTTCTTTTAGGTTGATTACCTTTCATCTTATGTTACTTTAAATATAGAATGGCTAAATTTGATAGTATAATTTAATTTGCAAAACAATTTTTTTAAGCTTGTTGTTTTTTACCAAAGTGTATACATTTGAATTAGTGGCATTGTGTTTTAAATTGATTTACAATCCTTTAGGAATTTTAGGCAAATGCTATATAAACTTTCCAATGAAAGTGAGCATGTATGTTTTAATTTGCCATTTAATAGTAAAAAAAAAAGATAAGTTCAAAAAGGATGGGCTACCAAATTAGGCATAGTTTTGAATAGATTTTCTTTCAAAAAATTAAAAATTATAATTTTAGATAAATGCATGAATAATCGTGGGACCAGTGCATTGCTTACAGAAACTGAATTTGACCATAGAAAAATAACTTAATCTATATACTAAGAAAACTGAAGAACATGAGATGGAGTAATTTTTATTTAATTATTTTTTTTCCAAACAAGCATTAACATATATAAGCTATCTAGAGAAATTACAAAAAATCTATTTTCAAGAGATTGACGGAACAAAATATGTACAGTTTTATTAGTTAAACTTAATATTTACATTACAGGAAATTAATTAACATAAACATTACATTGGAAAACTGGTGGTATTTGAATGCTTTTAATAGCTTGAACAAGTTGTAAATGATGAGTTTCCAACTAGAACAAAATTAAAGGATTATTCCTGACAATAAGAGCAAAGCTTCAACTTATTAATTTATTTTTTATTCATAGTGATGCATCAATAAAACATTGATCTTTAGAGGTTATTGTGGCTATTAATTCTTTATCAAGACTCATAAATGTCTAGTTACCTTTATAAATTGCACATTTATTTTTTTTGGTTAAATAATAATTATTAATTATCCAGAACACTCTTTTTTTGTATGAGAGTCATGAAACATCAAATTGGAAAAAAAACAAGTATTTTCATTTGTTTGATTTTGGTGCAAGTTGTCTTGAAATCCTGCTGTTATATTTTTTCCTTTTCCATGTTATCTTGAAATCCTACTGTTATGTTTTTTCCTTTTCCTTGAGTGATATAAGTACTTCATACTGCTTTTAGATACATAGGTTTTATTCTAGAATTAATATTTTTCAATTGAAGTAGACTTTTTTTTTTTAGAATTTATTTTCTCAAATTATGACAGTTACTCTATTAGTTCTAATATCATGTTGAAATCATTATTTTTAAAATTGAATTTCTATCATTTGTTTCTTTTTCTTGGAACATGTTTATTATCTATAATAATCCTGGTTTTAATGAATGAACCATATGATCATTGCATTTTATTATTATTATTTTTGTGGAAAATCACATTATAAATTTACTTTCTTTTTGAAGTAGGCTTCTATTGTCCATTTATGAAGATTTCAAATATAATAAATAAATAGATCAAAAAGAAAAATAAATGTGGTTAAATATAACTGAAACAATATTTACTGATACTGATTTGTTATACTAGTAGCAGCTAATATATCATTTTCATGGTTGCTTGTGGTTTGACTTTTTATCATTGAATTGGATTTGACTATTGACTTTGTAGGCTTGGAATACACAAACTAATGCTGATATAAATCTTACTGGACCAGTTGGACAAGTTTATGCACTGGTTATAGGTAATGAGTTACTCTTTACTGGTACATAGGTAAGCCACTCATGCCAAAGCATATTGTTTCAAAGTACTAATTGATTCTCAAGTTCTTTTTATAAATAGTAAATTAAATTACCGAGAGGCAAAGGTGTCATGTTTTGTTTATCTAGCATTGCCATGGCATAAAATATGCTAACAGTTTTTGGCATTGATAATTAGAACATTGCTATTGTTTAAAATATGCTATAAAGTTTATAGCATGTGATAGGTTTTTCTGTTTGACTGTAAGTAAATTTAGGTTTGCAGCTTAAATTTTGAAAAAGAACATCTGTTTATCATAATGTCTTTTATGCCTTTCATGTTAATAGAATCAACATATTATCCCAACCTATTATTAGATAATTATTAAAAATATATAATTTTTTAGTGATGGAAAATTTCATCATGAATTTTTTTATCATGAAGCAAATTTACCGATAGAAATATACTTACTATCGCTAAATTTACCTACGAAACATATCATTTCATCGAAAATTTGCCTATGAAATACCTTTTTCCATCGGTAATATTTCTAACAAAAATAAGTATTTCGTAGAAAAATTTAACAACGGAATTTAAGTCCATCGTAAAAATTGCATATGGCCACAGATTTTCAATTTGAACTTACCGACGGAACTAATGATGGATGATGTTTTCCATCGACAAATTTACCAATGGAAATATTTTTCATCAGTAAAGGTGTAAAACTGAATCTCCTTCGCCATTTTTAGTCACTAAATTCCATCATTATTTTTATTTTCTTATGAAAAATCACTCAATTCCATCGGAAAAATGGAATTTTCTTGTAGTGTAACAAGTTGCCAGCTCGATTTTGAATGCTTTCATGGCAAATCATGGGGGTTCAGATTTCTTCACCCTAACACTAAACCTAAAATTGTCTGGCAAAATTAAACATGGGGTTGAATGATCGAGACTTCTCTTAGATTTTTCCTTACAATCGTCCAATAACTTTCCTTCAGGCCACTTGGTTATTTGACCCTTTTCTCTCACAATTACAACTTTGTCTCTCTTTGGGTGCATCCACTACTTCTTAAGAGTGTTATCTAGTAGCACTTCTTCAGACTTGATAATTGTCTTCCTAGAGTAACCTTGAACATAGCAAATTGACTCCACAAATTCATATAATGGCTGTTCTATCATCTTAGTCACCTTAAAAATCATATTTTCATTATTAAAATGTAAGGTAACTATCTTCCCATACATGTCTATGAGTGCTTTTAATGTGTTTAAAAATGGTCACCCAACTATTAATGGAATGCTTTGGTCTTCATCCATTTCTAATACCACAAAGTCTACTGGAAATATGAACCTTTCATTCTTCACCAGTAAATCTTTTATAGTCCCCTTGGGTCTCTTGATGTATTGATCCGCCAGTTGCAGTAGCATATTTATCACCTTTAGATTCCCCGAGTTTAACTTTTTACAAAGCAAATAAGGCATGAGTTAATACTTGCACCTAGATCACATAGAGCATGCCCAACAAAGTTTCATCTTAATTCATATGGTAGTGTGAAACTACTAAGGTCATCTAGTTTCCTTTGTGTTTTATTGGTCAAAATGGCATTGTAATTTTCAAACAAGTGGACTATTTCTAACCATTCCAACTTTTTTTTACTAATGCAACACTATAAAAAAATTACAGAATAGTGATAAAATTAGTGAGGATTAAAAATTTTGTTGCTAAAAGCACCATTTAGTGACAACATTGCAACAAAAAATAATTTTTGTCGCAAATATTGTTAGGGCTAAGTTGGAAAATAGATATTGCAACAATTTAACGATAAATAAATTTTGTTGTAGCTAATCTTAGGCGCCAAAATTTTGGCACAAAAAATAGTGATGACTTTGCGAGCATAAAACCCTCGCTAACTCTTAATGCATGGCACAAATGATTTATGAACCATTTAGCAAGGACTTAATCCTTGCTAATTTTGCAAGAAAAAAATCTTTGATAATTTTACGAGGATAAATCCCTCGCTAACGTTTAAATAAGGTGGCATTTGATAGATGAACCATTTAGCGAGGACTTAATCCTCGCTAGTTTTGTGAGAAAAAAATCATCGCTAATTTAGCAATGAAAAATCCCTCACTAATGTTTAAATAAGGTGGCATTTGATAGATGAGCCATTTAGCGAGGACTTAATCCTCGCTAATTTTGTGAGAAAAAAAATTATTGCTAATTTAGCTTGGTTTCTATTCCTTGCCAATTTAGTGAGGAGTATTCCCTTGCTAATTGTTTATTTATGGTGGGTGTGAGGTTTAACATTTAGTGAGGAGCTAACCCTCGCTAATTTAGATTGGAATGCAGTGCTCACTATTTTAGTGAGGATTATTCCATCGCTAATAGGTAATTCAACTTTGATATGAGGTTTAACATTTAGCGAGAATGTAATCCTCGTAAACTTAGTGGGTGTGAGGTTTAACCATTAGCAAGGATATTATCCTTGCTAATTTAGCTTGGATTACTATTCTCACTAATTTATCTTAGATTCTGGTCATCGCTAATGGTTTGTAAAGTGGTGTGAGTTTTAACCATTTAGCAAGTAAATAACCCTCGCTAATTTAGCTTGGAATATGGTCCTCGTTGTTTTAGTGAGGATTATTCCCTCGCCAATGGGTTATTTAAATTAGATTAACTAATTGTTGTTATTTAAATTAACTAAATTGAATTAAATTGTTATTTTTGCATACAATAATATCAATTATGATTAATTATTATAAATTATGTGTAATAAAATAACTAATTTTTTACTAACAAAAATTAGATAAACTAAACTGTTGTTATTTAAATTAACTAAATTGAATTAAATTGTTATTTTTTCATATAATAATATCAATTATGATTAATTATTATAAATTATGTATAATAAAATAACTAAATTGTATTAGCTTGGAAAAAGTTTTTTGCTAATCTTGCGACATAATTGTCCTAGCTAATTTACTTAATTCTTTGAGAGGGGAAAAATAATTTTTAGCGGGATTCATTTTCAAGATGGAATTATCTTGGCTATAGATTTACCAAGGAAATAACAATTAAAGAAAAGAAAAAATAAGAATAAAGAAAAAGAAAGAGGAAAAAGGGGGAGATCGGGAAAGGAGCAAGGGAAAAAGATGGCATGGTGCTTTGCATCGTCACCTACGATTTTTTCGCTGTCGTTCCCTGCATCAATAATTCATGCTTCTTGAACTGCTTTGATTTTTTTTCTCTTCCCTTACTTTGGATTTGTGCATTTAGAGGTCTATTGAGTTTCTCAAAACCGTAGAGAGGTGTTCTTTTGGGATCTCATCTAGGTCGGAGTCAACTAGCTCAATTTAAATTTCTCTTTTTTTAATTGTTTGTGGATACCAATAGCATTTTGATGTTCCTCAATTTTATAGGCTAAATTGTCAAAATGCTGTAATGCGTAGTCTGCGGTTGGCTAGGAACTATTCTCCTTCTGAGTATGAAAGGCTTGTCTATGAAGGATGGATTTTGTATGACACTGGCCATCGTAAAGAAGTACTAGCCAAGGTTAAGGTGTCTATTTCAATTCAAAGATCATTTCAAGCTTTTTTCCTTAAGGTGTATGCTTTAGTAGATTCAAGTCTTGATCTTGACTCATCATTGTATGTGATTGAACTTCTAGAGGAAGCTCTTCGATATCCCTCGGATGGTCTACGAAAAGGACAAGTTCCAATTTGAATGAATACAATTATGACAAGTGAACCTAAATTTTGCTTAAACTAGGGCACTTTTTTTTGTTGCACTAAATAATATGGGGAGTGTCTATGTTGACTATGATAAGCTTTATATTGTTACTGACTGTAACATGAGTGCACTTAATATAAAGCATACAA
Organism: Excoecaria agallocha; assembly: GCA_037975025.1. Lineage (NCBI taxonomy): Eukaryota > Viridiplantae > Streptophyta > Magnoliopsida > Malpighiales > Euphorbiaceae > Excoecaria > Excoecaria agallocha. Next base: position 65,361,231 of record CM075809.1, on the reverse strand, counting down.
GAGCACATCAGGGTCTGGCACGTGTATATCATCTTAAAAATCAACACAAAGCTGCATATGATGAAATGACAAAACTGATAGAGAAAGTTAGGAATAATGCATATGCTTATGAGAAGCATTCTGAGTATTGTGATCATGACATGGCAAAGTCTGATCTTTGTATGGCAACTAAATTAGATCCCTTGAGGACATACTCATACAGATATAGGGCAGCTGGTATGTCCCTACTCACAATTTTTTTTTCTTTTTTAAGATTTTCTTTTAGAGTTGTTAGTTGTAATGCTAACATGATTTGTGACACTGCAAAGTTCTTTCTATATGCACTAAAGGCTAAACTTGTGATGGTTGACTTGTTTAAGTAATGAAAATGAAAGGATCAATTTAAACACTTTAATTGTAGTCCTTGACTAAGCAGGCTAATATTACACTTTTTTCCTAAATTATTAATTTTGATGATTGACTCTCGAGTGTTCTAATTGTTTGTGGTCTCTTTTTGCTGTCAACTTATAGCTGTGTAAATGGGCTCAACCTAGTTCCTATGTCAAAGATTCTTTCTTGTCACCAAGAAATGGCAAATGGAAAAAGTTAGAGATTGTATTAGGTTGATTTCTATAGAGATAGATATGGGTGGTAATTGCTTGAAGTATACAGATGATAGGCCTCTTCATTATTATGCATCACTATGCTTGCCTAGTTGCTGATGCCCATCCTCCCTTAGGCAAAAAACCTGCTATACGATGAGCACTTTTCTAAAATTTAGTTTATTTTTCTTTAATAAGGCTTGCAATTACTAGGCCTCCTTTTTTCCTCTCTATTACTGTCAGTATAGAAGGAAGTTTGGAGGCCATCATCAATATATACAAGAAATGAAATATGTTTGGTAAAGCCTTTAAGCAACATCACTTCCAGATCTTTTAGCTATTCAATGGTTGCAGATCACATTGGTATCTTATTGTTTTAGCAATAACTTTGTTGCATGCGTGGTTATGAACTAGATGGATGCTTTTTTACAAAATTGCCCTTGCTTGTCATTTTTGGTTTTGTAGGAATTTGCTCTTATGACTATGGTCAGTTCTACATTGTTCAGTGAAAATTGGAAAGTTCAAACATGTTGTTTGCTATTTTTGATTAACACCTTGTATGGATTTGGTGTACCATGGTGCAATATAGTATTATATGGTATATTATAGTATGGTTAGTATTGTTAGAATATTTGGAAAGATGATATAGTATGGTATGATTTAATAAATTTTTTATAAGAGGGAGCGAAGTTGCAAAAATAAAATAAAATCGACGTTTTTGACTAAGCGAGAAATAAGGTCGGGTTTATATTAGGATATTATGGAAGTTTCAAAGATTGAAGGATGGTAATAAGGTATAAAAATTTAGTGAACCATGATAAAGCACCAAATCGGTGGTCTGATAAATAAGGCAAAAGTTATGGTTTTGAAAGCCATGGTTTTACCATCAAATACCATATCTATAGGTTGAAAAGTTTTCCTAGCAACCACTTAACTAATACAATACCATTCCAAACTGCTACTAACCATCATCTGAACAAGTGGTTGTTTGATGAATTAAAAAGTCAAATTTAAAGGATAATGAATTAAAGGATAATATCTAGACCATAAAAATGATCTTGATGTTCTTTTAGCGAATTAAGAAGTTAGAGTCACAATTTTTTTGTCTTTGCATTACCTCCTGAATATAAGAGACTCATCTATATATGAACTATATAAGTCATATTTTGCTTCTTTACTATTACTATTGCATTTATTCATCTATATATAGGCACTATTTTACTTTTTTTTTGTATTTAGCCAAGTTATGCAAACACTAGTCAGATGTTTAAGATTAACATTTGGAAGATCAAGTTCTAATAAAGATACTGGGTGGAGTTCTTGCTTATCTATAATCAATCACTACATAGTTATATGAACTAAAAGTAGTTGGCATTTTATATACTTTTTACGACTTTTAATTGTTACCATTATATATGGATGTATTATTTTGGATATATTATTAGAAATGTTATATACTTGTAAATAACAATTTATTCATTAATGTTGAGTGAATATAAATTTGTTATTTTTTAGTTTATTATTTAAATAATAAAATTGTCATATTAAATTAAGAAAACAAAAAATTTCATATCAACATTTAGTGATGATAAATTTCATGCTAAATTTAAAAAAAATAATATTTGTTACAAAATGAATGCCAAAATTTAGCAAGGAATTTATTCTCGCTAAAATTTAGCGACAATTTAGTTCTTACAAAATTCTCGCAAAACTTAGTGAGGATTTTAATCCTCACTACTTAGCGAGGACTTTAATCCTCGCTAAAGTTAGTGATGAACAAATCCTCGTAAAAGTTAGCGAGGATTAAAGTCCTCACTAAAGTTAGCAAGGACTAAATCCTCGCAAAACTTAGCGAGGATTAAAGTCCTTGCTAAATTCAGCTAGGATGACTTTTGTTACAAAATTTTTGTCCTCCCTAAATCATCACTAAATTGATTTAGTGATGAAAAATTATCATTTAATGTCCTCGCTATTTTGCATTTTTCTTGTAGTTCAAATTTCCTTTAAGAACTTAGCGTATTTTGGTATATGTTGCAAAGCATCAACAAAAGGCAGATTTATATGTAGCCTTTTCAACATATCCAAAAATTTAGCTAATTGATCAGTGTTTTTATCCTTGTTATCAATAATAAGGAAAAGTAATAAAGATTTTTCAACCTCAAGCTCCTTTTTGAATGAAACTTTCTTTTCTTATTTCTTAGATCTTTGCACTTTAATAAAATTCTTGGCTTTAGGTGCACATACCTGCATTGTATGCTCCTCCAAAATAGAGGAAGATTGATTACCTTTCTCCTTCAGTTACAATCCTTTATCACTTCTCAATGAGATGGCCTCCACTTCCTGCTTAGGATTTTGGTCAACATTTGATGGAAAATCAATTGATGGCCTTATAGAGATAGAATTTTCTCTTCAACCAATTTGTGTCTCTAAGTTCCTCATCGCTACATCTTGATTCCTATTCCATTGCTCTTGAGCCTTCCACCTTTCCTCTTAGCTTGTTATAATTTGTTTTGGCTAGTCATGAAACTAGTAAAGATATCCTTAAGGTGTGATTTCTTATCTTATTGTAGGGGTTGTCTAGGTTGGAAATGTGGTTAGTGAGCTTAAAGTGTTTGGTAATAAGTATTTACAGCTGGTGGTTGGTATTGTTGATGATAATTGTGGTTATGGTTGGCTTGGTTATGTGAAGATAGATTAATTAGGGATTTGAGGTAGAGGCTTGATTTCCATCTCTCCATGAAAAATTTAGGTGGTTCCTCCATCTGGGATTGTAATGGTTACTAAATAGATCATTCCTCTTATACCCATACAAGGCATTCACTACTCCTATCCCTTGGGTGTATGGCTTAATTGCCCTTGCATCACTTTCCAAATTTCCTTATTCAAATGCACTTCTTTCTTGGCGAATTACTGAAATAATCTAACCTTGTAGCCCATTTAATTCCTTCTTTAATAGCTCTAATTGAGCTTTTAACATCGCCACTTTGTCTACATTTTAAAATCCTTATCTGTTGGTCAATGCCCTTGAGCTAGACCACTGAGCCTCATTCATAGTCATTTCATCAAGAAGTAAAAAGGCTTTTTTCAGGATTTTATTCATGAAGCTTCCCTCTAATGTGACATCTAATAGAGATATTATAGTTTAATTACATGTTGCATAAAACTTTGACATTAACAAGTGTATTACAATCTTATGGTTAGGATAGCTCTTCAACAATGTCCTAAACTATTCCTAAGCTTTGTGGAAAGTTTCATAAATCAATTGTTGGAAATTGTAAATGTTATTCCTTATACTAACCATCTTTATGGGTGGGAAAGACTGACTAGAAATATTTCTTACATTTACTCCCATGAAGGGATATATTAACTCAAAAGCATTGATAACCAATCTCTTGCTTTCTCTATGAGTGTGAAAGGAAAAAGCTTTAATCTAATTGCATCCATCGACACATCTTATATTTGGACTGTGTTGCTTATCTCTAAAAGATATCTAAGTGTTATGTCAGGTCCATAATCTCCAATCTAGAAAATTGGTTCGTTTGAACCATAGTGATCATTACCGGTTTGAACTTAAAGTATTATTGTCAAGAAAGTACTGCCATTCTATGCTCCTCATTCCACATTGGAGTGGTATAATCTCAAATGATCTTTGGTCTTAGGCCTTTGTGATTTCCTTCTTATTGTTACCTTTTTTGTTCTTCATCCTCAAAAGACACATTTGAATTTGGTGGATCTTTCATATCTTTAGGTTGATTTTGTCTCCTTCTCTGATGAAAATTCCTCTCAAATTTAGGATCAAATCGTGCTAAGTGATGTTATTTGCGAAATTTATTCATTCACTAAAATCACTTAAAAATAATAAGCAAGCAAAGATAAGTAATAGAAAAACACATAAAAAGATCAATCAAGGATGTAATTAAGCACACCAATGTTCCTCGACAATGATGCTAAAAATTTGGTCGAAAATCAGCAAGTACACTGAATTGATAAGTAATATAGTGGGGTCATTTTTAGACCCATAAGTATCGAACCTTAGGGAACAAGACTAGCATAAGAATAATTGATTGATTGGAATTATGTGTTAAAAGAATGTCCTAATTTTTTGTTGAGTGTGTTGTCTTTAGCAATATTAACAATTAACATAAAAATAAAATAAACACAAAGTATGAATTAAACAAAGCAATAAAAATAGAGAATAAGATGGAAAAAATAAAAATGACTAAAAATTTTGCTTAGGGGGCCCTTTCCCATGTAAGATTCATTTTTACATAACATTAATATATTTTAGATATGGACAACCCATCTAAGCCCTTAGTTTCCCATTTTGAAGCAAACTACTCCAATTACTTGACTTTTTATTCTGGAGCCAATCGAATAGCTAGCTAATCAAATATTTTATCTGATTTTGCATGTTAATAAGCTAATGCTATTTAGACAGTTAACCAAGGATTAACATATTGACAAGCTAATGATAACTACCTAACCAAGGGTTAACACGTCAATAAGATCACGATAACTACCCAATCAAAATCTCATTACCTCAAATGGTATGTGTTTCAAATCAATCAACCAGTGGTTAATTACCTCAAGTATGTATTTTTTATCCTTTTACTCTAACATTTGGTTCACTTTGGCGTTAGTACACCAGTTCCCCAAAATTAGAGGCAACTATAGATATCATAACCAAAAGCAGCCTATATCAAGGTTATTTGATTATGAGGAACCATTTATACTCCTAACAAATAGCATAAATCTCAAAGTTTCAGCCCTGATTTCCACATTTCTATAACTATTTTTATGGGTTTCAATTTATTTTTTCAAGAGTTTTGAAAAAAATTTTGAAAAACCTTGAGTTTTATCCTTTGCCAGTAATAAACTATTGATTGCCATAAAGGGACACCCATCTATAGTTGTTTTACTTCGGTCCAAGTTAGATAAAAGGGTCTTTTATAAATTTTTATGAATCATGTGAGAGACGGCCTTCTGTCATGTATAAATGCTCATATCTAGGGTTATTTCTAGATTTTCCAGTTTTGAAAATCTTAGATAAAAAAAGATTTTAGAGAATCTAATTACAAGTTCATTTTAAGGGATTAAATCTTCCAATTTTAAGGAATTAAAGTTAGAAATGATCTCTAACTCTTCTCCATGTATTTAAAGAAAATCAAGGATTTTAAAAAAGGTATTCTCACTTGTAAAAAAGGTGGTAGATTTTTGGTAAAGTGAAACTTAATTCTCTATTCTTGGAATTCTATTGCTCTTAATAGCTTTATTTTAAATCAAAAATCAAACCCCTATTTATCCTGAATGTGGGAATCAAGGACTTGAGCTTAAAGCACACTTTATAGAGTTGCAAAATTATATTTCCTGAATGTAATATTTAGGCTTTATCCTTTCTCTCTCCAAACTCATGCTATGCTAATATAGCTAACACATTTACTGCTTGATTATAATGCTATATTTTGTACTAGTTCATTTGTTAATAATCTTTGTTATGCCATGATGATTTAAATGTGCCGAGCATATGCTAGAATGGTATGTTAGGGTTTACTTTTTTCCATTAATACATGATTAATACCTTAATTTAAATTTTGTATTTAATTGTTTCTTTTTGACATAATATGGTTTAGGTTATTTTTTAATTTTGGCATGTTTTAGGGGTATAAATATGCATGTTTAGGGTTTAAGTGATTTTTTTTTAGTTTTTGGCTTAAGAAATATGCATTCTGCCTTTATATTTGAGTGATTAATGCGAAAAAAACTGACAGATGCTGGTTTGTCAATGTGATAAATGCAACATCACGTAATCCTTTCCTCATCCCATCTCTCCTTCCTTTATAGGCTATTTGTCTTATTCTTACGGGCATTTGTGTCCTTATTTTAGGCCTTTTAGGAGTATTTTTGAGTTATTTGGTATATTGTATGTGTTTTGCATGTTTAGATTCATTTCAATATTATTTTTGCCTTATGTTCTGTATGGTTTAGATTTTATCCTCTTAATATACTTTTATTTCAGTATTTTTTTATGAACATTTTATTTTGTTATTCAATTTGTTTGATTTATATGCTAATTAATTTTCATTTTTTTGTGTTCTTATTAGTCATTAATGTTTATACATTCATGGAGTTTATTTTGGGAGATTTGGACATTTTAGAGGCCATCCTTCAAGTGGTTTTTCCTTATTTCCCTTTACCTGATCATATTGCATCTTATTATTAATATTATTTAGTTATGCTTTCTGCTTGGATTATTTTATTTGTTTATTTTTTTCCACTTTATTTATTTATGATTTTGGATGTATTTCATTTTGGGGATGTAATAACTTAGTAAAAAAGGATTTTTTTGGCATGATTAATAAAAGGGCTTAAATGATTTTTACTTAATTAATTTTTAATTTTACTAATAAAATAGACAAATGTCCACTTTTTTCTCCAAAAACAGCATAATAAAAAGAGCCTTATTTTAATCAAAATTGGGATCGCTCATTACATATTTTTCTAAAATTGATAAGGACTTTTAACTTTTTATAAATAAGTATGAGGGAACCAATGTTCCCATTCTAATGAATGTCTCGATTTAAGCATACTGTTTATTTTATTTTCACTTTGGATGATTTGCTTCTGTAATAACTTAAGTAAGATATTTGTTTATTTATTTTCCGCTTTACTTATCACTTTCCAAGATGATTGTTATGTTTATTTATAATTATATATTTTTTTGTTAATCATCACTTTTACTTGGCATTTCATTTAACAAAAAAATATATAATTATAAAAAATAACTAAATGAGATGCCAAGTAAAAGTGATGTCCCGAACACTGATCTTTACTTAGGATCTGAAGGTTGAGATTCATTTTCCAATGTTTTGTTGGGTGGCTACTCCATGAAACTTACCTCTTTGAGCCTACATTGGACACTTTCATAGGTTGACCATCAATAATAAATTAGGCCTAAACCCCATTTTATTGTGAAGTGGCAAATTTGTAAGTTATAGTAAGCCTCTAAAAACCTAACCAAAATTGAGCAGGCTCCGTGGTGCATCACATATCCAATCTCTAAAGCTTTTATGCATGCAAAAGTATTTGCTCAAAAAATAAAAAAAATAAGCAATTAGAAATATAACAAATAATAGACATTAAAACAAACAAATTCATACATGTTGGATCACAAAAAATATAAATAGAATAGAAAGATATAAATGATAAAAAATGAAATTTCAAGCAAAAAAATAGAAATTAAAAATATATTATGTGATATAGTATGAATATAATAAGAAGTGCATAAAAAGAACAAAAATAATCTATCTAGAGGTATCACAGACAGCCAAAGGGAAGAAGGGATGGGTAATTGCAAGGAGCATATGATCAGAAGTAAAACCCCATTATCTTCCATTGCTCGCTATGAAAGATGGGCATTGCTTAACCTTTCTTCCTGTGGCTTGCTTCTTGAGCGTAGTCTCGAGGCCAGAATGCCAAACAAAAGCATAGTCTCGAGGCCAGAATGCCAAACAAACACATTTCACCAAATAATAATCATTCAAACATGCATAAAATGGCTTTAAAGTGTACATAAGTAATTTTTAGTGGCAAATAAACATATTTAAATCACAAAAAAATTAAAACAAAAAAATTAAAATCTAATCATGAAAACACAAAAAAATGAATTAATGGATAAAAACTTATAAACATGCCTTTCTACATGGTTTTTAATTATTTTAATAATTCATGGTATAATAAAACTAAAATGAGCATTTAATGATGCAAAATAACACATGATCTCATATATCAAATAAATCAAAATCTCACATAATGAACCTAAAGAAATCTACATGATATTTAATTGGTTTTAAATAGAGAAAATGGGTCCTAAAATATTACGCTCAGTGTTTAATTTCTAGAAAGTTAAGAGAGCCTGTAACACCCCAATACCCCGTTCCATGAAATGGGACGGATACGAAGTGCTACCCTGCTTAACAACCAGAGCAAAACTTAAATAATGTCTCTCTAGTCACTTCAATCTCAGAGTTTATAAAAATTTTTCCAAGAAGACGGATAGAATTTCCTCTATATGGGTCTCTATTCCCTGTTAACAAAGAACAAATATTATCTCTATGAACCCATTATAACATCCAAATCATATAATCCATTGCTTAATTGATCTCAAGTTGATACTCACAACGAAATCTCAACTAACCAATTTAATAAAATATACAAGGAAACCCAAGAACAACACATTTATGCGACAAACCGATTACAAACCAAGATATCAATACTAAGGCAAGATACCCAAATCTATCAGATACAATGTTCCAATAAACCATAATGATTAATCTCCAATATCACCACCTTGGGTTGACCAAACCAGCAGCAACAAATCTTCCTCATCAAGCAATCCAAACTTGAAACCTACATGGACAAACACCCGTGCTAAGCTATAAAACTTAGTAGGGAACAACAAAATATTCTATAGAAGAAATTTCCTATAAGGATCAATAATTACTGCCTAAGCACTAAGTTATAAAACGAATACATAAAGCAATTGCAATAAATGATATTCTCATCTATATTGTGATTATAATATGCCAATTTTGGATAACTCACAACCTTACCAATTACATTGTTAAAAACCATTTCTTCTTTATCTGCATAGCTATTACCAATACACATGTTAGTTTCACCTTTGTTTGCTTATAATTCAATCTTAAATAGTTCAATCACACATATGAGTGAACTATCACAGGTCAATTTCTCAAGGTCAAGCAAGACATATAATCATACTTGAAAGCATCACCAAGCACAATTCGTAGTGTAGATCTTATAAACTCAAGTATAACAAATCTTCCAAAAACACATCAGTGTCCATATATATATAAATGCAGTAATTAAACCACCATCCAGAGATGCACCATATTCAAGAAAAACATCAAAAAGCAAGCAAGAAATAACTTGAAATACTAAATAAAGGTTAATTTATCACATGGCATCCATTTACCAAAAAGGAAAAATGCTGAGAAAAATCTTTATAGAGTTAAAACCTACTCGCAATTTCATATGCATACCATTGTAAATTCCAAATACAAATGAGATACAGGATATGCACTGGTAGTTTAGATTACTTATACTTTTATACTATATTGAAATTAGCCTGCCTAAGTTCTAAAAGTGGATAACGGAATCAGATGATATCCGAAGATATCAAACAGAGGATATCCGAAGATATAAAATAGAGGATATCCAAAGATATCAAACAGAGCATCCCCATGGGATCAAACAATGGTCTAATAAGGACAATCAGAAGTCCATGAAGGACAAAGACCCAAATGGGGTCAACAGAAGCAACTGCAATATCCCTATAGGCGCCTATTCAATCCATGACTGAACTATGACTGCAGGCTAACAGATACATAACTTCCATTCCAAAAGGTTTAAATATCATTTAGGCATAACAAGGCATGTCAGCCAACATCGGTGTATAGGTATACACATCATAAAATCAAACCTCCAGAAGCATTTATCCAACTCTAAATCTTGCCAATACAAGGTTAAAATATCGAATCAAGCACAAAATGCATTAAAATTACTACGTTATAGAAATAAAAGCTTTACATATTACAAACATGGAGGAATCTATCATTTACTATGCCTCTAACATACACTGTGATCTAGATTTATACCTTTATGAACTTTAATTATGCCAACCACCCAACATAACCTTTAAGCATGTATACTTGCATCAAATAATCACATAATTATACAAGATAATTTATAGAGAGAGAAAACCTAAAAGAGCCTAAATATCATATAAAGGATGTACCATCTCTAGTGCACATTACATATATGCGCAAATCATATAATACTTATCTAATCTCTTATAAATAATTACATGAAAAGATATACAGTCTGGTATAGTATTGCATACGATTCTTCAGCAAGATTTCCATGAATGACCACATGTCACTGTAGTTATGTACATTAATATAATAACCGGTGGCACTACAAGTGCTTGACCATACTATTACACATAAGAAAACAACAGTATACCTCATTTCATAATAACCAAAATCAAACTTCATTTATTAATTATGTCCATTGTTGTATAAAATGAGGTTATCTTATATTCTATGTACCTTTCTTTCTTAATAATAAGTTATTCCAAAAACATGCATAATGATTTAAAAACAGGTTGAGTATATATCATACAGTCATACTTACTTAAGCACTATAATATGATATTTGTCAAAATACACATGAATAACTTATTAAACATGTATAACTTACTCATGTATGTGATATCACATCAAGCACACCACTATTGCATGAGAAAGTACATTTCTAATACATCAAAGCTATTTTCCACACCCCTTTATACTTGCTTATATCATCTTCCATTCGTACTCAATTAATACATTTATCAAGTCAATAAAATCATCATCATACTATATCTCAAAATATCATTTCTCAATATTAGGTATAAGCTAATTGAACATCTAGGCATACGTCATAATCATACATGCATATATATATACCATTTTTCAATTTCATGCCCTTTTTGAATAGGTTTAAAACATGCAATACTGCAATTATTTATACCCATACAATTACATGCAAATTTTGCCACAACTGAACTCTATTTGCAGGCATTAACGATGTTCATACACATTTCAATTATCATGCTTGTGCTTTTACTGTATAATCTGGCACATATACGTTTATATCTAAAAATACGCAATTACCAGTATATATATGCATGTATTTTTAATTTCCAAATATCAATATAAGTAATTGTAATTATACATCACTATAACTATATAGTTTCACATGATAACATATAAGCATAAGCATGCAGGCATATTCATATTATTTCAATTAAGTATTAAACAGCCTGCTTGTTCAAGTGTTTGCTATATAACATATTTTATCAAAATCACATATATTTACCATATGATGTTATTATGTTTTTATGTATTTATACTATATTACGTACTAACTCTTCACTGTTAATTAATTTCAAGTTCTTTGAAATTTTCCTCCTTACAAGATTTCAACATCATAGTCATATATATATATATATATATATATATATATATATATATATATATATATCATGCTTGATTTAATTTCGTTAATTCACAATTTCGACAGTGCCATCCTAGAAAAGTCATTTTTACATGTCTGAAATACTATGCTCAGAGTTTATTTACTTTATAATGTACTATAAGCATATAATTTACACATAATTCACCAAAGAATCCATTAACAATATCTCTAATTCAAACTCTAGATTTCGAGTTCTCTTATGACAGAGCCATCTGCTTTACTGCAATTTTTACAAGGTTATTATAACATTATTGATCTTTCAAAACTTTAGAACACTAAAACTAAGCTAAAATCTAGCTATTTAAAGAATAAAAAATAAAAATGACTTCTCCTTTCAAAATTTAACCTTACATACATTATCCTTCTTATGTTCTATATTGGGGATTTATCTTTATTTTCAGTTAAATCTATGTATATATATACACATAGCTTTGGTTTCATCAAAATCTAATAAAATTACACATGCATATCAAGATTCACACCAAGTTCCCGTACCTTAGAGTCGAAGCCCAGAATTCCCCATCCGTTCTGCCTATTCGAAGACTCGTCGGAGACTCATCGGAGACTCGCCGGAGCCTTGTCGAAGCTTCATGCTTGAAGCTAGAATCGTCGGTAGCCTCCTGGTGGTCTTCACGCGACCCAAGGCAATGCGGTTTGGCCAGAAAAACATCGGGAACTGCCAACTGCCTCTCGCTCCAATCTACTCTTCACCGATAAGTGGGGAAGATCGACGAGCACCGAAAGATCTGCCTCACCACAAGGAGCTTTTTGGTGGTTGTTGTGATTCCAAGCACTGTCGCCGGTTACCAAAAAGAGGAGGAGATTGATCCGATTGAAAAGAAGAGAAAAAGAAATGCAGATCAAGAGCCATCACCACTGCTGGAGGAAGAAATCGGTGAGGAGAGAAAGGCCGGTGGCTGAGGTGGTGGTAGCCGCACCGATCGTCGGCCAGAGCGCCGTTGATTGGCGATAGCGCCTCCCCTCCGCCCTCTCCTTCTCTTCCTCCCCTCTTCTTCTTTTTTTTTAAAAGGCAACTTTGGGTCTCTCAAAGACAAAAATGACCCCCACTAGCCATTATAAAGCCTAAATCACCTTAAGCCTCCATTAACCCCATTTTGAACATAAAATTCCTCAAATCTTGACCTTAACCACTTATTAAATCGTTAATTAACTTAATTAAATTCATTTTACACATATTTCTATTAGGGTCACTTTTGGGGCCTTACAATTATCTCCCCCTTAAAGAATTTCGTCCGTGAAATTCAAACCTGAAATCTATATTATTATTGCTACTGATTTTTTTTCCACATCTCCTATACTATAATAACCAAACTCTAACCATATCCATTACATCCAACATCTCTCATTCTATCCTATATATATTCCTTTACTCTATCACATTTAAAGCCTATCTGGTCCTTTTTGACTATACTAATAAGCCTTTGCTTGCCGTCAAATTCTATTATGCTCACAATATCTGTTGTCAGTTTTCCTTGTCAGGTAGGGCAAATACATGTGATATGATGTGGTTCATATGCTGTCAAATGATGTATGATGCTATGCGATGGATGAGTGAATGATTCCATGTATGCAATTGAATACCAATACGAATTCTCAAATAATGCATATGTTTTGCCCCATCCCAAAAACTATAAAATGTTCAATCAATAGCCAACACCTGTTTAGGAATAACTGACAAGTATATGGAGCATCTTAACCAACCTCAACTTATTATTATAACAATCTCAATATAGAAAATCCCAACATAACACATAGAATTCTTGCTCAAGCATCATATTATAATAACCTCGGCATACTCTACTAATACACTTATGCCATATTTCAATTTCCAAACATAAATACATATTGCTTAACATTCCACCAGAATTTAACTTTTGCTTAAATACACCACTTTAACATCTATATCAATGTGAGTAAAAGATCTAGTCTATGATTTACCCAGGCTACCCTCAAAATTTCTCATCTTATCTGACCTTTCAAAAATGCATATAAGCATTCTCTAACCTCAAAATCAATCATCAAAAACAATTATTAATCAAGAGAGGAGAAACATACCAGAAACTCCTTCAAGGACATCTCTCTGTCTAGATCAAAACCATAATCCATTTTTTTTCAATAATACAGTCAAAACATTAAACTTAGTTTCTTCCATTAAAACTACAACTATACTATGATCATTTTCTATTTTATACAATAGTATAATCTATACCATCTTATTCAAATATAAACATATACCTCATCTTCATTTGCTATCACTCATACAAAACTCTTATATCTATTCTTTCCAACTTAACTTTTCAATACTTTCTAAATCATCCCAACTTCGGGTTATAGTAAAGCAAATTACAAATAATCAACCTTAGACCAATAAGCAAGAACTTTCAAACAACTTCTCTTAAAACTCTTATTAACCAGAACCGACTAAACCAAGCTGCTTTGATACCATTAAATGTAACACCCCAATACCCGTTCCATTAAAAGGGATGGATACGAAGTGCTACCCTACTTAACAACCAGAGAAAAACTTAAATAATGTCTCCCTAGTCACTTCAATCTCAGAGTTTACAAAAATTTTTCCAAGAAGACGGACATAATTTCCTCTATATGGGTCTCTATTCCCTGTTAACAAAGAACAAATATTATCTCTATGAACCCATTATAACATCCAAATCATATAATCCATTACTTAATTGATCTCAGGTTGATACTCATGACGAGATCTCAACTAACCAATTTAATAAAATATACAAGGAAACCCAAGAACAACACATTTATGCGACAAACCGATTACAAACCAAGATATCAATACAAAGGCAAGATACCCAAATCTATCAGATATAATGTTCCAATAAACCATAATGATTAAGCTCCAATATCACCACCTTGGGTTGACCAAACCAGCAGCAACAAATCTTCCTCATTAAGCAATCTAAACTTGAAACCTACACGGATAAACACCCATGCTAAGCTATAAAACTTAGTAGGGAACAACAAAATATTCTATAGAAGAAATTTCCTATAAGGATCAATAATTAATGCCTAAGCACTAAGTTATAAAACGAATACATAAAGCAATTGCAATAAATGATATTCTCATCTATATTGTGATTATAATATGCCAATTTTGGATAACTCACAACCTTACCAATTACCTTGTTAAAAACCATTTCTTCTTTATCTGCATAGCTATTACCAATACACATGTTAGTTTCACCTTTGTTTCCTTATAATTCAATCTTAAATAGTTCAATCACACATATGAGTGAACTATCACAGGTTAATTTCTCAAGGTCAAGCAAGACATATAATCATACTTGAAAGCATTACCAAGCACAATTCGTAGTGTAGATCTTATAAACTCAAGTATAACAAATCTTCCAAAAACACATCAGTGTCCATATATATATAAATGCAATAATTAAACCACCATCCATAGATGCACCATATTCAAGAAAAACATCAAAAAGCAAGCAAGAAATAACTTGAAATACTAAATAAAGGATAATTTATCACATGGAATCCATTTACCAAAAAGGAAAAATGCTGAGAAAAATCTTCACAGAGTTAAAACCTACTCGCAATTTCATATGCATACCATTGAAAATTCCAAATACAAATAAGATACAGGATATGCACTGGTAGTTTAGATTACTTATACTTTTACACTATATTGAAATTAGCCTGCCTAAGTTCTAAAAGTGGATAGCGGGATCAGAGGATATCCGAAGATATCAAACAGAGGATATCCGAAGATATCAAATAGAGGATATCCGAAGATATCAAACAGAGGATCCCTATGGGATGAAACAATGGTCCAATAAGGACAATCAGAAGTCCACGAAGGACAAAGACCCAAATAGGGTCAACAGAAGTAGCTGCAATATCCCTACAGGCACCTATTCAATCCATGACTGAACTATGATTGCAAGCTAACAGATATATAACTTCCTTTTCAAAAGGTTTAAATATCATTTAGGCATAACATGGCCTGTCAGCCAACATCGGTGTATAGGTATACACATCATAAAATTAAATCTCCAGAAGCATTTATCCAACTCTAAATCTTGCCAATACAAGGTTAAAATATCGAATCAAGCACAAAATGTATTAAAATTACTACGTTATAGAAATAAAAGCTTTACATATTACAAACATGGAGGAATCTATCATTTAACTATGCCTCTAACATGCACTGTGATCTAGATTTATACCTTTATGAACTTTAATTATGCCAACCACCCAACATAACCTTTAAGCATGTATACTTGCATCAAATAATCACATAGTTATACAAGATAATTTATAGAGAGAGAAAACATAAAAGAGCCTAAATATCATATAAAGGATGTACCATCTCTAGTGCACAATACATATATGCGCAAATCATATAATACTTGTATAATCTCTTATAAATAATTACATGAAAAGATATACAGTCTGGTATAGTATTGCATATGATTCTTCAGCAAGATTTCCATGAATGACCACATGTCACTATAGTTATGTACATTAATACAATAATCGGTGGCACTACAAGTGCATGACCATACTATTACACATAAAAAAACAACAGTATACCTCATTTCATAATAACCAAAATCAAACTTCATTTATTAATTATGTCTATTGTTGTATAAAATGAGGTTATCTTATATTCTATATACTTTTCTTTCTTAATAATAAGTTATTCCAAAAACATGCATTATGATTTAAAAACAGGTTGAGTATATATCATACAGTCATACTTACTTAAGCACTATAATAAGATATTTGTCAAAATACACATGAATAACTTATTAAACACGTATAACTTACTCGTGTATGTGATATCACATCAAGCATACCACTATTGCATGAGAGCGTACCTTTCTGATACATCAAAGCTATTTTCCACGCTCCTTTATACTTGCTTATATCATCTTCCATTCGTACTCAATTAATACATTTATCAAGTCAATGAAATCGTCATCATACTATATCTCATAATATCATTTCTCAATATTAGGTATAAGCTAATTGAACATCTAGGCATACGTCATAATCATACATATATATATATATATATATATACTATTTTTCAATTTCATGCCCTTTTTGAATAGGTTTATTAAAACATGCAATACTGAAATTATTTATACCCATACAATTACATGCAAATTTAGCCACAACTGAACTCTATTTGCAGGCATTAACGATGTTCATACACATTTCAATTATCATGCTTTTGCTTTTACTGTATAATCTGGCACATATACGTTTATATCTAAAAATACACAATTATCGGTATATATATGCATGTATTTTTAATTTTCAAATATCAATATAAGTAACTGTAAATATACATCACTATAACTATATAGTTTCGTATGATAACATATAAGCATAAGCATGCAGACATTCATATTATTTCAATTAAGTATTAAACAACCTGCTTGTTCAAGTGTTTGCTATATAACATATTTTATCAAAATCACATATATTTACCAATTGATGTTATTATGATTTTATGTATTTATACTATATTACGTACTAACTCTTCACTGTTAATTAATTTCAAGTTCTTTGAAATTTTCCTCCTTACAAGATTTCAACATCATAGTCATATATATATATATCATGCTTGCTTTAATTTCATTAATTCACAATTTCGACAGTGCCATCCTTGAAAAGTCATTTTTACATGTCTGAAATACTATACTCAGAGTTTATTTACTTTATAATGTACTATGAGTATTATAATTTACACATAATTCACCAAAGAATCCATTAACAATATCTCTAATTCAAACTCTAGATTTCGAGTTCTATTATGACAGAGCCATCTGCTTTACTGTAATTTTGACAAGATTATTGTAACATTACCGATCTTTCAAAACTTTAGAACACTAAAACTAAGCTAAAATCTAGCTATTTAGAGAATAAACAATAAAAATGACTTCCCCTTTCAAAATTTAACCTTACATACACTATCCTTCTTATGTTCTATATTGGGGATTTAGCTTCATTTTCAGTTAAATCTATGTATATATGTACACATAGCTTTGGTTTCATCAAAATCTAATAAAATTACACATGCATATCAAGATTCACACCAAGTTCCCGTACCTTAGAGTCGAAGCCCAAAATTCCCTATCCATTCACCCTATTCGGAGACTCACCGGAGCCTCGTCGAAGCTCCATGCTTGAAGCTAGAATCATCGGTAGCCTTCTGGTGGTCTTCACATGCCCCAAGGCAATGCTGTTTGGCCAAAAAAACATCGAGAACCGCCAGCTGCCTCTCGCTCCAATATACTCTTCATCGGCGAGTGGAGAAGATCGACGGGCATCGAAAGATCTGCCTCACCACAAGGAGCTTTTCGGTGGTTGTCGTGATTCCAAGCACTGTCGTCGGTCACCGAAAAGAAGAGGAGATCGATCTAGTTGAAAAGAAGAGAAAAAGAAATGCAGATCAAGAGCCATCGCAGCTGCCGAAGGAAGAAATTGGTGAGGAGAGAAAGACCGGTGGCCGAGGTGGTGGCTGCCGCACCGATCGCCGGCCAGAGCACCGTTGATCGACGGTAGCGCCTCCACTCCACCCTCTCCTTCTCTTCCTCCCCTCTTCTTCCTTTTTTTTTAAAAAAGGGCAACTTTATGTCTCTCAAAGACAAAAATGACCCCCACTAGCCATTATAAAGCCTAAATCACCTTAAGCCTCCACTAACCCATTTTGAACATAAAATTCCCCAAATCTTGACCTTAACCACTTATTAAATCATTAATTAAGTTAATTAAATTCATTTTACACATATTTCTATTAGGGTCACTATTGGGGCCTTATAGAGCCCTGCTCTGAGCCTTTCTTTGGATTCTATAATTGAAATAAATTGTGTTTGGAAGAAAAGGTTTATTTCTTTCTCTTAAGCTGTACTATTACTCTTTACATATCTTAGCCAAAAACCCCAAAACATAGAAGAACTTTTTAGAGAAAATTTAGATCTCAAAATTAATGTGGATGACCAAAACTATGTGGTATTTTCCTTTTTTTCCAAAAAAGATTTTAAATCTTTCCCAACTCTATATATTCCTTAAATCTCTCCCTAAAATCACTAGAAATCTGGTTTAAAATTTGATCTTCTTATAGTAAAATCCTTACCCCAATCTTTCAGTTATGAAAAACGTGCAGAATGGCATAAGAAATCCCACAAACAGGCACCACTCAATCCCACAGATGGGTTTCACTCAAAAATGGAGTCAAAATCACAAACTCTTTTGGCCATAACTCAATTGACCTATGCTCATGGCTCAGTAATTGATAGATATAACTCGATGAGTCATTTACAGGAAGGAGATGACACAAGAGCTTGCTAGCTGGGGGTAGGTAGGCCAAAACATGTGACAGAGAGGTATCTCTTTATGAGAGATAGATGTCTATCACAAAAAAAATCCTAATTTGGCAATTAAGACCTCATTCTTGCCCTAGAAAATGAAAAAGGACAAAACCCCAACAAAAACCTTTTAAAAATTTTGCAAAAACCAAGGTTAAAGGCCAACACTTTCATTCTATATATGTAACACAAGTAACACTTGCTTGTTGGGTTACTCTAATTTGGGTTGCCTCAGAGCTCAAACTCTACACACACTGAGGTTTTCATTTGACGAGCACCTTACAGCCATGACTTGTCATGTTAAGCCAATAACTCATTGTCTTTTAGTTTTAAAGCCTATAAATAATTGAGATTTTAAGAAAATAACGATGGTTATTTTTTCTATCTCTCTAAATAATGCATTTTTCCACTTTTTTAGCACAAACCTATTTAAAATCTTGTTTTTAATCTACTAAAACATTCAAAAATCACTAAACTTTGGGCTTTTATATTATTGGGAGATTACAAGGTGAAGGTAATATTATAAATTCTTTCTTCTTCTTACCCTAGTTCACTAAATGGTTTAATCGTCCATTTGTTATTGAATAGGGTGAACCAACCCACTATGAATACATTTTGCATTTTTTTTGCTTTAAAATGGCATGCATGCTTTCCTAAGTCTAGGATGTGAAACCCATATGTGGGTATTCACTTATGGTAGGAACATGTTTAGAAAGTGTTTTAGGCATACTTCTTATGTTTAGATGTCTTGTTAGGTTTAGCTTTAATCTAAGATAAAATGCATAATACTTTTTTAACTTAATAAATTAGTTTTAAAATTCATTCGGTTTTTTTTGTGTCTTTGTTTTGTGATTTCTTTTCAGGGTTAAAACCTATTAAGGGCCATGAACAAATAATATATAAAATAAAGAGAGTTTTTATCCAAAAATGCCTAACGGCTATGACTCATATCCTCCTCCTACTTTATGTAAGCCTAAGTTATATCGCTAGAAAAAAATGTAAAATAGCCATGACTTATCTAAATGATGTTTTTTCATAGCTAAATTAGTTTAGCAATTATTTGCGAAGATAAAACTTTTGTAACAAAAGTGATCATAGTAGAATTTAACAAGAACAAAAGTTGTTAAGAAACTTTAGTAAGGACTAAATATTGTTGCTAAATGTTCTCGAGGACAAGTTTCTTGCAAAATTTTAGCATTGGATTTGTAGTGTGTATGTAACCATGAATCACTAGTTTTGACTGTTCACTCAATTCCCTAATATGACTTATAAGTCATGGGTGTAAACCCTTATCTATGGCCTTGATTCACTAGTCATGAGTGTGACATCATTTTTTTTTTTGCTTTTTAACTCTTTTGTTTATCATTGATTTCTTTATCATGCATGTTATTTTGTCTTTTGCATATTACTTTATTTCTTTCTATGTTTATCACATTATGTTTGTGATGCTAGAGTAGATTTAGATTTTACTACTTTTATTTATATCTAGTATAATGAAAGGATTTTCATCCACTTCAAGAAATGCTCTAAAAGATTATTTATATTTGGCAATTGGTATTTTTCTTAAGAAAATTGTATTGATGCCTTATTTTATACCGAAAATAATTCTTTAATAAATGTAAAAGAATTTTTATTAATTAATTTGGAATTTTCTTAATAAAATGGGATAAATTTCCTAATTTTTTCCAACTAAAATTCACAATAAATGCCTTTTCACAATTGCATGCGAAGACCAACATCCTTACCTAAATAAGTTTAACAAATGAAATCATTTTATATATTCAGTGCTAGTTCAAGGTTTATATATAATTATTGCCATGCTTTATCACTTTCCAACTTGAAATAATGCACCTTATGTTTCATTCCGAAGATATACATGTGATAAGATAGATAAAATCATTAGTTTTAAGGTCCAAAAAATCTTATATTAACTAAAGGTATGAATAATAGTGAGGTTATGAACCTTTCTCATAATTTTTCCTCATAAGGTTAGACAACCATTTTATAGTACTTTATTAGGTGGGAACTCCATTATACCTATCTTATGATGCCCAAAGACACATCTTAAGGTCAACTGCTAATAAGATATAAAGTACCTATAGAAAATGGGTCATAAGTTAACTTTTGTCAAAGTTACCTAATGAGAAAATTTTTTCTCTTAAAAATGTAAGAAATTTAAAGTTTTAGGATTTGTCTACATTTTACAAGGCTTTTTGGAAAAGGGTTTAAGCTTTTATGCTACAAAAATCAACTCTTTAGGCAAGTACAAAAAAATAAGGTTTAGACAAAGTCACTTCCTAGAATCACATGAGTCTAGCCTGTGATTTTAGCAAGTCCATATTGCTACTCAAATCTTAAACTTGCCTAAGTCCTAAAGATTGGTGAGTTCAAAGCCCCTCCTAGATTGATTTAGCCAAGTTTAGCTCATGGCTTGGTCATTAAGGCCTTAAAAACCCTTTTTTTCTTCTCTTTAAAGGTGATGGATTTTGAGAACAAAAAGTGAAAGAAAGAACAAGAAAAAAAAAAGAAAGAAAGAGCAAGAGAGAGAAGGGGGCAGGAAAGGAAAAGAAAGAAGAAAAAAATGGAAATTTAACTCTTTCTCCACCTTCACATTTTTTTTCTAGATCCATTCTTCGTTATTTGTTTTCACAAAAATATTATCACACCCCTATACACCATAGAACTATATGTGAGTGCCCTAATACAAACTTATATATATGCATGTGATATGCCAAGTTAACTCAAGTTAAATACACAATTACTTTTTTCATATATCTATGTCATGTACCCTTTCCATGAGTTGTTCAGGATTATTATCTCAGGCTATACATGTAATTTTTATTACAAATATATTACTAATTATCTCTTGTTGGTATGCTTGTAAATAAAACTTATGTTAATACATTTGTATTTGTAATTATACATGTACAATAATTTTTTTGAACTATTAGTAGTTATACGTTACAAAATTTTCTAAGAAACAAGCTCGAACTTTTCCTCTAGTGGCCTACACTTCCATACCTGGATACCTATAGAGGAATAAACATCTATATGCTATGCTTACTAGCTTAGTGGGGAATATTAAGATGCAGATGATCTCTCACAAAAGCTATCATGTCATATGCATTTTCAATTATATATTATAAGATTAATATAATATCATTAAATACATTATGATTTTAAACCTCATGAATTTATAAATATACAATCATGCCATGCATTTATAAGTTTTACATTTTTACCTTCATGATCATGTACTTTGCACAATTTCAGTTCTTTTACAAAGTATATGCTTCATTTCAATATCACTTACATTTATATTACAATTTATTTTAATTTCATTTTCATAAAGCATTTCATATAATCAATTTAAACTTATGTAACCATACACACATCAATCTATGTCAAAACATTAACTTAATTGACATACACATGGCTCATAATTATATTCTATAATATGGGTAGTTATATCATGTAGGATATATTCATTTTGACTTATAAAAATATATAAGTATACATATTTCATTCACTTACACTCATTACTTGATATATATTCCATGTTAACTATTATGGCCTTACTTAACATTAAGATATGGATAATGGAAAAAAGATACCAAATGAGTATCAAATCACTAAACACAAATTATGCAATATCAAACATTGGAGACATAATAGTCTTCAAAGCATTGAGTATCAAATGAGCATTAAAACACTGGGTACTAAAATGGAAAAAAAAATATTAGGTAATAAATGGGCAATGAAACATGAGCAATTGCAATCACTATCCCCTATAGACATACCTATCTATCCACTACTATGTATAACTAAAGAATGAAATACTAACTCTTTTCAATATTTCATTTTCACTATCTCTTTTTCTTCTATTTTCACTTTTACTTATTCATTTTTCAAGTTAAACACTTATAGATTCATTATACAATTATCTATGATATTTATTACATTACAGTCCATATAATTCATAAACATTATCATTTAATCAAGATTAATGCACATGTAAGCATAATTTTTTTTTGCCTAAAATCAATATAAATACCTATACATTAAACCTATTCAAAGTTTGATTAACATAACTTTTTGTTAAAATCACTTCTTTTTGCACTATTGCATTTGTCTTTTACATTTAATCATTGTTTAACATTTAACCATTTATCATGTTCTTATATACCTTACTATGATTATGTGATTAATAGCTATAATCATGTATACATGCTTATACAGCTTTACGTAAGTTTATTCATAACACTATTTCAATGTGGAATCATACATCTCATGTAATTTAGGTCATTATTTATCATTCCTATATATTGGCAAGTTTATACATGTTCTATTAGGTTCATATAATTCATGTAGACACTTATAAAATACAAATCATATGCATACGACCAATGCAATAGCATATAAATTAACTATACATATGTAATTCACTTAACATGTATTTTATGTATCATTGCTTCCAATGCTTCATCATATAATTCACGTATATTAAGTCTTTATTTATCCCTATACATCTTTACATTCTTATTTGGCTCTTTTAAATATCTATCTTATTATCATAAACTTTATTATGTATATTTAACTTGTATTCTTATCAACCTATGCATGTCATACTTTTAGGACTAATGTTAGTCCATAAAGATCAATTATTAACACAAAATTTAATTTAGATATATCATGTTCAATTGTATATTTCAATGTATTACTCTATATTTCATGTATGTTAAGTTATGTTTCACATTTATACATCTATTTGAAAAATTTTATAAATATGATAGCTCATAGCTATTAGGATTAATGAGATAGCTGTAAGGATCATTATAGGGTGAAATTTTAGGTTATAGAAGTAAACTTATGGCTATTAGCTCCTACTTGCCAGCCGTGAGGTGCCAAGAATTTCTAAATTTCAAGGGATATATTTGATAAGTTATTTTGCACTATAATGTTTTCAAGGTAACCATGGGAATTAGGATAAGTAGTTACAAAAATGTTTTCCTATGTCTTAGCTTTCTACTGGATAAAAAATGAAGTCATTTGGATATGTAAATTAGGAAATATACTCAAAACAACACAGAATACTCCTTAGTACTTTCTATGAACATATTTGTTATCCTATCTTTGAAAAATTGTTGGGAACAATAGAGATAAAATTAAGTCATACTCTATTCATAAACATTTCTCCATTATTTATCTAGTTTCTATTGGATTTTTATTCATGTCAATTGGAGTTTTATGTTAAGAGCCATGTTATTGAATACAAGGGCAACAATAGGTCACCAACTTAAAGCTCATTTTTAGGGTATTTTAGATAGATTTGGCTCACAATTTCTCATAAAAGTTTTAGATTTATGTCTTAAGGTTACTCTTTGATAAGTGTGAATTACATTATATTATTAGTGTGTTTATTGTGTCAAATTAGTGTTTAATTTCTTAAGTTTGTGTTTTATGAGCTTAATTGTATAATTTGGTATTTTTAGGTGTTTAATTGAAGAAAAAAAAAGTTATAAGGGTAAAAACTTAAAGTCATTGCTTAAATAATTTTAAAGAGCCAAGAATTATTTGTGTTAGTCTAAAGGCTAGCCACCTAGTGGAGGAGTTCTTCACTCTATTGGGTGAAGCTTGAAGGAAAGAGACTAGTATCAAAGGCTACTCGATAAAGTGATTTTTCACTCTACCAAGTCACCTAAAGAGGAAGAGTGGTAGAAGGCCACTCAATGGAGTGATTTTCCACTCTATCATGCTATTTGAAGAAACATCTTATAGGGGACATTCACTCGTACTACAAGAAAATAATCAAATAGCAATGGAAATTAGCAACTAAAAATTTGGTTGCTAATTTGACAATTTTTATATTTTAGCAATGGAATTGATTTCCATTGCTAAATTTAGCAACGAAATTGAAAATTTGTTGCAAAATCTACCAAAGGTAAGATGTTGTGAATAAGTCAAAATTAGCAACGAAAATTCCAATTTTCGTTGTTATTTTTACCCACAAATAAAAAAATTCATGATGGTGATTTTCGTCTCTATTCCATCACTAAAAATTATTATAGATTTTTAAATAATTTACTGTTGCCCTATTATGAGTTCCAAATGAAGTATTCCAAACCTAAAGACATCATTTATTTATTCTATAATCCTTTTTAATGCTTTATCAATGAGCACTACCAAAGATAGAAATGTATCCCAATATCACTAGATATACTACAACTATACAGCTGAACTGTTAAGAGCTCAACCATAGAAGAGAAATGCTACTGAATATAATACTATACATTTACATGGAAATTGGAGATCAATGTGAGAAGAAGATTCACAACTTTGTTTTTGTTTTTTATGAAGACAGACATTCTTAATGTTTTTTGGCCAACTAGGCTGATCAAGCATTATAATCTTCTAGACTTTCTAATTTAAAAAGTATTTCATAATGTCACAATGAATTGAAAAAAAACATATGTAAGCAAAAGACTAGTTGGGATTCAAAGAACATACTATTAAGCTCTCAAACTTTGTATTCTCAAATTCAACTAAATGATTTGAGAGTGTTGCTTCACAAACATGCCCCAATCTCAATTGTATAACATCAAAACATAATATCATATTCGTTATGACTTCTCTAGCAAAACAACAATCTCAATGAAAAATCAGTATGACTTCAACTAATATCTATGTTACATGTGTCACATCTTATATCTTAGTTATAATGTTAACTATTTTTATACTTTGAGTTTATTAAGAAGATGGAATGTTGGTGCAAATAACAAGAGCTTTTCTTTTGATAATTAGATTTGACCAAATTTATTAGTATTTAAAGCAAACTCTATCCTAAATATAGTATGCATTTCTAATTTTGTTTGAGCATAATGTCACAACTAATTAATATATTATTATATAAAATTCCTAATTTGATTTTTCATTATTAATTTGATTTATTATTATACAACTGGAGGAGGTTTTCGTTAAAAATAATAGAATTTGTTTGATCCATAAAGGTGCAAAAATATTATTGTTATTCTAGATTGATTGTATAGATAGTTAGAAAATACATATGATCTTCTCGATTGATGGTGTCAATTGTTGAAATGTTAATTAATCCTAAATGTATGCAGAAGTCAAATTCATAGCAAAGTTATCCTATCTCAAACACAACAATTTATGCATCATTCTTATCGAAGACATGTGCAAGCCATCTGTAGCATTAAGATAATGAGGATATCCATACCAGGGGAGAACACTATTGCCATAACCAAAAGGTAACACCAAGTTCAAACAATGTCATTCTTTTTCAAAATCTTCAACACTTTGCCAATGAAATTTACATCATTGTGTTTCTTAACATATTATTGCAATCTAGTTACAGAAACAATTTAATCCTCATATAATAAAGAAAGAACAAGAAAATCTAAAAACTTAATAAAAAGGGCAAACACAGTAGATACCGGCAAATGATTGGTAGGTCAAATATCATGATTCAATCTATAAACATTATGTTACCACAAGACCTTCTTTCCTGCAGTTGAGTCTTACAATCCATTAATAAAATATTATTACATATGTATTTTGATAGTTTCTTTACTTATTTTTTAACCAATTTAATTATATGCCACTTTATTATTAGATTAGATTCATCAATGAGTATCTCATATATCCAAGTGTTTTCCAATTTAATGTTTACTCATTTAGTTATTTTCACACCAAAGCACTATGAAAACATTAGATTTGATAGGGCCTCTCGTAAAATGTTATTTTTAAAAAAAATTTAACTTTACCCACTAAGATTATAAAAAATTTCATAGTGATCTAATTTATAAAATTTTATTCTTGAGTTTTATTGTGATCTTTTGCTGAAACAAATTGCCTAAAGTTTTAATCTTGAATAAAGAGTGATTAAGGTTTGAATTTTGAGCTTGGTCCTCACTCATATTAACTCTTTCATATTTAAAAGAGCAAGCTAAATTAAAAATAGCAGAGAGAAACAAGGCATGAATAACCACATAAAGCATTAAGAATGAAAGATTTGAGGAAATTAAAATGCAGTAGAAGCATACATACCCATCTTTACTTCACTGTCAGTGGATTCTAATTTTTTACAAAAGTTATCCCAAACTGTAACCAAATGTAAGAAGGTAGAAAAAGGAAATCCAATAATGTACAACTTTAAGATGTGGAATAATATGGCTAAAATTTAATAAAAATAACTACTTAAAACATATACCATATCAAAATAGAACTAAATTGCAATAACAATTAGTACAAATGAAAACACAAAATCAGGAAGCATTCCTTCATAATGAAACTTAATCAAAAATAAAAGTCCAACATTCCTTCATGGGTGATAGAGTCAAATAAAGAAGAGATAATCACTACTATCAAAAGGCCACAGAGAGCAAGCTGAACAATACCTCATGGCCTTGATCCAAAAGCTCCACGCTAGTCCACCCCAATAATAGTCACCTTTAGCTTTGGAAATACTACTACACTAGACATACTTCTTACATAATTGGAAAAGTTTCAAAATATTTAACACTTTTAGTGACTAAGAAACATAAAAAAAAGACTAAACTAATAGCCAAAGTATGCCTTAAAATTGATCATATTCCAATGTATTTTTTGATTTATATTATGTATTAAACCTAAAACTAAGAGCAGCATAAACACAATTGGCATCCTAAGAACAAAAAAAATAGAAACGCACAAAAGGTAGGCCTAAATAAGAAATAACACTGCTCAAAGCACATAAACGATAAGTAAATTACCATTAACACTCATATTAGACATTTTAGTCTCCTAAGCTCTACCATTAGAAAAATGTAAACAATAGCCTAAAAACAAGAAGATAAAAATATGCAATTTCATAGCTTAAGTTATCATATATCCTCTGATCTTAATTCTCACATTACAATAGGGTCTTAATGACAATAATTTCATGCAATAACACGGTCTAAATAATCTATTTTCAAAATGTAGATTCCATTTCATAATACTTCTATTACACATCCATTTTACTACATATAAGCAGAAAAAGAATAATAAATTAAGACAACTAGCCATTTTGAAAATACATAAGATATAATCCTTTGCCATAAAATAGAAAACTTAATGCTTCGTAAATTTTATATATATATATATATATATATATATATATATATATATATATATATATATATATATAAACAAATAAACTAAAAAAGAAACAATAATCTTTAACCCTTTTATAAACTTTTCACTAACTAAATCCAAAATTTGACAATAGGCTATCCCTCTCCATAAAAATCTCATGTCTTATGCCAATTCCAAACAGAATCAAAGGCGATCTTAGCCATCAAGGCATGGTGGAAAACACCATACTAGGCATATCAAAGTCATATTGTAAAAGATAGTTATGTAGTCTCCTCTGCCAAAATTCACATCAATGTTATTATATCCTATAATTTTACCATAAAAATACATAGGAAATCACTAGGAATACCTCATATGATAATTTGAATGGTTTAGTTCTATTCAATACATGTTTTGAATCTTCTTTTTGGTTATCTATGGTTTCATTATTTGATGGAAGGGCCCTAGGATGCTTCAACATTATAGCTAAAATCAAAGCCAAAACATTTTAAAAAGGAAAAGCAAGTTGGAATATGAAGAAAGACACCGTCATAAAATTAAAAATAATAATAATAATAATAATAATAACAACAACAACAACCACAACAATAAATAAGAAGTGATGAGCAAAGACATACTGAAAGGGAAACTGACAAATTATGGCTTACGAAGTTAAAAAATGACCTCATGAGCATCACCCTAATAGAAAAAGCTTATGTTTCTCTAGATATGTTAAAATCCTAAAAGGCAATCAAAAGTTTATTCTCTTTCCATGATGCAAGAAAATAAGAACCATTAAAAAATTAAAACTCTAGGTAGATAAAAAGAGACTGCTTTGACCATCCTGAACAAATTTAACAAGGATCCAGCATTTTAGTTTTCCTATTCTTTGAATAATAACAAACTATATTTCCTCTTATTAATTTTCAATGCCTATTATCTCATTTCCTTCCATTTTTGCTCATTTTCTCAATAAATGTGTTAGTCAAGATATCTCTCTAGTATATTCATCAAACATTTAATTATCAGTTGAATCATTTTTACATAAATCTGACAGTAAGTCATTAAAATAGTTGGAAAGCAGATTATTTAAAAAGACTTATTTATTCTCTACCTGCATTGTTAGGGGCTTACAAGCCAATTGGGCCAATAGATGTTGATGGATGAGGAATAGGAGATGGATTTGCCATCCATCCAGCAAGAAATGTTGAAAGAGCAGCAAGTGCAGCATGAAATGGCTGCAAGATACATATTCTGAGTCAATGAGCTAGAAATTTAGAAGTAAACTATCAATTATGCCCAAAAAGTAGACTAATAGCTTCATATTTTTTGCACTTATGCCTGTGCACTCGGTAGCAAAAAACCAGTTGCCTTAAAAAGAGCACCCATTAAAGGATTAGTGATAAAAGATAAAGCACATGCTCCATTTAGTTGTGCACATGTGCGATCTGTAAATATGGTCTTCATATCTGGATTAGGCCTTGAATTCTTACAAAGTTAATGTTGCCAATTCAAGCTGCAATACATTGATGAGAAAAAAAATAAAAGTAAGCAAAATATATGATTAAAGGAAAAAAATCTTAAGTTAAAATAAATAATAAAATCCAAACACTCATTAAAGATAAGAACCTCTGATTAATAAGCATCTACAATCTAAAGTTCTGCAATGTTGGAAATTAAAGCTTATCATGGAAGGGCAACTACGAATATGAGAAAGAGAGTAGGATTTTAAAAAAGATAAAAGATGAATGAAATAAAACTAAACAATAATAATAGAAGAAGACAATAATGATGTAGAATCAAAAAAGAATATAGCCACTAAAATTAAAGAGGTTAACAATAGAGATTGCTTTATAAGAGAAATAGGCATTCAGAAACAGAATAAGCAGAAAAGCTTCCAATTTAAAGTAAAAAAATACTTCTAGGCTTAGGTGAGCGATGGAGAATCTAGAAATGGTTTTAAACCCTAACTGCAGTGAATTTTAAAAAACCTTAAAAATCAAAATCACTAATTTGAAGAAAACCCTAGAAATTATGCCATAAAAATAATGTTTTCTACGATTTCTGAAACTAGGAACAAAACCTAATAAATTTTCAAAAGAGGAACAGAGTAAAAAGTTTTAATGTCACCTAAGAATATTTGTGTGGACTTTCTCTACTTCCATGAATCTTTTATTGCCAAGAAGATATTTGTGGCATTTTAAATCGACAAGTTGGCATGGCAGTAAGGGAAAGGGTGAGGGAGAGAGAAAGGGTGAGAGCAAGAAGGCTAGGGTATATAGAGGAAGATAGTGAAGCAACATGGCGAGAAAAAGAAGGAAGGAAAACACTAACTATTTATACTTACGACAAAAAAATAGTTACAAAAAATTTATTTCGTTGCTAGAATAAAAATGGAAAACACATTTCATTGTTATTTTAGCAACGGGATTAAATTTTTGTTGCTATTTCCAAGTTGAATTGGTTATTTAGCAATGGAAATAACATTATATTGTAAATTAGCAATAGAAAATAAATTTTGTTGCTAAATAACAAACCTTAATGCAATTTAATTTCAAAATAGCAACGAAATTTGTTTTCCATTGCTATTTTAGCAACAGAGTAAAATTTTGTCGTTATTTTAGCAACAAAATAAATTATTCGTTGCTATTTTTATTTCAAAATTTTTCTGCCATCTGTTGGTGCCTTATTTAGCAACGATATAAGCATTTCGTTGCTATATTTTAGCACTAAAAATTTCCTCTATTTTTAGCGATGGAATAAATCAATTTTATTTCCATTGCTAAATCTAAAAACTTTAACCAATTTTAACAATAGAATTTAATTTTCGTTGCTAAATAGCAACGAAATCTGATTTTTGTTGCTAAATTAGCAACGAAAGTTTTTCTGTTGCTATTTTGACATTTTTTTATAGTGTTAGTAGAGTGAGTTGGAGACTCTGTCGAGTAAGAGAAATTGAATGTCATTGAAACTCTCCTATTATGCTAAAATAGGAAGTCTGAAGGCTCAAAACTTCCTTTTTATAAGCTATAAATGCAGACTTAAGCACCAGGTTATGGAAGAGCAGAAAATTATGTACTTTTGTTGAAGTTTTTAGGTTAGTTTTAGGAGTTTGTTTTTCATGAATTTTAACCTAGTTTTTAAAAGCCAAAGATATAAGATTTTAAAGGCTGAAATTCAAGTTCTGAAAAGATTTCAAGAGGGGCATTCTTAATCCTGTGTGTTTGTATCTTGATTTTTATTTTTCTTTATGTTCAAAGACAATGAGTGAATAGTTTCTTTCACTTCTACTTAGGGAACTTAAAACCTCTTATTTCTATATGTAGTGACTTAGTTTGATCTTCAGTTGAATACAAGTTGATTATTTCTTAATTTTTGAGCAATTCCTTATCATAAGCTATGTTTGATTTGATTATTGATGTTTTGAAATAATGATTGATGATCAAATACAATTTTGACCAAGGATATGCATGTTCATAGTTTAATTTACCTAATTTTATGCATGATTATTTTCTAAAATATGACATAATGATGTGTTAATTTTAAGTTATTAAAGTTTAAGAAAAGATAAATTAAGAATAGATTGAAGTGAGATATCTTAAGAAAGGGTCTAATTGATATTTAGGAATTTATAATTTGGATTTGTATGCTAAGTATTGAATTGTTCCTAATAAGAGGGTTTGACGCTTTGAAAGATATTTTGAATAAGTTATCTGAATTTATTACTAGTTTTCCATAATCACTTGAGTTATCTTTAACTAAGTTATAAGCATTAGAAATTGAGGTGGAAAGACCTTTGGCAGAAGTCTCTTTTATTATTGACTTTATCATCTTTTATTTGCTAATTGTGTTTAAATTTCTTGTTTGATAGCTTAAGTTTATGATTAATTGCATTGGTTTTATTAGTTTAGTTCTTTAAGATTCTATCTTTAGTTTAATTAAGTCTTCATCATTATAAAATTAGAAATTCTTTGCACCCAATAATCACTCTTAAATCTTAAATTTATAAAACACCACATTTCTCTTAGGTTCGATATTTAGGGTCTTAAATTAAATTTTCCTATATTACTAGTTAATCTAGTACACTTGCCAGATACCAGTCAACTTTTTT
Source organism: Excoecaria agallocha (assembly GCA_037975025.1). Taxonomy (NCBI): domain Eukaryota; kingdom Viridiplantae; phylum Streptophyta; class Magnoliopsida; order Malpighiales; family Euphorbiaceae; genus Excoecaria; species Excoecaria agallocha. The sequence goes on along the minus strand of CM075809.1, from coordinate 65,328,943 downwards.
ATACCGTTATCAAAAAAATTGGCGTTATTATTTATTTTAGATTTTTATAGTGAATTTTATGTGTTTTATCTCTCTACTTTTTATTCTTTATTTTTATTCCTTATATTCTTTTATTCTTGTAGGTGCCATTAGTTTATGGTAAAAAGTGGTCCACTTTTACCTATGGATCCTGAGATTGAAAGGACATTTTGGAGCATTAGGAGACTACAAGGACTTAATATGGATCTTTCCCGTAAAGATCCTATCCGAGAAGATCCACCTATATTTTAAGCATAAGGAGTGAAAAATCAAGCTAAAGGAAATGGGTTTAGGCCTAAAACTATTAGGGATTATACCACTCCTAGGTGGAATAAGGAGCATAGTACCATTAGGCTACCTTATAACCAACATTTTGAGCTTAAATCGACCACTATTACCATGGTACAAAGGAACCAATTTTCAAGATAAGAGATAGAGGATCCAGCTCAGCACTTAGAAATTTTCTTAAAAATTAATGATATTGCACAAATACCAAATGTATCAATGGATGCCATTAGAATTAAGTTATTTCCTTTTACTCTTATTGGCAAAGTAAGATATTGGTTACTAATGCTACCAAATCAGTCTATTAGTTTATGGGAACAAATGGAAGAAAAACTTTTAGTTTGATTCTTTCCACCCATCAAAATAGCCACTATTATAAACAATATTCATAATTTCCAACAGTTTTGTGTGAACCATTTCATGAGGCTTAGAAAAAATTTATGAGGCTTTTGAAGTGTTATCCACATAATGAGATTATTGTACATCAACTAATGTATACTTTTTATGCATACGTGAATCAGGCTATAAGATCTCTCCTAGATGCAGCTTCAAGTGGAATTTTAATGAACAAAATCCCAAAAGTAACTTTCCAATTGCTTAATGAGATGGCTACCAATGATGCTCAATAGGTAAGTATAAGAACCATATAGAAGAAACAAGGAGTACATAGTATAGATGAGGTAGTTATGCTAAAGGTAAAAATGGAGTTTTTAAAGGAGTTAAGTGATTTAAGGGTACAAAATGTGTCATATTTATCTTAACCATATAATACTTATGCAGGAACACATGAAGCACCAAAAAATAAGACTGAGGAAGGCTTAGGTGCATTAGTAGAAGATGTAAATACATTGAACCCTTCTAGTAATAGCTATAATCTTGGGCGGAGAAATCACCTTAATTTTTCATAAAGAGAATGGAATCAAGCATCTATATGCAATACTCAACCTAGGGCTCCCTATAGTCAAAATGTAGCCTCCCACAACCAACAACCACACCAAACTTAAGCCTAACCACACTACCTATCCACATATTAAGCTCCACTATATCAACCGCCAGGTTTTTAAGCTATACCTTAACCTACTCAGGATATAAAACACAACTTAGAGGAGATGTTTGCTAACTTTATAACTACCCAATCAACATTTATGGCTAGTTAAGATGCTAGGTGGAAATCTCAGGATGTTTGGATGAGAAATCAAGATGCCTTAATTAGGAACTTAGAAACTCACGTAGGATAACTTGTTAATTCTCTCTCAAATAGAACCTATGGCACTTTTCCATCCAATATGGATTAAAATTAAAAAGAAGAAGTAAAGGCAATCACCTTAAAAAGTGGGAAAAAGGTAAAAAAAGTTTAAAATGGTAATAATTCTTAAAAATTGATGGAACCAATAATGGAGGTAAGTATTTCTAGACTCGATGTTAATAATGAATTACCTACAGTTATTGAGAAAAGTAAAGGTAAGGACAGGCTTATTTCTACTATACTTGATAAGTCTAGATTACCTTTTCCATCTCAAGCTAGGAAAGAAAAGCATAATGAATAGTTAACTAAATTTTTAGACATGTTTAAAAAGTTACATGTAAATTTACCATTTATTAAAGCTTTATTACACATCTAAATATGCTAAGTTTATGAAAAAACTATATTCTAATAAGAAAAAACTAGAAGGTGCGGGAATAGTTTAATTATATAAAAAATTTTAGTGTAATTATAATGAACAAAATTCCTAAAAAGTTAGAGGATCCTGGTAGTTTTACATTATCATGTGAGTTAGGAGGAAATTTTGTTAGGCATACTTTATGTATTTTGGGTGCTAGTATTAATTTGATACCTTATTCAATTTGTAGGAAGTTAAATTTAGGTGATATTAAAGAAACCTTGAATGAAATTATAGTTGGAAGATAGGTCCGTGAAAAGGCCAAAGGGCATAATAAAGGACTTTTTGGTAAAGGTTGGAAATTTTATATTTTTGATATATTTTATAGTAATGGATATGGAGGAGGACTGTAAGGTACCATTGATAGTCAGAAGGCAATTTTTGAACACAAAAAATGTATTAATAGTTGTCCATGGATAATTGGTTACTTTGAGGTTCTATGGTAAAGAGATGGTCTTTAATGTGAATAAGGTGATGAAACATCCTTCTTATGACTTCGAAGAGTATTTTTGCTTCATGAATGTTGTTAAAAAATGTGTGAATGAGAAGCTAGAAAAGGTTCCATTAGATGATGAGCTTTAAGATTATTTGATACATCCAAAGAATAAGGAGGAAGTTGGAAAGAGAAAAGAAGTGCTAATACAGGAACTGGAGAAAAAGTATAGTGAGAAAGAAATAAAAGAGGATAAATCAACCCCTCTTAAGGGAGAAAATACTTTTGAACTCAAAACTTTTCCTTTACATTTAAAATATGTATTTTTAGAAGATAATGTAAAACTAGTAATTATTTCTTCACTTACTAATGAAGAGTGATTTTAAGCTGGTGGTACAAACCTAAAGGAGACTCAATCTAGCTATGTAAAAAGTAGTGAAAAATGATGTACTTAAACTACTCGATGCAGGTATTATTTATCCCATTTTCGATAGTAGTTGGGTGAGTCCAATACAATGTGTGCCTAAAAAGGGGGCTATGATTATTTTGACTAATGAGAATAATGACCTCATCCCAACACAGATAGTGATAGGGTGGAGAGTGTGTATAAACTTTAGGAGGTTAAATAGTGCCACTATGAAAGATCATTTCCCTTTGCCTTTTATTGATCAAATGCTAGATAGGGTGGCTGGGAATAGATTTTATTACTTTTTAGATGGTTATTTGAGGATACTTACAAATTATTATAGCCCCAAAAGACCAAGAAAAAACCACATTCACATTCCTTTATGGTAGATTTGCATATAGGAGAATGCCATTTGGCCTTTGTAATGCCCCTGCCACTTTTCAAAGGTGTATGATGGCCATATTTCATGATTTTATTGAGAAATTTATGGAGATTTTTATGGATGATTTTACTTTGTGTGGTTGTGATTTTGAGTCTTGTTTGAATAACCTTGCAGTGGTCCTAAAAAGGTGTGAAGAAACTAACCTTATCCTCAACTCAAAAAAAATGCAATTTTATGGTGATGAAAGATATAGTCCCTAGGGCATAAGATTTTTGAGAGAGGAATTGACTTAAACAAGGTAAAAGAAGATGTAATTGATAAATTACCTCCTCCTACGAGTATTAGAGGCATTAGAATTTTTCTTGGTAATGCCAAGTTTTATTGTTGGTTTATTTTTATAAAATTACAAAACCACTTTCTAAAGTTGTTGCATTTAACTTTGATGATGATTGTTTGTAGGTTTTTAATCAATTAAAGCAAAATTTAATTACAACACCTGTTATAGCATAACTAATTACCTTTTGAAATTATGTGTGATGCTAGTGACTCTTTATTAGGAGCGATTTTAGGCTAAAGGAAGGAAAAGATTTTTCATACCATTTATGATATGAGTTATGCATTTATAGGTTTATAAGTGAATTACACTACCATAGAGAATGAATTATTACTAATAGTGTTCATTTTTAAAAAATTCAGGCCATATCTCTTTAGTTCTAAAGTAATAGTGTGGTCGGATCATGTGGCATTTAGACATATCTTTCAAAAGAAGGAATCAAAACTAAAGCTCATTAGATGGGTTTTGCTACTTCATGAATTTGATGTAATGATAAAGGATAAAAAGGGAGCTGAGAATTTTATAGCTGACCATTTATCTACATTAAATCATGCTTATATAGAAAAGGGAAAAATTTTTGATTTATTTCCTGATAAGCATATTTGTGCTATTTATTCTTATGAAAGATTAGTTTTTTGGTATGCTAATATTGCTAATTATCTTGTATGATGATATCTTCCAAAGGATTTTACATTGCAATAGAAGAAGAAGCTAAAAGTATATGCAAGGCATCATCTTTGGGATTACTTGTATTTGATCAAGATATGTCAGGATCAAGTGCTTATAAGATGTGTTTCGAAAGAGGAGCAAAGGTGTATTGTTAGACTATGTCATTGAGGTAAGGTTAGAGGTCACCATGGACCAAATTGCATAATGGCCAAGATTTTACAGTCAAGTTTCTTTTGGCCTACTCTTTTTATTGATGTTAAGCCTTTTATAGAGTTTTGTGATAGGTGTATATGCATAGGAAATATATCTAAGAGAGATGAGATGCCTATGAATACTATGTTAGAAGTTTAAATTTTTGATGTTTGGGGTATTGACTTTCTTAGGCTTTTTTTGAAATCATTTGCATTTGAATATATCCTAGTAGCTATAGACTATGTGAGCAAGTGAGTAAAAACAGTAGCCACTCGGACATGTGATGCTAGAGTTATGCTGGAATTCCTTAAAAGGAATATTTTCACTAGGTTTAGGGCATCAAGAGTTATTATTAATGATGGGGGCAAGCATTTTCTCAACCATCATTTCAAATCATTACTTAACAAGTTTGGTGTTAGGCATAAGATTACAACTCCATACCACCCTCAAGCAAATGGGCAAGTGGAAGTGTCGAATAGGGAGTTAAAATCCATCTTAGAGAAGATAGTGAATAGTGCTTGAAAAGACTAGTATTATAGGTTGGATGAGGCTCTTTGGCCTTATATAATTGCATGTAAAACCCCTATAGGCATGTCCCCATTTAGGTTAGTTTTTGGTAAAGTGTTTCATTTGCCAATTGAACTAGAAAATAAGGCATATTGGGCTACAAAGCTGCTTAACTTTGATTTGAGATCTGCAGAAGAAAAGAGAAGGTTATAGCTCAATGAACTGGATGAGTTTCGATAGTGGTCTTATGATAATGCTATAAGTTATAAAGAGAAAATAAAGCGTTGGAATGATAAGAAGCTTAATAAAAAGGATTTTGCTCCTAGAATGTTAGTCTTAATGTACAATAGTTGAGTGAGGTTATTCCTAAATAAGCTTAAATCGAGATTGATAGTTCTTTACCAAGTGGTCTCAAGCAATAAGTTTGGAGTAATCACCATCAGAAATTCAAAAAGTGGTTATGAATATAAAGTAAATGGCCACAGGTTAAAACAATATTTTGTTTCTCATCAAAAGGTTGCTAAGGTAATTTTGATTCTCATTGAAAAGTAAGATGGTTCTAAAAGTCTAGCCAAGGAATTGCTAAACTCAAAACTAAATTCCTTCTTTACTTTAGTCTGTGATAATTTGTTTTGTTTTGTTAATTTTGTTACATGATGTTTTGTTTGTTTAAGTGAGTTAGTTTATCTTTGTTGAATGTTTAAGTGTTTCATGAAGCAAAATGAGGAGATTCTCATACTTTTAGTTGAAAGATAGATGCAATTGTGTTATTTTAGTAATTTTTTTATGCATATTGAATGTTAATTGGCTTTGAACTTGATTGTGCATAGAAGAAGAAAATTTGTGTAGTCAATTTGTACTAAATGGTTAAGTTATTTGGTAGTGTTATTAAATATTTAAGATGCATTAATTCATCAAGCGAGTAATGAAAATCAAGTGAAAATTAAATTAAAAATTTAGTTTAAAGTTGATTGTGCATGAAAGAAAGAAATTTCGCTTTGTGATCTTTGGTACAGAGAACATTGACTCGATAAAGTGAATTTTCACTCCACCGATTGACTTATAACTTGGTAAAGTGGATTTTCACACCACCGAGTCCTTCAAAATATTCAGCTCCCTTGCAAATGTTTATTTTGTTCCTTTTTTTTCCAGTGCCTCTCCACTCGGTAGAGTGGATTTTCACTCCGCTAAGTCATAAAAAATTCCCCTTGCCCTTGAAAATTTTGATTGTCTCCACTTTTAGTCTAGTGCCTTGCCACTTAGTAGTGTGGATTTCCTACTCCATCGAGTCCCCCTCCCTATAAAATCCCAATCTCCCAAACCGCGCCACTGTGCATCTTTTATTCTTGAATATATACATTTTGCATCACTTTGTTTCACCTTTATATGTTAATATTTATGTTCTCATTGATTATTTTTGCAAGTAGTGTTGGAATTTGATCATGAAATTTTACATTTGGGTTTTAATGGGTTAAAATTGCATGTAATATGGGTTAGTTCAGTTGTGCACACAACATGTTTGATAAAATTTCATAAAAACTAAGTTTATAACTTTAACCATTATAAATCATTCTCATATGCTGACATTTTATTTCCACATTTGATTTAAGCTTGTTTTACAATTAATTTCATACATTGACAAGTAGAGAATAAGGTGCTATATATATTACGTGTTTCTTTTAAGTTTGCATATTGAACTTTACACACTTTTTCCATATACATTATTATTATTGCTTTGTGTAGTGGCACCTAAGGAAACATGAAAGGGTGAAGCATCAAGTTCATTCAGAGCATACATTTTGGCATACCTAGATGAGGACAAGATAGAATCATAAGAGTAGTTTTGCAAGGTCAATTTTGTCAAGCGAGTGTATTTGTGGAAATTCTTTTTAGATATAACATATGGCAATTTATAAGCTAAGATATTTCCAATGATAAAAAAATTGGTTAGGAGAAGTTGATCAAAAAGCAATCGAAAGTGTACCCGAAACTCGCATGACAATTCTTCACATCAGTCCATCTTTCGTTTGAAGATGAGCAAGACTTAGGCACAGTTAGTTTTAAGTTTGGTAGAAAGACACATCAAATGCATTTTATGTAGTTTTCAAAGAAATTGGGATTTCACGTGGATGGTATAGGCAAATTACCTAATGCCACCCTAGAGGAGAATTGGAAATTAATTAGAGATAAAATGATTCCAGTGCCCTATAAATCAAACAAGTTAAAGGCCCATACTTTAGGTAGTCATGCACTTCGAGTTCTTCGTCACTTTCTATCCTTTATTTTATTTAGCTAACTTAGTAGCCTAAGAGCAATTAATGCTGAGGAAAACATCCTTTTAAGATGTATGGTTAAGGGAATAATGATTAATAGTGTAGTCCTGTTATGCCGAAAAATAGAAAAGTTACAAAAAATGAAGAGTACCATAAAAGAAACATATCTGGGATGGATTGCAACCATTATGGAAAAAAAAAGTCGGACATCTAGACATGAGGGATTCTCTTAGAGAGGCAGCATACAGAGAATTTGATATGTTGAGTAGGATGAAGGTGTTAGTGAAGGAGCCGCATTGCCATTGGTCCAATAAAGATGAATATTTGCGATTAGTTACCATTGGTAGAAATTGGCAAAAAGAACCTGAACAGGCTAAACCTGCACATGCTACACAGGAACCTGCACCACAAGGACTATCACCCCAAATGATTGCATTTATGAATCAAGTAAATAGTCGGATGGATACGATCCAAGATAGCATAAGTGAACTAACCACTAATTTTTAGGCTTACTTTTTGCCACCACCACTCCTACCATCTAACTGAGTTGAATTCTAGTTTGCTATGGAAAATAAGATTTTGAGAGGGGGTAAAGTTTCTCTAAGCTAAATTTTGCTTAGATTTAGGAAGTAAAATCTTATTCTCCCTGTTTATTCATGAAAACACTTATGCTTATGTTTTTATTTTTATGTCTTTTTTTGTTTTCTTTTGAAGTTTTTACTGCTTTGTCTGTAAGGTTAACTTTAGGATTAACTTTGTATTTTAAGTAATAGTATACTTTTAAAGGTTACTAGTTTTTGTAGCTAGTTTTTTTTCCTATTTTACTTAAACTAGTAAAAGAGTTAGTTCAAATTTGTCACTTAGCTTACGTAAAGCATAGTTTGCCCCAGTTTTATTCTTAAAAATTGAACAAATCAAATTTAAACCTAGATTGTGCATGAGTCAAAGTTTTTATTTAAAATTAAGGTAAGTAAGTTGTTTAATGAAATTTTGTACTATTTTAACACTTAACTTGGCATATAATTGTTAGTTTCTACCTATAGAGAACGCAAAGACAAGTTTTTAAATAGAAGAAAAAATATGCATTGAATTAGTTGAAAAAGGAATTTTAGGACACTGAAACCTTCCTCATCACCCTTCAAAGCATAAAAATAACTCAAACAAACTAGAAAGTGATCTAGGTAAAATTTTCTTTATTTAAGCCATTTTAAGACTATTTTCCCACCCTTTTTTATATAATTGACCTTTGTTAGCAAATTTGAGCTTAATGAGGTATGCCTAAAGCATGCCATATTTATTGTTCTTGTTACACTTATCTATTAACCATATGTCCTAAAAAGCCTTAATTTTACCTTCTAAAATTGGCCATTCTGGATTTTGATGGATTTGCATTGTTGGGCATTTCAAATAGGTGTAAATAGAGATGTGAGATATTTTTAGCAAAGGTTATGGATGAAATCAAGTAATTAGTGAAAGATGTTCTTAATTTTACCAATGATATTGTAAATTTCCAGTAATGAATCTAATGATAAAAAAGAAAAATAAAATTTTAAAATAAAGCTAGTATATGTGGCAAAATCTTAAGTGTGAGGTATTTATATGGGAAAGAAAAGTTGACTTCTTAAAAGTTGTGAAATTGAGCAAATTAAGAAGGGTTTCACTTTTATCTTTTCTTTTGGTATGTGCTTAATATTTAAGGGATTGAGAAACAAGCATGGAAAAGGGTCCCTAGTAACATCATCAAAAACTTGATCAGTGTCTAGCAAGTGTACTAGATCAGCTAGTAATATAGGAAAATTTAACTTAAGATCCCAAATATCAAACCTAAGGGAAATGTGATGTTCTATAAATTTTAGATTTAAGAGTGATTAATGTGTATAAAGAATTCCTAATTTTATAATGATGAATAGTTGATTAAACTAAAGACAAAATCTTAAACAACTAAACTAATAAAACAATGCAATTAAACAGAAACTTAAGCTATCAAACAAGAAATTTAAACGTAATTATCAATTAAAAAGATGATAAATTCAACAATAAAAAGAGACTTCTGCTAAAGGGCTTTCCACCTCAATTTCTAATGCATATAACTTAATTAAAGATTACATAAGTGATTATGAAAAACTGGTAATAAATTCAGATAACTTATTTGAAATATCTTTTTATTCATCAAGCCCTCTTATTAGGAATAATTCAATACTTACCATACAAATCCAGTTTATGAATTCCTAAATATCCATTAGACCTTTTCTCAAGAGATCTCACTTCAATATATTCTTAATTTAACTTTTCTTAGCCTTAAATCACTTAAAATTAACACATAATTATCTCATATTTCAGAAAATAATCATGCATCAAATTAAGTGAATAAAACTATGAACATGCATATCCTAGGTTAAAATTGCATTTGATCATCAATCATTATTTCAATACATCAATAATCAAATCAAACATAACTTAAGATAAGGAATTGGTCAGAAATTAAGAAATAATCAACTTGCATTCGATTGAAGATAAAACTAAGTCACTACATATTGAAATATAAGGGTTCAAGTTCCCTCAGCAAAAGCAAAAGAAACTACTCACTCGTTGTCATTGAACATAAAGAAAAATAGAAATCAAGATACAAACACATTAGATTAAGAATGCCACTTTTGAAGTCTTCTCATAACTTAAATTTCAGCCTTCAAAATCTTCCATCTTCACCTCTTGAAAACTAGGTTAAAATTCATGAAAAACTAACTCCTAAAACTAATTAAACTTCAATAAAAATACGTAATTTTTTGCTTTCCCAAAATGCAATGCTTTAGTATGCATTTATAGCTTGTAAAGAGGAAGTTTTGTGCCTTCATACTTCCTATTTTAGCAAAAAAATTGAGTTTCATTGAGATTTAATTTCTCTTACTTGGTAGAGTCACCAACTCACTCCATAAAGTGAATGTCCACTATAAGATGCCCCTTCAACTGGCTTGGTAGAGTGGAAAATCACTCTATCGAGTGGCCTACTACTACTTTTTCTTTTTAGGTGATTTGGTAAAGTGTAAAACTCCATCAAGTAGCCTTTACTGCTAGTCTCTTTCTTTTAAGCCTCACTCAGTAGAATGAAGAACTCCTTCATCGAGTGGCTACCTCTAAACTTACACGAATAATTCTTACTTCTTTAAAATCCTTCAAGTGTTGATTTTACACTTCTACCCTTGTAACTTCTATTTTTCTTTAATTAAACACCTAAAAATACCAAATTAAATAATTAAACTCACAAAACACTAACTTAAGAAATTAAATAGTAAATTAACTAAATTAACACTAAATTGATACAATAAACACACTAAGCACACACTAATAATATAGTATAATTCACACTTATCAAATACCCTACACTTAGCCTTTCGTCGCCCTCAAGCAAATCTGAATGGTCCAACTTCTTAAAATAATCAAACTCTAACTCATAATCATGCAATTCAAAACCAAGTTCAGCAATTAACAAAACACTTAATAAAATTCCAACTAGAATAAACACAAATAAGGAGATAAAAATCAGTTTCCATGTATATGTGTAAGACCAAAATAATTTAAATACTTTTTCAAAACCAAAACACCAATGCATCTTATAATCAAGCTCTAGAATTAATGCATACTAAGTGTACAAGTTGTTTCACACTTGAAACTCTAAAAACACAATAGGCCTATCCTTTAGCACCGAAATCGAAGGTCCTCTCCATTAAACAATTTAAAGCAAACTTAAAATCACTTAGGTCTTTATTGGGTTGTAATGGACCAGGGTGATTGTTATCAAAAAACAGTCAATAGATAATAAAAAAGACTAGTCACTCTATACTTAAACAGATTCAATTTCAAAAAATTTCAAACTACTAAGCACTCTTCAACAAAAATCATCTAATTTGGAGTTTTTCAATAAAGATATGGCCCATATAAGAAAACCGATCTTAGTAAACTTATGAAAAAATATTCCCTACGTCACTTTTTATGCCATGTTTCATTTTTTACATGCAATTCAACATCAAACTAGAATTCTAATATCAATTTCACATCTATTACTCTATGTATATAAATCAGATTCATTATGAATTAGACAACCAAACTAATGGTTCGTATACCTTATTTTTGAAAACTTCTTTTTCTAACCATCATGTTTCTCCTTTCCTTTACCTGTGTTGCCTTCTTCTATTATGAATACAATATATTTATACATTTCAATCAAATTTTTATCCTAAAAATGCAACTCTTCTTTTAAAGTATGAAATATTTGTAAAATAACAAGAAAATCCAATATAAACTTAGCTTAATTATTTAGAAACTTAAATTGATTACATAGACTCTTAATATACTATTTAGAGAATGTAAATTATAATGCCTTAAGTAAGACCTTTGTAGAAATGTGACATGATTATAACGGCTATTGCCCAATTAGAATCGTTGTTAATGAAATTGAGGGTACTTTCATAATTTCTCATTAGTAGGTTATGTTAGTGCAATACAAGGAAATCATATGCATATGTGCAATGTTAGTTAAAGTTCCATATAATTATGTAATTAAAGAGAGTGTTAGGGCTAATTTTTAAATATATAAAGTCTAGCAGGAAGGTGACATTAGTATTTCTAGAAGCTTTTTAGATAGGAACACTTAAGTTAGAAGAAAAAAGTTTGGTCGGCCAGTTTGGTAAAAAGGAGCAATAAGGTTTTTGCCCTTATCATTCTCTTTTCTTCCATAGCTTCTCAAAAACTTAAAGATTCTATCCATGGATGGAAAAAGAGTTTGAAGACTTAAGAAGAATTTATAGCATATAAAAGTCAATGAGGTAAGAATTTCTCCTTTCCTTTTAATCAATTCTATTATATACCTTATTTTAAGTGATTGATAAATAAATGACCATGAATTGCTGACTACTTAAAGGAAATACAAGGAAAAGGCTCAAGTAGAGATGAAAAACTAGAGAAAATCAAGAGGAGCTTCAACTTAGGTAAGTGAATAGCACACTATTTATGTCTATGTTTAAGAGATAGAAATTGACTATAGATTTTTTAAAATATATTTGAAATATGAAGGAGTATAATTGAAAAGTTGGAATACATAAATAAGCCAAGTAATGGCTAATGTCATAGCTAAGAGGAAATTGGTGATGTAAAATTTATAGGACTTATTGAGTTATATTTGAGCATAACTTAGGATATAGTGCTGCAAATTGAGTAAAATTAGTGGGGATACAAATTAGACATATAGGTTTCTAATTTGAATGAAGGCATCAAGAGCTACTTGTGCTTCTAGAATTATTGACATTTGAGTTGAATAATCTTAATGCCTACTGTCATATTAACTAGTACAATTTAGAGTATTTTAGTGATAATTTTTGATATAATTATCCAAATGACCTGACTTTTACATGTATTGAAACTATAAACATATATTGACACTTGATTGTAAAAGAGTGTGTTTAAAAGATGTTAAGTAATAGGCTAACAGGGCAATAAAAATGGATAAGAATTAGAATTGTTTGAACTCTAGATCTACTGTATCAACCTAACTAAATTGATTATCAATCCGATCAAGTAGAATGCTTTTAGAATGGAACTTGCATGTTGACCCAACTCGATTAAAATTCAATCCAACTAAGTTGATTGACTTGAATAAATACAAAACTTTACTTACTTCAAGCAAATCATCGAAAGAAATTCAGATTGAACATCAATTGCATTTACATGAATGCCTTTTTTCAATATTATAGATATATTATTAAGGCCATAACATGTCACTAAATAAATGAATTACATAGTTTCCTTTGTATTGAAAATGAAGAGTAAACATAAATAAAGGACATTATGAAATGTTCAAACTTATAAAGTTGTTCTATGAGTTTAGCATGAGGTTATTAAATAAAATTAAAATAGTAAAAACATATAAGCATACACATCCCATATTTAATGATATCTTATATTAATTCTTGTAAATGTTTATATTATTGTGTGAAAGATATTGACATCGTGTGAATGTTTTATTTGAAAGTCAATTTATAATATGCATGAGTAAGAAATCATTAGTTTATTGGCTTAAATTAAGTATTATTGAGAAAATAAATTGATATTAAACTTTACTATTAATATGGTTGGATTATTTGGGCTATTGGAATATGTTATGCATAAATGAATATAGGTAGGGGTAAGGAACTAGACTCAACTAAGGGGTAAATTCCAATGTGCATGACAATATAGCCTGAATACCAAAGTTCATATATGTTTGTATATATAAATACATCCATATGTGTGTACCAAGATGTCTTTTTTATTGATATCTTTGGATTTTTTATGTATTAAAATCTTCAAATTTCTTATGTATAAATATATTCTGATGTCTTCCATATTGATATCTTTGAATGTCATCTATAATGATACCTTTAGATGTCTTCTGTATTGATACTTTCAGATGTCTTTTGTAAAAATATCTTTGAATGTCTTTTGTATTAATATCTTTAGATGTCTTTTGCATTGATATCTTCGATTATCTTTTGTATTAATGTTTTTAGATATCTTTTATATTCATACCATTGGATATCCTTGACTGCATTGCTTTTAATCCAATCAAGTTATCTGTGTGTTTCTAATACAAAATCGGTTGAATTGAACCTCAATCTAATCGGGTATCCTCATATTTTAATTACACCAATAAATTCCTACTTTTATTGTCAAAATTTGTTCCAATACTTTTGGAGTTATACAAAGTTATTCAGTAACCTTTTTTGTTAAAATTTGGAATATTTACTTGTTGAATGCTTTGAATCTGAGTTCTGAATGGATGTAATGCAAAAACTTTAATAGTGTGCTCTCCTTAATGGTTTGATAAACAAATAGAATACCTCTGAGTTTGGATTTTGATTGTTCAGAATTAAGCTACTAAAAGCATGATCTGCAAGTCTTAGTTTATGGAAATTAAGCATGCCTGATATATTTTTTTGACCGGTTCTATGACATTATGATGTTTGCTGAAAATGTTGTTATGACATCTCCTAAATCTTGATTCATGAAATTAATACCCCTCGATTTGATAATCATTAAGAGTATCTTCTATTCTATCTATAGTTGTACTATTAATAAAGATAGATTATATGTTACTTTCTTATAAAGCATATCCATTTGATGTCATATGCTAAATCAATTATCTTTATGTTTAGAAGCTAAATAGAATTCTTGAGTTTAATTATAATTGTGACTTGTTATATCTCTTATCTAATTTTATCTATTTTCATATTTATCTCTTTTATTCTTATTACTTGTAACAATTATATGTACTTATTTTGTTATACAAATTACAGAGGAGCAAGTTTTTCTTATTAGAGTAAAAGCAACTGCATTGGTCCATATTCTTTCATGTTGGAGTCCGACTTAGGAATTTATTCCTTATGCCTTTTTGGGAGTGTTGTAATTTCATATTTAAAAAAATATTTTTTGTATGGATATTTTCTTATCAAATTTATAATTTAACCTCATAAGTTTGTGTATAAACTTTCATCTTCTTAATTATGTACACATGTATCTAGCCAATTATCCTTCAATCATTTTCCTTATTATGTAATCATTGTATAATTTTAGAACTGATGAGTTTCCCTTTATTGCCCATCTCTTACCCTTTTTAGGGGCATAAGGGCCTTACAATTTTATTGGTATTAGAGCATGATTTAGGAAATTTTTGTCTAACTAAGTTTTTAGAATATCTTATATGTCTATTATGAGTTCGTGTATGGCTTAATAAGGTTGTTCCTTTGTCACTAAAGTAACAAGCAAAAGATGGGGGAATCTCGAAAAGTATATAGAAATCCTATGATGGAGAAATTAGCATCAGTATACCATATAGTATATAAGAACAGGATGATTTTATCTATGGAATTTTGAGAATGAAATTATTTAAGGAGGGGGGAAATATAACACCTTAATTAAAACCCTGGTAGGAAAGTGACAAGGTTATGAGGGTTGGTGACTGAGTTAGATACAATTGGTATTAATAAAATTTAGTTAATTAAGGTACTTTCGTAATTTATCATTAGTAGGCTATGTAAGTGAAATACAAGGAAAGCATAGGCATACATGTGATGTAGTTGAATTTCCATGTAATTATGTAATTAAAGTTAATGTTAGGGCCAATTTGTAAATAAATAAAATAAAAAAGGTATCACTAATAGGAATGTGACATTAGTATTTCTAGAAGCTTTTAAGATAAGAACACTTTATTGAGAAGAAAGAAGCTTAATTGATTACTTTGGCCAATAGAAGCATCAAGGTTTACTGCTATTGTTCTCTAGCTTTCACATATTCTCAAGAACTTAAAGATTATATCCATGGTTGGAAAAAGAGTTTGAAGGTTTAAGAAGAATTTACAATATATAAATGTCAAGGAGATAAGAATTTCTCCTTTCCTTCTAATCAATTCTAGTATATACTTTAATTTGAGTAATTTATACATAAATGTCGATGAATTGTTGATTTTGGTGAGATTAATTAGGGCAACTATAAGGCAAAGGTTCAGTAGAGATGAGGAACTATAGAAAATCCAAAAGGTCTTCAACTTATGTAAGTGAATGCCACACTCTTTATATCTATGTTTAATAGATAGAGATTGAGTATAGATGTTGTAAAATCTATTTGAAATATGAAAGAGCATAACTAACATGCTAGAATATGTAAATAAGACAAGTAATGGCTAATATGAAAACTAAAAGGAAATTGGTGATGTAAAATTTATAAGACCTATCGAGTTATATTTAAGCATAACTTAGGATATAGAGATATGAATTGAGTAAAATTGGTTATGATAAAAACTAAACATATAGACCTCTAGTTTATCTACAAGCACTAAAAGCTAGTTATGCCTCTATAATTATTAAAATTTGGGTTGAAATATATTGAGGCATGGTTATTAGAACTATTAGAAATGAATTGATTAAGTAAGAGATTCAATTAGCATATATGCATGCAAATGATTGGACTATATGGCCTACATTCTTTAAATGCAATTCTCGTTATCAAATAAGGGCATTCCCATATAGAGTCCATAAGCACTCTCATGTCATTGTAGAGATAGATGAAAACCATGAAGTTTATGCCTATTCTTTTACCCCTCAAAGTGAAACCCTTGTCTCCAAGTAATTTCTATCCCTTAAGTAAATTCAATTGCTTTTCCACCAACATGCCCTAATTCTTATTATGAAAAAATTGATTAACACATTATATATGGTGATCAAGCATACAAAACATATTAAGCATAAGATTGAACTTAAATCATTCATAAATTAAACAATATATTATAAATAAAGATCAATTCATACTTGCAATTCTAATAAACAAAATTAGCCTACATACATATTGTTCAAAGAAAACAAAACACAAAGAAGAGCAATGACATGAAGCAATATTATAAAGAGAAAGAGACGAAAAATGATCGATGACTCCGATCCTTATTGTTTCTTCAGAAAAATACTTGGATGTTAAATGACCTCTTGGAATCTTTTCTCTTACTTGGTGTTTGCTTTTTCCTCATAATATTTTTTTATTATTTTGGTAGTTATTTGGTAGTTCTTCCATGCCCAAAATTTTTCCAACTTCACGTATTTATAGGGCCAAACATATCCGAAATAATGCCTTTTTATAGAGGGGTGCATACATAAAGAGGCACTTAAAAGGATGTGATGCTTGACAATGGTGTCGGCTCAAAACACTGATGCCGAGTTTGGCGAGTTAGCATAAGTTGGCTCTATAATGAATTGGCACAAAAGGGCACGAGTTAGCATGATTCATACTTGGTCACAACTTGACATGACATGGCATGAGTTGGCATATAAAGGCACTGTAACAAGTCGGCACCTAAAGGTTGATTCGGCATAGGTTCTAAACCTTCCTTAATGTCATTTTCCTTTAATTCTTTAATCTAAAGCCCTTAATTATACTTTAAATCACCCATTTGAACAAAAAAAAAGCCTTTCAAACAAAGAAAACATAAAAGGTAAAGCATAAGATAATAAAATAAACAAACACATCCATAAAACTAACAAAATTATATATAAATGGATAAAATGGCTATGCTATATTGCATGTCATCAAATTCTCCCACACTTAAACCTTACTTGCTCTCAAGCAAAAATGCAAAGCCAAAGTGGAAGAGCCAAGAAAATCACTTATCTTTTATATGCGAAAATAGCCTCCCTAAGGTCATCTTAAATATAAATGAGTACTTATAATAAAATAGCCAACAACTAACTTTCAATGCTCAACAATGATAGATATGTTGCACAGCATATTCAATAAATTTAATACACTACTTCAAGTTATCAATCAAAATCAAGAATATAAAGTCAATAGTCTAACCAAATTATTCAACTAAGATGGACAATTTTCAAACTTAGAGATTTTAAGAACAAATATAGCCATTAGGACAAAGGTAAGCTCACACGTTATATCAAAATTATCGTGGCATTTTTAGACACCTTTAAATAAATTTTCTAAGTAACTTTGCAATTTGATGGGCGCATTTTATGCTTTATCCCACACTTTTTAACTTGATCAAACTTAATAGGTGCATTTTATGCTCTATCCCACTAGATATTATTTATCATTTTTTTGCTAATTTTTTATTTTTTTTATTTTTATTCCTAAGTGTATGTCCTCATCCATTATAGAAAAGTAAGTTATATGTATTATGGTTATAGTTTGCCTAAGGCTACCAAAGTGTTTAAAAACTAAACTTGAATCATATCATCCTAATGTTAAGTATTGTTAGAAAATTGACTAAACATCCTATGGACTTTGAAAAAAAACAAAACAAAAGATAGTAAGAAAAAATTAAAGCATATACTATATACAACTTAAGATTCTATCAATTAAGCATCAAAAATAAGCTATTGACAAGTCATTGACATGCACTCAATCATAGCAAGATAAACTTAGAGAAAATTAACTTAAATACAGAAAAGATAAATGATTATACATAAATATAGCATAACACAATGCATGCAAACAAAAATAAAACAAAAACATGCAAAAATGGACATGCAAACAAAAACATAAACAACATAGAAACAAACTAAAAACATAAAACTAAATATCCCCTCGCCCACACATAGAATTTCACATTGCCCATAATGTGAGGCCAAAAATATAAAAGTAAATGGAAAAGATAAACTTCCCTCATTCATCCAAAGGAGAAAATGGAGGAGAGTCAACCACAAAACTGGCTTAAGCAATGAATGTATCAATTTTATGTTACATGCTCCTTTACCTCCTAGGAAGATGATGGTTAATAATCTCTATTAACAACCAAAATTCATAAAACCCCAAAAATTCAATCACAACAAATGTTACATCAAAAAAAAATATCCCAAACTTCAAAAAGAACCTTTTAAAATCAAAACCACTCTCTCTTAATTAAAACCATAACTTTTCCCTTCACTCTCTCGTGTTTCATATTTTCTTCATTTATTAATACATCAAATAAAGAACTCAAGACAAACTTCATATATCATTAACTCAAATTCAAAAATAGAAAGATAGAGAAGAAAATGTCATCATGCATTAACAAATTACTAGCTTTACGGACCTTATTAAATCTTATTTTCATCAATTCTTTTAATACTTACAAGTCTTCACTTTTCATCTTAAATTTCCATGTAATTAAAATAAATTTGTAATGGTGAAATTTCTTAATTTTTGTGAATTGTACTTTTCAGGCCGTGAATACTGACATTGAGGCGGTACTGGGGTGAATAGTACCATTCAAAATCTATAAAAATATTTTTACACCATTAGAAATTATAAATTAAACTAAGTTCGAGGGTATAATTTGAGATAGAATTGAGATCAAATAACCCTCAAAATGGACAGTGAAAAATTTTTCTAATACGAAATAGGATTTGACCAAACTTTGATCAACCCAAAAATATTCTACAAACCTCTAAAATATAGTTCTTTTGCATTGATCTACTTGAAATAATCCCAATTAATATTTGAGAGTGAAAAATATTTTTTCTAATAACTTTGAATTTTCAGATTTTGAATTCGGTAAATGGTGTCTCCAAGCTTAAATATAATGTTAGAGACCTCTAATACTTTATTGAATATATGGATTTGCTTAAAATATTATGGAGAATCATTTGGAATGAAAATAAATTTTACAATAATTTCAAAAATTAAGTTTTTAGATTGGTGGAAATTTATCGGATCAAAAAATAGATCCAATTGACCCAAAAATATTTGGGTAGCCTAATAAATATTTTTCTAAAATTATGGACCTATTTTTATGAAAACTTGAGTAAGAGAAGTGGTAGAAAAAAAATTAGGCCAAAATAATGGTTATTTAAGTGAATTAGGCCAATTGGTTGGAGCTGATTTGGCCCAATTGACATGGGTATAAAAGGGCCAAAAATAAGATTTCTCTAGAGAACTCTTCCTTTTTATCCCTTTTTCTAGTCGTCCCCCACACTTGACATTTTCCTTCATTCTCTGTTACATAATCCTACCTAATATTCCATCTTAATAATTCTAAGGCATTAATTTCATCTATAGTTATCTCTAGAGCTCATCTCAAGTGGAGAAAGTGGATGGAATTGTGAAGAAAAAGTTTAGAGCAAAAATTTAAGTTAATTTGGTGGAATTGTAGTGAGTTTAATGAATTTTTAGGTAAATTTTGATGTAGAGATTATAATTTTGAGTATATTTTGAATTATGGATAAAGAAAAATAGAGGAAAAAATGCATGGATGATTTGACTAAGGTAGGACACAAAGGACAATCAAGTGAAATCAAAAGGAAAAAGGATGGAAAAGGTGAGAAAGGAAGAGAAAATATGGAAAGAGCTTAGAAAATAAGTATGTGGATACCTAAACTAACTAATTTTATTAAAAACTAATTTATGTGTTTTAGGGTTTTAAGTATATGTTATATCTAAATTCAAATTAAAGGTAAATTAGTGAAATTAAATGTTAGATGGTGGATTTGGTATGAAAAATTTGCATGAAAGAATGATTAAAAGTATGAAAATGGTTTAGGAACCCATTATATCACTTAGGGATTAATTGTGAAATGTTAACTTTAATTCAAAATAATGGTAAATTAATGTAATTAGATGACTAATAATGAGATATGTGATGTCAAATGTATGAAAATATAATTAGAAATGGTACATTAGTTATGGAACCTATTATGTAAGTATGTGAAATTAAGGTTAGGTAAAGAATTAAATTGATTTAAGTAGAATCATATTTATTATGCATGAAAAATATGGTAGGAATGTGGTGAGTGAATTAAACAAATTTGCATATATGTGACACTAAAATGGCCAAATGGTAATTAATGGATGTAAGGAAGAATAAATGATGAGAAGGATGAAATTATGTTGAATATATGCAATTTAAAGCTTAAAAACATTATGAGAACTATAAATGGCATGAAAAGAATTATGGAAGGTATGTGACCACATGTGACTGAATGCTATGCTTGGTTAATTTGATGTGATTATGATGATTTGATGCATGGAAATAAAGTTACATGATAAATTAGTGTAAATGATTTGCATTGTATGAAATTTAATCGACACATAATGAGAAAATGTGAGAAATTGTGAAAATAATGTATACTTTATATGAATGTTATGTAATAGTTTTGTCTTTGTATTTAATAGCAAAGCTCGAGTTATAGCTAGCCATAGGGACATTCATCGCAATAGTAAGTCATGATGACTTGCAAGGGTGGGCTAAAGGTGGTTCCACAATATGAATATGAGAAAAGATAATAGAAATAAGAAAAAGAAAAAGAAGAGATAGTATGATGTTGTTGAGGCACCTGATAAGTGTGAATTTCACTATATTATTAACATGTGTTTGATGTGTTTTTAGGTTGTTTTTATCTTAATTTAGTTACTTTATTAGTTAATTTCTTTAATTGAGGTTTTAATTATTTAATTATGTATTTTGGCATCTTTAGGGACCTAATTGAAGAAAAATAAGTAAACTTCAAGGATTTAATTGAAACTTTAGCTTTGGAAAGGTTTTACATGAGAAGAGATTTGATCATTGAGTACAGAAGGTAGTCACTCCGTAGAGTGACTTTCCACTCTGTGGAGTGACTTATGAAACAAAGTACTCAATAGAGTGAAAAATCACTCTACCGAGCAAGGTTAATTCAATTAGGCATAATCAATCGATTGGAATTATACTCTACCGAGTCTATCAATCCTACTTGTGATTTGGATTCTCCTCTTTACTAAACAAAAAGTCTTTTGCTATAATTAAAAGTCCAACAGAATAAGAAGTTCAAGTTGGTTTAATTTCTTCTTGTCAAGCTATAAAAGGAGCAGAGAAACACCAAAATAGGGAGAACTGTTATTTTCTTTACGTAGTTCATAATCTTTTAGTTTAGTTTTTCATTTAAAATTTGAAGGCTAGGATTGAAGAGTTTTGAGAAAACTTCAAGAACAACTGAAGGGTTTTATGTGGATCATTCTTTTATCTTATTTTTATTTAAGTTTTATGACAATTAGTGAACAATTCATTTTCTTTTTCTGAGGAAAACTTGAACCCTCATTTTTCTTTATGTAATGACTTAGATTGTTCTTTAATTAAATATCAGTTGGTTATTTCTTAATTCCTGAGAAAAAATCCTTATCTTGAGTAACATTTACTTTGATTGTTGATTTGTTGAGAAATGGTTAATAATCAACTATAATATTGGTCTAAGGTATGCATGTTCATAGTTTAACTAGTTTAATTTGATGCATGGTTATTTTTTGAAAAACCTGGTAACTATGTATTGACTTTAGGTGAATTAAGGTTATGAAAAGGTGAATTAAGAATGAATTGAAGAGAGATTTCTTGAGAAATGGTCTGATAGGTATTTAAGAGTTTATAAATTGAATTTTTATGCTGAGTATTGAATTATTCTGAGTAAGAAAATTTGATGCTTAAAAAGATGTTCTGAGAAGTTATCTGAATTTATTGACAATTTTTCATAATCAACTGTATTATTTTTAACTAAGTTATATGCATGAGAAATTGAGGTGGAAAGTCATTCAGTAAATGTGTTTTAGTTATTTTCTTTAATTAATGTTAGTTTAATTTTAGTTTTTATTTTGCTTTATTGTTAGTTTATGTTTAAGTTTAACTCTTGTATTTTAAAATAAAAAATTTAAGGAATAATCTCAGATTAATTTCACTCACCTATAGATATTTGGCTTAGCAATCCATGTTCCCTTGGGTTCAATATTTAGCATCTTAATCTTATTTTTCTATATTACTAGCCGATCTAGTTCACTTGTTAGACATCGATCAGCACCCTCCATATGGCCACCTCAACTTATTATGGATTTATAAGCCCATATCCCACATATTCGACTCGAGGATTTCATTTACTTTAAAAACTATTAGGGGAAAAACTTAAATAATGGTAATATGACAAATAAATGGACAAAAATGGTAAATAACGAAAAAATACGGCAATTAAGGATTAAAATGGAAGAAATATAGCAAAATGGGTATTTAAGGGTAAAATGGTCAAAAGATGACAAAATTGTATTAAGAAGGGTAAAAATTGAATTATGAAATAAACTTGGTAAATGGAGGACAAAATCGTAATTCAATAAAAAAGATGTAAAAATAGGGACTAAGTTGTAATTTGGTAAAATGAATGAATTTACGAATTAAAATGAAAGAAAATGTAATTTATGGGCTAAAAATGTAAAAGTATGATGAAAATGCATAAAAGGGAGAAATTAGGAGTGAAAAGGTAATTTTGGCAAAAATTGGGATATATATGTCATTTTTGTGAAAGAAATGATATAGATGTCATTTTGGCGAAAGAAGGGACTTAAATGTCAATTTGGTAAAAGATGGGACCCAGATGTCATATTGATAAAAGATAAGACCTAAATGTCATTTTGATAAAAGTTAAGGACCTAGATGTAGATTTCACAAAAGATGGGAAAATAAATACAATTTTGATAAAAGATGATAACATTAGGGGTAAATGTAAAACTTTACTATAGATTAAGGATAATAGTGAAAATTTGTATTAAAATAAGAATTATTGCAAATAAAGTAAGTAACTAAGGAAGAATAGTAAATTTGAAAAATGATTAAGAGTAATTAAGAATTTAAATGAGATAAGATTTTATTTAGTAAATTAAACAATGACGTTAACTATATTAAGATTTGAATTAATATCATTGGTGCGTTTAATTAAGATTAAATTTGTAAATTAGAATGAAATTAATGAACTATGGTAAATAAAATAATTGATTAAAGAATAAATAGTAGAAAAGTATAGTTAAGTGATTGGTAGGAACAACCATGCAATTAAGCAAGAAAACTAGGGTATAAATGTAAAGTAACACTAAAAATGTAGTTAAGAGGAGTAAAATGGTAAAAATGATGAAAATATAAGAAAAAAAGTCAACAGGGACTAAGTAGAAATTTACTATTATATAAAGAAATGTTAAGGATTAAAACATAAATTAAGGGATAAAAATGAAACAAAGGGTATAAAAGGGTAAAAAGGATAAATTAGCATTGTAAATAGTAAATTATCGATAAAGTGGAAGTTTAGGGACTAAAATGAAATTTTCACTAAAAATTGGAAAATAAGTGAGTAAAAGATAAAAATAGCAATAAAAGGGATAAAAAGGTAATTAGGAAATTAAAATATAAATTCAAACTACTAAGGCTAAGAATGAGCAAAGAATAGAGTTAATGAAGACCAAATAGTAATTTGCCATTATGTGAAAATGTTATGAAATTTAAAATGTAAACTGGGGAAGGGAGATAAAACACTACAAGAAAATTGCAATTTAGCAACGGAAAATATCAATTTTCCGTTGCTAATCAAAAATAGCAACGAAAATTTTTGTTGTTAATTCGGCAGTTGCTATTTTTAACAACGAAAATTTTAGTCCGTTGTTAAATTCAACAATGCAAGGATTCGGTGAATTGATCAAATTTAGCAACGGAATATAAATTTTTATTGCTAAATTTAGCAATGGATATTGATTTTTGTTGCTAAAATTAGCAACGGAATTTAGATTCCATTGCTATTTTTTCATTGCTAAATTCACCCATAAGTAAAAAAAATTAACCACGGTCCTTTCCGTCGTCAATCTGTCGCTAAAAATTATTACAATTTTTTAATAATATTCTCATATTCTCAAAAGCATAGGAGTAAAATAATTGTCTGTCAATTCTACCCATGTCCAGATTTAGATGAGCAAGACTAATTTGGAGGTACCACTTGCAATGATCCTAATTACAGGTCAAGCATTAGTGATTAATTTGCTTAGCATGCAAGTAATCAAACTCACAGTTAATCACTGTGTTACTGCAAACCCAAATGTGCCAGTAAATTATGGCATTTTTAGCTTCTTTGACGATATTTGGCCTTCCTTGAACAAATTCTCTAGAATTCCAACTACTACTATAAAATTATGAAAATTGCACTGATAATTGATAAGAAACAAAAGTGTGAAAGATAATGATACTGTAATTTCAAAATAAAGATAGCGCTTTAAATCTTTCCCTAGATGAGTTTCCAACTGTAATATGCTTCATAAGAATTTTCATCACAATCTTAAACCCCCATGATTTTAAGACTGAAATTGACAGCAATAATATTGAAGTGTTCAAGTAGAACACACATATGTGGAAAGGCATGGAAAAACTATGTTGACATACATGTGGCATAAAGCACACATTTTAAGCTTACACAAGAAATATTTATCAAAATATCACATTTTAGATTGTCAGATAACCATCCCTCCTTAGAAATAATCTACCTTGACAAACCAAAATCTACTATCTTTAGAGCCTCATTAGCCTCCTTGCCGGATAGTAGAATGTTTTGTCCTAACAAATGACCAGACAACCAGTTTTAGCCAAATTTCAAGGAGTTAGGATCTTATTTTCTTACATCATGAATTGGAAGCTTAAACCTTCAGGTCACATTTTATATTTTCATATTCTAACTACAATAATCTAAATAATATTCTAGTTTTGGTAGGTATAATTTATATATGTTTATATGCTATAATTATCAACTATTGACATCGCATAACCTTGCATAATATAAGAGCTGAATATAGTCATCCTAAGAAAATCGTTGCAAGAAAAATCGTTTTTAATCATTAAAATTTGGTATAACAGACAACAATCAATTAAAAAATATAAAAGATTTTGAGTTTGATTTTTTTTATTTCGACATTTATAATTAGACTATATGCCTATCTCTTTAAATAAAGAATAGCTTTTAGCAACAAATGTTTGCTCCCTAAAAATTTAAATATGATTCTTAAAAGTCAATAGTCAACATTAAATTTTGATGCTACTTTTCTTTTATATACATGAAAAAACATTAACTCAAACTCGGAATTTTTCATTATATTAAGATAATTTTGTGATTAAAAGTTAATAATGACTAGATTATAAATATTGATTATTTTAGGGACCACAAATCAAAATTTTTACTCCTTGTATCAATTAAAAGAGGAAGTATGGGATTTTTTTTTTAACTGGAAATTTGAGAATTGAGCACTCGGCAAAAATATAAAAATAGGGCATTTTTAGGGACCAGATATATTCCCTTCGCTAAAAGATGGTCACTATAACACATTTATCTGTAGGGATGGCTGGAAAATGAATACATAACTTTCAACCTAAGACTAAACTGAATCAGGTTCTACTTCATGAAGATCAAATAAAGAAAACATACAACAGACAAAATGGGAACTCAGAATAAGTTACAGTTATAAAGGACTTTGCTTTTTCATAAGATGAAAGAGCAAATGAATAAACAAAACAATAGCTCTTTCCATTTTGACCTTTAATACTGATGTTAGGTATTAGCCTAACCAGAAATTAAAAAATATATGGATGAGAGCTTTAGATGAGAAAAGATGGAGAAATAGGGAAAGAGAAGAAGGAAGAAGGTAGAGACAGAATAGAACAAACATAGCAGAGAGGAGAGAAATACGGTAGAAAAAATAGAATTGCATGTAAACATTCATGACATCTCAATAAGAGGATTAGAGCATATAGAAGAACCTGTTGAGGTGTGCTAATAGCCAAGAAGGCAGGAGCTAATTAGGAATGAGCAAAGAATTCTACAAAAGACTATTCGCATCAATAAATGTTGAATGAAAAGAAAACATGATGCAGCATAAATACTACAAGGTCAATTAAACATTTGATGCGAATAGTCTTTAGTAGAATATGTTTTCAATCATGCAAATTTTTGGCTCATAATTTCATATTTTATGTTGAAAGTGCAATGGAATGTTTCAGTAATGATTACATGCACAGAAATGTTCTTTCTCTAAAACGTCCTATCATATCATCAAACTATTAATGCTAAGAGACAAAAGGAAGAATTTCTTCTTTCCAATAAAAATGAATATCCCTGTTCAAGTCTATAGTTCCTACTGTGAATTCAATATTGCACAAAGAACAAATCAACATCCATGCAAAATTAACAAATGGTTCCACATTTCAGATAAACAATCACAAATTTGAAGCAATATCCTTGCTTGAAGAGCCGGTCTTTATTGAGTTTTACTCCCAATTATAATCAATTGATTTTCAAATTTGAAGCATTGAATGAATTCATCATACAAAATTTTCCACAAAAGAATCAGGATAGAAGGTTGAACAAGTAATTCTCTCATTATTTAATGACATTTTATCTTTATACTTCTAAAAAGATGCAAGGAAATATTAAAGTCAGAAAAATCATAATGGCAAGTAACTAGCAATTACATCAATTATAAAAGGCAAGAAAAGCGAAGACATAAATAAGCCAGTTTAAAATTCATCACAAGCATTAACAATTACACACTTCCATTCAGATCAATGCAATATGAGGACGTGATATATAGAGTAGAAAATAAGATACTTACATGTACATACTCAAAAAGAGACCTACTGAAAGCAACCTTCCCTCTCCTAAAAGGGGAACCAATAAGGGCATGAGAAGCAACTGCAGGTTCATGTCAACTTTCATGTTAACAAAAATGGACAATGTAATCTCTACTCAAATTGCAAAAACAAAAATGCAAAAATAAAAAGAAAAAGAAAAGTGAAACACTTAATATAATCGGGTTTGGGGGGAATTGTACAAATAATACCTGTGAAATTGTGCCAGCAATCCCCGAAATTACCATTAAGTCAGCAAATTGATTCTTATTAAAGTGAAACTTTGCCTTTAAGTAGTACTGCAGAAAAAAGAAAAGGTTGGATTTCAAGCACTTGCTCTGCATAGAGGAGTAGCACTCTTTTCAGCTTAGCTAGCTCAAAATGCAACAAAAGATTACCACCTATCAGTTTTAATTATGAAGGTCTATGCCAACATCTAAGAGGCTTAAGGTCTCTATTATAAGGGGATGAATCAGTTTAGCTTTCCAGTAAATAATGGCATTAAATGCACGCATGATACAACACTAAGACATTTATAAAATAAGAGTTAAAATCTTTTCATAATTTGAAGAGCTTTTTCATTATTAATAATACAAATATGAAACAATTTCTAATCTGAAATTCTAACATAAAGAAGTGGTTGTATGCTAATTTGTTAATTCATGGAAATGGCCTTTTGTAGATTCATCAGAGCTCTATCATAACGTAAAAATCCCATAAACCAAAATTCAAAATTATCTTCTGTAACTATTTGTATGTACTTCTCTATTGGCCTCTCCATATTTTCACTTGGATTCCCCTTCTTTATATTCTTTATTGGTATCACAACCTGCATGCATATACATAAAATGTGCATCAATACAATAAAGATTATATTTATTCAGAAGGATGAAATTATCAGTTGCATGTTAAACCATATGAAAAATGTGTTTTGACGTAATTGAATTTTAATATTTTTCTACATTAAATCTCTATACTTTTAAAAATTGATATTGAATTTTTATATTTTTTGGATCACTCATATTAAATTCAATTTAGATGAAATTCATGGAAGTGAAATGCATATTTCATGAATTTTGTATGGAATTAACATGAATGTAAAATTTACTAAATATTAAAAAATTAAAGATTAATAGGTCTCATAGTTATTTTAAGTTAATCGCATATGAGATTAACAAAACATATTTTTTAATTATGTCTGTCTTATATAAATTGGATATTAATTTTTGTAAGTACAAGAAATTATATCGAAAAATGTTAAAAATTCATGATGGGGATGTGTTTTTCTTAAATAATAATAATAATAATAATAATAATAATAATAATAATAATAATAATAATAATAATAATAATAATAATAATAATAATAATAATAATAATAATAAGGTTAGAAGGAAACAAACCTTATAAGGTGTACAAATGAATTGTCCATTTGGAGAGTGAAAAGTAATAGAAGTTTGACTGCAGAAAGCAATTCTTTGAGTAGAAATAAAAAGCAAACCAGGAATAGGACCAGCTTTTGTTGATAAGTAGCACTGTGATGCTTTCAATACTTCTTCCACCTTCTTTTATTATTCTTGCTCCTAATTTTATTTTCCCTTTCACTATTTCTGATAATTTTGGCCCAAACCTAACTGCAATTTCACACACACACACAATTATTATTACAAAATCATTCTTTTATTTATAATCACAAACCTCATGTCTCTTATATATATATATATATATATATATATATATATGTGTGTGTGTGTGTGTGTGTGTGTGTGTGTGTGTCTATCGAATCATCGTAACTTATATTTATTAATTTGTAATTTGTACAAGTGAATTTTTGACTATGCGATAATACTCCACCATCTACCACTATTTGAACTAATCAATGTTAATTAAATTACCTCTTAAATTATTACTCACATTTTAAGTAAATATAAGGGACTAATCTATCAATTTGGAGAAAATTATGTGTTAACCTTTTCGAGTATTAGCCCAATAGTAACACATTTAATGATTAAAAAAATAATGTTTGTATAGCAAGAATAGTTATATATTATGAATTTATCAAAACTCAAATTGAAACTTAATTACCATGGTTATGAATCCGATAAGCAAAAGACCATTTTTTCTTCCAAAGTTCTTGATTCTCCCCATCTTTGAATCTGCATGAATTAAAAATAAATCTAGAGACATTAATTATCACTAAATGATTTTATTAAAACATATATTAAAGAACCTGAAATTAAAAAAAAAACAAAAAACAAAAAACAATCCAATGATAACAATTAGTGAAAAAACTATATTTTTTGTTCGACAGAAGAAAAAACAAAGTTGCTCGATCTAACTATGACCTGAATCTAGATACAAAAAATGTTTTAAAAATTGTATAAATTTGGCAAAAATCTGGCCCATAAATAGATCTACTTTTTTCTTGAAAATGCAAAACAAAGATGAGTACCATTAAATAGATCTATTTCGTTAAACTAGGGAAGTACCATTAATGAAGCACGAACGTCGACTTCCAAAAGAAAAATGCAACGACAACAGCTTGCGTGAAAGTAGCACTATCAATGAAATTTGCATATTAAACATATGAGACTCCATGAAAAAGCATATCAATATCACACAAAGCAATTTTTTAGCAATTAAATCGCAAAAACCCACACTAACTTGGTCTTGAGCAACAGATCACATCCTCAAAGGAAGGTGCCATTTTAAAAATTTGCATTTTTAATTGAATCTATAGACATGGAATTTGAGTCCATCATGGTTTTTTGACTTCTGCTCTAAGACCACGAACAGGTTAAAAACAATTCGGATTAGGGAAAACCCTAATCCGTTAATAGAGAGGTTGATGAGCGGTGCTGACTGTAGGGGTGGGGGAAGAATGGGCGGAGGAGGTGCAAAGAACGAAAGAGGCAAATGTGTATGCCTAGGGTTTTTCTATTTTATATTTTTAACAAACATGAAAAATACTTAAATGTCCCTCATTTACTAACGGAATTTAAATTCCGCTGCTATTTTAGCAACCAAAAATAAATTCAATTGAATGAAAAATAGCAACAAAATTCTATTTCGGTTGCTATTTATTTCGGTTGCTATTTTAGCAATTGAAAACAAATTTTGTTGCTATTTTAGCAACCGAAAATAAATTCAGTTACTATTTTTCATTGAAAATGAAAAATAGCAACGAAATTCTATTTTAGTTACTATTTAGTAATAGAAATATATTTCAGTTACTATTTTAGCAACCGAATTATCTTCTGTTGCTAAAATAGCAACAAAAATTAAATTTCATTGCTAAATTAGCAACAAAAATCATATTCTATTGCAATTTTTCGTTCCAAAATTTTCCATCTGTTGGCGTCTTAATTAGCAACGAAATAGTGATTCCATTGCTAAATTTTGGCTCCAAAAATTTTCTTCACTTTTAGCAACGGAAGATAACCAAACATTTTTCGTTGCTAAATCTACAAAGTTTAACCAATTTAATTTTCGTTGCTAAATAGCAATGAAATTGATTTTCCGTTACTAATTTAGCAACGGAATCATTTCCATTGCTATTTTCAGATTTTCTTGTAGTGAAATAAAGGATATAAAAGGGATAATTATATAACTAATGATGGAAAACAATTGAAATTGTAAAAAAGTGGGTGTAGGTGACTTAGGTGTAGATAGAGTACTACAAAAAAACTGCCAATTAGCGACAGCATTATTTTCGTCGCCAATTTTGCAACGGATTTGTGACTAATTTACAATTCCGTCGTGGGAAGAATATTTTCTATTTTTTTGCGATGAAATGAAAAACCAGTCGCTAATTATTGGCGGGAAGTATACGGAAAATGTTTTGCGACGGAATTAGCGACAAATATTTCCGTCGCTAAATTTTAAAATTTTTTATTCATGAAATTAGTTCCAGAAAATTTAGCAACAAACATATTAGTCGCTAATTTTGGAGGAAACATGTAGCGTCTTTTTTGCGACAATTTAGAGACAGAAATTGGTCTGTCGCTAATAGTAATTTGTTACAGTAAAAGAATTAGCGATGGAAATATTTGGTCACTAATTCTTCGCAAATAAATTAAAAAAATAATTTTTTTAATTTCACTCACATGTATAGTTTCAAGTAATATTCATTTAGAAAATTTATATTTTTAATAATAATAATAAACTAATTATTATAATTATTATATATTTGCATGTTCAAGATTAATAAAAATAAATATTTATAAATAGTAATATAAAATTTATTATTTCATTTAAAATAAAAAAATTAATTTATTTTTATTTTATAAAATTTAAATCAAATATTAAATTATTAGGAATTCTATTGATTTTTTTTCAATTATCTCCAAATATAAACTTATTTATTTTAAAAAAACTATATTTTTAAATAATAATAATAATAATAATAATAAAGTAATTGTTATAATTATTATATAATCATATTATTAAAAATAATAAATATAAATATTTATATTAATATAATAATATAAAATTTATTATTTCATTTAAAATGATTATAAAAAATTTATTATTTATTTTTATTTTGTTAAAATTTTGAGCAAATTTTAAATTATGAAAAATTTTAGTTATATATATTTACAAAATTATCCTTGAATACAAGGGTAAATTGATGAAATTTGGTAGCGGCATTTTAGTAATTTTAGAAATTTATGCTACATATAAAAATAATATTTTCTCTCCCCTCACCTCTCTCCACCGTTTCAATTTAATACATATATGATTTTAAGCTTAATTTATTATTTAATTGAATAAGAATTAATTAACTGAATTAACTTCAGTTTTTAATAATTGAAATGTCTAGTTATATAATTAAATTATTTTTATTCAAACTTAATTGTAATGTCCCAAAAATTTGAAATCGCGCGAGAGCACTTTTAATACGGATGTACAATATAGTATTATGAAAAACTGTATAATATTAAAAACATTATTTATGGTTAATAATTATTTTTAATAATAATTGTATAATATTAAAATACTATTATTAAAAACATTATAATATTAATAAAAAATTTACATAATTATTTATGGTTAACAATTATTGTTAATAATTTTATTTTACACCTGAAATTAGATCCATATAATTTTTATTTTTTAGTTTATATTAAAAAAATTATAAGTTTTATTACAAGATTTTTATATATTATCAATCGTAAAGTATTATCTGAAGCTTAAATATTATATATTATAATTATTTTGAAAAGATAATATTTTTTGTCAATCACCCCAAAATCTATACTATTTATTTAGAAAATTTATATTTTAATAATAATAATAATAATAATAATAATTTAATTGTTACCATTCGAGATGAGCAAAAAAATCAAAAAATGATTAACCGAAAAAGATTTTTTATATATTATTAATCGTAATGTATTATATGAACCTTAAATATTATAATTATTTTGAAAACATAAATTTTTTTTGTCAAATATCCCAAAATCTATACAATCATAAAATTGAAAAGTACATCAACAAAGAATACTTTGTCTTTAAAATTTTGAAATTGACTTATTATTCTTTAGTTTTTTCAATATGATTTCAAATTGTTTTTTCTTAATCAATTTATTTGTATAATTTTTATTTTTTAGTTATATTAAAAAAATTATAAGTTTTATTGCAAGATTTTTATATATTATCAATCGTAAAGTATTATCTGAAGCTTAAATATTATATATTATAATTATTTTGAAAAGATAATATTTTTTGTCAATCACCCCAAAATCTATACTATTTATTTAGAAAATTTATATTTTAATAATAATAATAATAATTTAATTGTTACCATTCGAGATGAGCAAAAAAATTGAAAAATGATTAACGAAAAAATGATTAACCGAAAAAGATTTTTTATATATTATTAATCGTAATGTATTATATGAACCTTAAATATTATAATTATTTTGAAAACATAAATTTTTTTTGTCAAATATCCCAAAATCTATACAATCATAAAATTAAAAAGTACATCAACAAAGAATATTTTGTCTTTAAAATTTTGAAATTGACTTATTATTCTTTAGTTTTTTTCAATATGATTTCAAATTGTTTTTTCTTAATCAATTTATTTGTATTGATTTTTAAATCTCAATAAAAATTTATATAATTTGTATAGAATTTTATATATTATTAAAAACTAACAACAAGCATAAAAAATTATTCTACAAAAATTAAAGATTAAGATCACATAAAATAAATAAAGATAAAAAATAATTTTATTATTAAAAATTAATTAATATTTTTTCAATAGGTGTGTGCATATACAAATAAAAAACTCATACCAACTGTATTTACAAAATTATCCTTCTTCTAACTTGTATTATACAAATGAAAGTATGACATTTTTGTCTTTTTGAAACCCTAATTTCCCTTCCCTCTCTGCCTCAATTCTTTTTATCTTTCTTTTATGAGTTGAGCCGCCTCTGTCTGCCTCTTCCACCTTTCCTCGAATCGCTTTTCCCTCTCTTTAAACTAAGGATTTCTTTCCTTCCTTCCGGCGATCGGCGACATGAGTGACACCGGTGAGTTCCCAAGGGTGAGGAGATCATCATGGTACCCTCCTTCTTCAACTTAGAACCATTGACATCATTGTTAAAATTATGTGTTTCTCTTCACTTCGGTATTCAAGTCTCCTTCTTTATTTAGCACTTTACTAAAGATGGTAAAATCATATTTATCTTATGTTATCATTTAGGAGTAGAAAGTGAGGATTGTCCTTTGTAGGTTTCCATATGTGGGTTCCTAGAAAATGACTCAAACCCCATGCTAAGGTTGATATATGAAACATGTGATTTTTACATTAGCACACAATATTTCAGCCTATGCATGACAAACCTTCCCTTTAAATACACAATATTTGAGCCTATGCTTAAAAAACCTTCCCTTTAAATAATGTGTATTTTAGCCATTAGCCATGCGTTATGCATGATTATGGATTATTTACACAGTCATCTCAATTAACATCGTCGTAACATACAAACAGACAAGACAGCTGCCAGTGTTTTCTGACATGGTCATCTCACCTGATATTTATGATTTGATTTGTATACTCATCTAAACTAGCAATCTTGTTCCAGTCCTTGTGAGTGATAAATAACTAGTTGGCCTGAATTCCTATTAAAAGTACTAGATCTTGTTACTGTTCTGATATAATTGACAATGGTTTATTTCTGTTCTGTTTCGTGAGTAAAAAAATTTAATTTTTCGATTGGATTTTTATTGTATATGTCTGATAGTGCCATACTAAAAATGGTCCTGGTTCTTCATCTTACAGTCTAACTTGGCTTTTAATATAATTAAATAGTGGTTCCTTTGAATATTAAAAACAATGGCTTTATTTCAATTTTTTTATTAATGTGATCTTCACAGGAATCACACCTAAAATTTCTGATTGATTTAGTGAAACACCAGCATTGTCATTGTCTTAGGCATTAGTGTTGCTATCTCCCTCACTTACTAATTTATTTTTATATTGCTCATAGTTCTCAAAGAATAAAACATACATTTTGGCTTTTGCAATTTAAGACAAGCATCTCTTAGATCTACTGTACCTGCTGTATTTTATTAATGATCCTTAAATAGATAAACTGTGTACCTTAATTTTTATTCAAAATCTCTATTTAATTTTGATAAATTATTGACCTATTTCATTTTGAGTTATTTCTCAATTTGAATATCTCTTTGAGAATTATGCAGACCCATCTAAAAGGCAGGCTATATATTTGTAGCAATATTATTTGAAAAAGAATCCTGAGTAATGCTTGTTCAAAACAGAAGTCATTTTTTTAGAGAAAATAGAAATTATGATTCAATTTCTTTATAAAAGCTATTGTGGTCTAGCCAGAGAAGATGCTGAAAGCAATAAAAACTAGTTTTAGGGACAATGAATGTGTCCCTATTTCTCTCTAGATTCTAGAAACTGAACTGAATCTTCTTTATTACAGATTAAGCCTCTTGTGGGTCCAACAAAAGCAATCATTAAAGTTCACATTCACACTTACCAGTGGCATGAGTTCTTTCCATGAGGTAATTATAAGAATTAAGTGCAATTCTCTTTTTTTATGGAAATGATTTTAATAGCATCATTTGCTAATTACAGCCAATAGCAACGCTAGTGTTGTCCTTGCTTTGTGGGCCCCTATTATCCTTTTGAGTTCATGTTTTTCCCTTGCACTATCTCTAATTATAATTCTATTTTTGTCTGTTAAATAACTTGGTATTGAGTGTAATATATTAGTGAAATTTACAAATATATACATCTGCTTTCATCTCCTTGTCTATCCTATGCTATGTTGTTGTCTTTTGAGGGCTTTCTTTATGTGGATATGTATACACAATCGTTAGGATAAAGAATTTCTTCTATGAACCTTAGCACTATGAAAATTAAAGCAATAACTGGCTCTTAGTAAACTTGTTCATGAGCATGATCAAGGCCAACCAGGATGAGCCAAGGCCTCCTCAATGGTCTTGGGAGTGGAAACAAAGGGTAAAGAAGCAACTGCAAATCTAGGTGGCTTGTAAAAAAAGTTGGAACACACACAAAACTAATATTTTGCTTTATTTGCCCACGATAAAGTCTTATATATAACAACCCTTATATTTGTTCCCTTTTGGCCAATTAATGTTTGCTACTTTATTAATATAATTGATTAATGCTGATTTTATTTTGCATCCAGCGTATCTAATTAGATTTCTATCTAACCTATGGTTTTATGCATGACTATTCACCCTTTTATATGTTTTGAAAGTGTGTGGTAGAACACTTTGTGTGGGGCTTGCATATTCATATGGACCATTAATCTGGCAACTTGTTAGTTTCTTGACCTACTCCAAAAATAATGCAATGATAGTACCTACCGGGAATCCCCTTCCTTCATCGTGACTGTTGGATTTACTTTTAATGATTTATCTTCTGGTTTTTGTTTTTTGTTTGTTTTCCTTTTAGTTTAGAAATCAATCACTTCATGGGAAACTATTTTCTTTGTCCTGTTTTTCTGTTAACAGTTGTACCAATTGTATCTAAGATGCAATCTCCTCAGTAATTATGCAGTTATGAATATCAGCTGATGGCTGGGGCATGAGCATTTTGGTCATAACAAATGGAAATATATTAAACGAACTGATGTTGTGATCTCCTCTTGTGATTGAGTCAGCATTATATGGTTTACTGCTGTCACAAGCTTCAGTTATTTTTTTTATTTTATTTTCTCTTCAAAAACATGTAAACAATGCTTGTGCCTTGTGTTTCTATATGTGCTTTTGTATTTCAGATTTCCTTGGGATCACAGTCCAACTACTTGTAGTATTATGTACTCAGCATCGTATTTTCTAAATGGGGGTTTTTTCTTATGTTACAGGTCTAGGATGGACTTATCCATGTGACTTGTGGAGTGTTGGTTGTATACTCATGGAGCTATGACCAGTAAGTCTTGTATGTCTCAATATTTGCATGAACTTGGTCAAAATCGTGTTTTCTCAATATTAACTTTTAAGTTGTTTCAAAAGAAAAAAAAAGTTATTGGTTGAGTTAATTACTTAAACATTATGATAGAGTAAACCAAATCCCTAAATGATATCTAATTGGTTGATATGTAAGCAGGGATATTCTAATTACAAAACAAATGGAGCAGTTTCTTGCAAACTAAGAGTAGTTTCTGGCCATAGACTATCGGTAAAGAGGGACTGCATTTAGGCTTAGGGTATATTACTACAACAATATTAGCTAGGAGCTAATTCTATATGTGGTAGGAAATTGTAAAGATTTAATTTCTTAGTTATTAATTTTAGGAAAATAGATTGTATAAACAATATTTTGTTTTATATATTATTTTTTATGTTAACTCTATATTCGTAATGAATTCACTAAAAATTATGTATATATGAAAATATAAGATTATTATTTATATTTGCATCTATTATATACGAATTTTATAATCTAAGATTATTATTTATATTTGCATCTATTATATATGAATTTTATAATATATGATTATTATTTATATTATGTACAGGATGAAAATTTAATAATACATTAAAAGAAAAAATTAAATTATGCAATAATTTAGCGACGGATTCGCGACAGCAACTGTCACTACGGTATAAACATTAGAATTTAACAAATAATTAGTGACTAATATTTCGTCGCTAAATTTTACAGTAAATTAATAATTAGCGACGGATTTGGCAACGAAAAATATAGTCGCTAAATATTATTATTATAATTTTGCTACTAATTATGAATATAAATTAGCGATGGGAAAAAAATTATTTCGTCGCTAAATTAGCTACTGATTTTGAATTCCGTCACTAATATATTCGCGACTGGGCTTTTAGCGACTGTTCGTCGTGGCGTCACTAATTTATTTTAGCGACAGAATTATGGTAATTAGTGATGGAAATTTTCTTTGCTAATTAGCAGTTTTTTTGTAGTGGAATAAAAGAATGATTAAAGTATAATTAAGAAGGTAAGGGACGACAAATGTTGAATAGATTGTAAAAATTAGTGTGATCTAAATAGATTGATAAAAAAAGAGGATTAATGAAAGAAAGCAAATATTACAAGGATAAAGTAACAAATGAAAGACAAATGATAAATTGGATACTAAATCAGGAGCCTAATTGTAAATTAGTAACAAAAAAGAGATTTGAAAAATAAAGGTCAAAATTAATGTTAAAATATGAATTAGATAATAAATAAAAATCAGTGCAAAGTGTAAACATAGAAAGTTAAATTGGATTATTAATTTCTGAGACAAAATGTAAGAAAATTGACCAATGCAAGTAAAATAAGAAAATGAAGATTAAAGTAGAATATTCATAAATAGATTGAAATAAAACAATAATGATGATAATAGAATTGAACGAGTATAATGAAAAGTAAATTTAATATGGCAAACAATTTTAACACAAAATGTTTAGTTAACAAAGGGCTTAATACTACAAGAACAATGGTAAAGTTAAGTAATGAGGACCAAGCTGTACAATAAAGAAATGATGTAATGAAATGGGATTCAAATAGGAAAAGCTTGAGGTAAATTGCAATCCAAGCTCTAAATATGAAAACAAATAATTGGAAATACATATGATACTAGAATAATCACTTAAGGATTAAAAAAATTATTTAAATGATGACATGTATGTGTTAGGAATAAGCGGTCAACCCAATAAAAGGAACTAAAATAAAAATAGCAAGTTAGTGATGCAAATTAGAATCAATAAATTGAATAGAGAAATTAAACGTAGAAAAAAAATGTAAAGATAGTTGAATTAAACGAAATAGGACGTTAGATAAAATTTGGGTAAAAACAAAATTTTAAACTTGTGTATGCATGAATATGAAATTTGTTAGGCATTTTATGCTTAGCGCGTAACTATTTTCTACACACCGGTACTTTAAGGTTATAGGCGAGAATTTAAAGGGACAAATGCTAGACACAAACGGAGCCATGCAACGAAGGGATAATTTTGTATTTTATTCATGGCATGTATAGATAGGATTAGATTTTGTATGTGTTTTGTAATGGAATAACATTTAAATTACATTGTAATAATTATTATAAAAGGGTGTTACAAAATTTATTTCCCCTTAGGTGATAGTGGAAATTTAACCAAGTATTAGAGAGATGGGGAAATGGGGAAAATGAGTTTTCTCTCTCCTTTATCTCTTGCTTTTCATATGGGAGAGACTTAGTGGAAAAGATGTGTGCATGGCTCCCACTTGTCAACTAATTTAAGCACCATTAACTATAAATCTTAATTATCTTAGTTTAATCCTCAATTATTAATTAACTTTGGCATAATACAAATGAGCCACTATAGTTACTTATTATTTCAATTACTTCCATTCTAGTTTATTTCTCTTTAATTAAGGACAAACAATTAATTTTCACCTAATACCCTTCACCAATCAAAACTTTTAATCATGCCAATTAGGGGAGAGCAATGATCGGTTTGGTTCAATAATCGAACCGAACTAGAATAATCAAAATCAAAATTTGAAGGATTTTGTCAAACCGAACCGAAGTATATAAATAATCGAACCAAAATTTTCGGTCGGTTTGATTCGATTAACCAAAAATTAAAACTATTTTTTAAAAAAATAAAAAAGATTGTGTCTAAAAATTATAAAAAATTATAAATCATAATATACTAAAGTAAAAATATCTAAATTATACAAATTAAAGATATAATCCCAAAATATATAATAAATAATACAACAAAACTATTAAATAAATTATTTCATTTAATCGATTTTCAATTTAATCGTCAAAATTCTAAATTATCACTTAAAAAATAGATATTAATAATTGATAAATGTACTCATATAATTTACAACTCAAAATAAGATAATTTACATGTATAAAATAATTATTCAATTAAAAAATCAAAAACAAATTATATAATTATATAGAATTTCGGTTCGGTTTGATTTTTCTACGGTTTTCTCCTTCAAAAACCGAATCGAACCGAAAAACTTAAGTTTTCTAAAATACAAAACCAAAAAATCGAATTAAATTAAAAAATCGGTTTGGTTTTTCGGTTTGGTTCAGTTTTTGCTCACCCGTAATGCCAATTGCTAAGTTTAGAAAATTGTGATGTTACACGAAAAGCCCGTGAAGAGTACAATTCATAGCCATGGACTGCTCTTCCCCAAAAATAAGCATGAAAGGAAAATTTTATGACTAAATCCTCTCCCGAACTCAGTATCAGCATGCTTGAGGTCATTGGACCCTCTATAAAGGACAAAAAATGGATTTAAAACTTGTTTTATTAATTTTTTTTTTTTTTTACTGAAAATCTCTTACAATAGGAAAAGCCTTTCTCTAACATAGGAGACTTTTCATCATTAGGTTGTTTTTGAATTCAAGCACCACCACCCAGGCAAGCTACCATGGGATCAATTTTAATTTGTACTATACATCTATACACATCTTTTTATGGTTATGGTTCAATGTTATGATTATTGCATATTTGTGTTTATATGATATAGCTCGCAATACTATCTTGTGTCTAATGCAACATCTTAAATTGAGCTAACAATTTTTCTGGAAGAAACTAATCTTTAACATATCATATTTAAGATACACTTTTTCACTTGCTATTCTTAAAATTCTAAATGCATTTGTTTTATACATGTAATTATGTGGATTTGTTATGAAAATCCCTATGCATACATTAAGAAAACTCTTGTTTTCTAATTAAGGGTGAGAATCAAATATTAAATTAAGAAATTCTAATATGGTTAATGAATTAATTATGCAATACTACAAATGCTTGTTGCTAGGTTTTGGCAATTATCCTTTAAGATACAATAAAGCCAATAGAAATTAAAAGATCCCAAACTATAAATTAATCATAAAATCAATGTTACAACATATGGATATTTTTATATAAATTAAAAGGTAAATGAATAGATAAATGGCATAGTCTTAGTTTAACTAGATTCTAGCCGCACGAACTAGACAATTAAAAAAGTGAGGAGAAAATTATCTTTTTCCATACTTGTAATAAGATTAAGTCAAGTCGAATTTGGTTAAAATTTCATGGCTTGTGAAGATATCTTCCAGCAAGCAAAGCAGCCTCCATAACTAAAGAAATAACTTCAATAACTTCACCTGCTTGGCATTTGTTCCCCTTAAATGTATGTCCTCCCGTGTTTTTGAAAATAGTCATGCAGTCAAGGAATTTTTTGCTACATTCTTGGCTTAAATAGTCATCTGCACCATAGCATCATCCACCAATGTATTATTTATTCTTTCTCTAGTTTTGGATAATTTTTCTCTAAATTAGTTACTATAAAATTTAAGTCACGAATGAAACATCTAATACTCTATTTGATACATGCACACAACATAAAATATAGTTTATGGTTGTCCATGTTGATTTCCCTGTCCC
Organism: Excoecaria agallocha; assembly: GCA_037975025.1. Lineage (NCBI taxonomy): Eukaryota > Viridiplantae > Streptophyta > Magnoliopsida > Malpighiales > Euphorbiaceae > Excoecaria > Excoecaria agallocha. Next base: position 65,287,927 of record CM075809.1, on the reverse strand, counting down.
AAAATTTTCAACAACATATGTTAAATTTTATTTATCGAAAGTTTAGGTTAATACTCATTTTTTAATTCATCAAAATTATTTTAATTAATTAAAACTTTTGTTAATCACTTATTGAAACACAATTAAATTCTTGTCTCATATGTGTGAAAAATCAAAATCCGAAGGTAGTTATTTTTCACAAATTAATCCTTCATCTTTTAAGTATTGATAAACAAAACCATATATGATATATTTTGAATATAATCCATTTACTTATTTTTGCATTTAAGCTATTAATTAAATATGTTTTTATTAATTAACATTAAAGTACCAATAATATTATTATTGCTTGAATTTTAAGATATTTTACTTGTGCTTGAATTGTGGCCTTAATTTGAAAATTCCAATTAAATATAAATATTTTGTGAAATCTTATTGTTAGCACATGACACAACTTACACTGTCTAGATAATGTGAGATTCGAAAAACCAAGGGAATGAAAGGATTGAGGAAAAAAAAACATCATTTTCATTGTAGTCAAACTTTTTGTTGATGTGACTTGAAATCTAATTTCTCTCAAAGCTTAATTATAGTATAAAATTTTATGTCAAATAAGATTAGGTTTAGGATTATGAGTCTTTGTGAGACTTATAGTATTGCAAAATCATAATTCAAAGAGGATTAGGAATTTGCTAACCCTAGTACAATTGATGAGATAGTTTTAAGGCTTATCAACACACAAAAGAGTTTGGATTTTAGAATAGACTTTATAAAGATATAACCAAATTAGTTGTACTCATTCTCTCTCTCATCATATTATCTTACTGGTGGATGTAGGCATACTTGGCGATCGAGCTACGTTAAATCATGTTTGTTATTTTTTTTCTATTTCATCAAATACTTTATATGTGATATTTGTATGAATATATTTATTGTCTTCCAAAATAATTGGTATCAAAGCTAAATTGTGGATTTAATATAGGAATTAAGATGACGTCTTAATTAATCTTTCATAAAGTATAAAAATAGAGAAATTTAATGGCAGAATAAGTTTCAGCCTGTGGAAGATTAGGATGAAATCATCCCTAATTTTTTAAGGATTACGGAAGGCAATTGTTAAGGAATTTTTAGAGGATCTTGAGCGCCATTTTTATGAGCAGCAGCAATAATGTTATAAATGAAATTGCTAGTGAAGCTTTTGCAAAATAGAATTACCAACATTTTTCAATGGCTATGTGAAAGAAATTTTAGGAAATATATTATACAAAATCGTTGATAAATCGTCTTTACTTTAGAAAAAAATGTCATAAAATATTAGAATAAGTGAAGGTACAACCATAAAGCATCACGTTGATGAATTTAATTCAATTATTATGGACTAAAAGAATATAAATATCAAGATTGAAAATGAGAATTAGGCTTTGATTATGCTTTGTTCATTGCCACCATCCTTTGAAACTATTCCGGATACTTTATTACATGGTAAGATAGTATTTCACTAGATGACATTAGCAATGCACTAAATTAAAAGAGTTGAAATGAGCTTTTTGGAAAATAAAGATAGATGAGAATGGAGGAGTTTAGTGACAAGGGGAGGACACATACTAAAGAAAATTCTTCTAACAAGCAGAAATCAAAATCCATATCAAATTCTAGAGCTAAAATGTTGGATTATTTTGAGTGTGCGGAGCGAGCAGGATAACTTTAGAAATGATTGTCCAAAGCTAAAGAAGAAAAAGAGAAAGTAATAACAGAAGGAGAATTAAGTGAAAAATGCAAAATAATATTTCAAATAAGTTTACATTTAAGATAGTTTTAAGGCTTAAAATTTTGTAAGGCTGATGAAGGTACAAGTGCTTGAGGAATTTAGAATAAAATTAACCGAGGGATAATCAAATTTGTAATTTTATCCACTATCTTTTATAATAGTGAAATTATTATCTTGTTTTGTCCATGAATGTAGATATATTTAGTCGAACTACGTTAAAAAAAAAAAATTCTTGGTTTTATCTATTCCTTTGGATGTGATTGTGTGAAGAATCCATTATTTCACAATATATTTTCTATCTTATTCATATAGGCATTTTATAGTCAAATTATATTAAATTCTGTGCATAATTTTCTGATTTTCAATGTCATTGATGTACGAGCCTATTAGTGTATGTTTGTCATAAAATATAATAATGCATATGACCTGTTTAAACAAAATTTTACTAGTCACTTAAAATTTAAAAGTATATAAACAATAACGGTAAGTTATAAAATCAGACCTGAATTATAAAATAGTTTTTAATTTTAGATCCAATAAAAAAAAATTGCAATATCAATTCCAAATTTCAGTTCTCCTTTCAATTCCGGGGCTTTAATAGTTTGTCATTAAAACTAAAGGAAATTCAATTTTTTTAAAATTATTTTTTAATTTTTACTAGTAATTAATATTATTTTATCAATAATAATAATTTTTATTGTTATAAATAATGAATACTTATAGCAATTACCAAAAACAAATTAAATTAACATTAAAATAATTATTATTTGTAGATTAATTAAAAATTATGACCATATAAGTATTTTTTATTTTAATAATTTTTGAATAAATAATTTGTTTTAACATTTTATTATTATTTTTAATTTAAACTGAGGAATTTCTATAAAATTGTTATTCGTTCTTTCCCTGATTCATTCTCGCACAAAATATTTTGTATTTTATTATGCATCTAGATCATTTAATATTTTCTGAAAATAATTGGCAGTTTTATTTAAAATTTAATTTATTGGGTTGCATAAGAGTTCTTTTTAAAAAATAAAAATTATTTTATGTTATTCAAATATGCTTAAATAAACTTAAATGGTAATAATTTTTAATTAATTTGAATTTAATTAATTTTAGGTAATTATTATAAACATTCATTAAATACAGTAATAAAAAATTATTATTGATGTTTAAAAATGCTAATTACTAGAAAAAAACTGAAAAAAAAATAGTTTTTCTTAAAAATATTGGGTTTCTATTAGTTTTAACGGAAACACTAACAGGTTTATAACTTACAATCATTTGTTCCCCAAAATGTATTATCAAAAATTAAATACATAGATTTCTACCTTTTTATTTTGGTCTATTTACAAATAAATGTCTACTTAAAAAAAAATCATATTTGAATGTAATCTTCCAAATACCCCTTTTATACAATCAATATTAGTTCAATTTTTAAACTACAACTAATAATCAAAATACCTAGTTCCAAACAATATACCCATTAATTTTTTAATAGTACAGTAAATTAATTCTCTCTTTTTGAAGGAAAAATTCATAAAAATATTGGATAATAAATAAATTTATTTAACTTCGACTCTTAAAAATGAATGCTTATTTGTAAATATATAAAATAGTATGGAGTAAATGATTATTTATCATATACTATATAAATCATAATGCTTGTATGGAAATGTAAGAGTAGATCAATTTATTTAACTCTTTAATCTATTATTCTTTGTATTTTCATTTTTCATTTATACAATTTTATCAATCTATTCAATCTATACCTAAATCAATAAGTATTATCAAACTTACACAACCTCAGAACCTAACAGATATATTATAGAAAAAAAAAAAGTACATATGTTTTGCACTAAATAATGCAGCTAAGATTCGTATATATACTTCATTCTATTCGTTCCGCTCAATATGGCTATTTTCACCTCTTCACATAGGTAAAAATATTATTAATTAATATTAATTTTATATAAATATTTATTATAATTTACTAAAATACTCCAACGGTCTCCAATTAGTTGTATTTTTCTCTTTCACGTGTATAAAAATAATCATTAATTTTTCTAAATTTATAAAAAAATTATTTTAAAAAACTATAATATTATATCTCTTACATTTTATGAAAATAGAAAATGTCTAAAAAAGGAAAAAGGTTAATGGAAAAATTAATATAGTGTTGATACAATAGAGAAAAAAATTGGAATATATGTAATAAATATTATATTGATGGCATATAGTGAATCTAATTAAAAAAGTGAAAGGAGAAGTGTTAAAGAGGAGCAGCATATGTCAAATCTGTAATAGAGATGGGCATCAAATTGACTTACTATTCTTAGATTGGACACAGGCATCATGTTTCATACAGCAAGCATCAAGTCCATCACAAGGTCTCTCTCCTGGACATCCACTGTATAGTAGCCCACAGTACTTTCCATATCTCAGAAATGGGGGCACTGTATACATAAAATAAATTACAAAGTGACACATAAAATAAATTAGTTAAAAAATAAATGAAATAATAATTAGTTTGCATCTGCGTGCACTGCACTGTATACAAGAGCAGCACTCTAATGAATGAGTTACATAGCAAATTTTTTTTTTTTTTTTAAATGGAGAAGAAGTAGTTAAATCGCTTACCCGAACAGAATTCAGACTCGCATATCCTGCTGCATTTTTTACTCTAACAAAATAGCAAAATATAATAAAAATATGCTACTTGTAAATTTTAAAATTATGAGTTTGAAGGAAAAAGGAGACAGACCACAGTAATGGCGGAATTAGAAGTTTGAACGCCGATGTTAAGAGCATGAACAGAAGAAAAAGAACAAGATATGAAAAGATAAGCTACTAACTTCAAGAACTGGCTGATATTTGCCATAGTCTTTGAAAGAATGGAAATTTATGAAGCTTGGTTTTGCCAAAAAGGTTATGAGTTTAATTTTTAAATCCTCAAATTATTTCGTTACGGAAAGTGTGATATAGAGAAGAAGAAACAAAGAAGGCAGGGTTTGTCTTGTAATACCCTCGTGAACCCTTCTTGTAGTTTAGTTCACACTTCACCAACTTTTTCCTTCTTCTCTCCCAATTTATTAATTTTTTTTTTTTATTTTAAACCATAACATGAGGATTTAGAAAAAAAAAAAAAAGAAAGGAAAAAGAAAAACATAACATTCGAAAATAGGAAATAAATCTATAGATAAGATGGGAATGGCAAGTGTTTCTTTTTCGTTAACAAGAGATCTCTGATTTTGAGTCCTAAAAATTGAACATTTTAAATATTTGAGAGTGATTTTATTTTCTTCTATAAATATATTTGGTGCTAATTTAAATTAATAATAATAATAATAATAATAATAATAATAATAATAATAATAATAATAATAATAATAATAATAATAATAATATGAGTAGTTGCGTCGTCCAATTCCCGTGAAGGGTTGTACCACTGACAAAGCTTGGCAATCAACTACCTAAGAGGATTCCTCTGCTCTGCGCAAGCGGAGGGACATAATTAAGCATTTCTTGTTTGTTGTTATCTAATTTAAATGCAACCAAAAGTTACTCCTTTGGTCCTAAAAATATTAGCTTATTTTCTTTTTTCTTTATTTCAAAATTTGTTAGTCCAAGGAAAGTTATATTACATGCATAGTCGTACATACCATATGAGTTTTTTTTTCTCTTTACATGACTATATGAGCCGTTCAACTTCTTTAATTTAATGAAAAAAAATGTCTTCAAAAAAATTTCGAGAAAGTCCATATAATATCGTGGATTAATAAGTGAGAAAATATAAGAAAACTTAGGCTTAACAGATCACTTGCCTCTTCAATTTATTAGAAAGTATTTCCAGCATTTTAGAGTGCGTTCTAGAGAATTTTATTTTCGATTTTTTATTTTTTTCTTAAAAATAAAATCAAAATATGTTCGTTAGATTTATTTTCATTTTGATTTTTGCAAACATTTAAAAAAGTGATTCACACAAAAAAACAAAAATTAAAAATCTTAAAATATGTGATTTTTCAGGATTTTATTTTTATTAGCAATTTAATTATTTTATCCTTATTATCAAACCATTACTACCACATACACTACCACTGCTGCCACCACCATCAGACTGTCACCACCACCACCACACCGCCACCATTACCGCTGCCACTAGACTATCGCGATCACTACCACCATACTACCGCTGCCACCACCAGATTGTTGTCGCCACTACCAGACTGCTGCTGCCACCACCACCATAATTACTATTGCCGCAGTCACCATCGCTACCGCTGCTGCCAACACCACTATCGCTGTTGCTACCACCAGACTAACACTGTTGCCATCACCTCTACCGTTGTGCCACCACCATCACCACCTTGCCGCCACTGCCGCCACCTCGCTGCCACTGCCATCACCTCTATTGTGTGTGGAGGGGGTGAAAATATACAAAAAATTATGATTTTTTATACTTTTTAGCCAAAAATCTAGTTTTTTTATTTTTTGGTTTAACCCAATTTTTTGCGGTTCAATCCAGTTTTTTGCCAATCCAATTTTCAACAGTTAAACCAATCGATTGGCCCGTCGATTCGCGGTTCAATTGGTCGGTCCAGTCTGATTTTAAAAACATTGATTCTAGGCCATAATTGTTATAGTAAAATGGGTTAAAATCATTTGAAAAAAGAAATTGAGCAAGAAAATTAGTAGATGTATTAATTGGGCTAAAAAGTGGCTTATTTAAGTAAAATTAAGCCTAATGGTTGGACCAAGATGGTTGGACCTAATTTGGCCCAATTAAGATGAGTATAAATAGGGAAAAAAATTAGAAAAATCTGGAGAACTCAGCCATTTTCTCCCTTGCTCCAGCTGTCCCTCAAAGCTTTCATTTTTTCATTTTTTTTTCATTTTCCCTTAGGTAATCCTATATAATTTTTCACTCTAAACAATTCTAACGTCCCAATTCCATCTAATATCATCTCTAAAGTTCATTTGGGGTGGAGTAAGTAAAAGAAATTATGACTTGAAGAAACAACATAGGAGGAATTCAGCCAAGGTGAATTGCAAAGGGAAAGCAAGTGGATCAAGAGGGGAAAAAACAAATTCAGATGAATTTAAACTATTTGAGGTAAGTAGAGGCCATCTTACGCTTTGTTTTATAAAATTTCTTTGAATTTTTTATGAGTTTGTATTATGTAACTATAGTAATTATGGTACCAATGTCAAATAAATTGAACGATGTTAGTAAGATGTTGTAATAACTTAAAATAACAAAGAATTACTAAAGAAAACAATCAAAAAGAAGAAAAGTACAAGGTGGCCAAATGGTGACCAAGAAATTGACACGTGCTTAATTGTTGATTATTTGTATATTACATATGAAATGATCATTATAATAGTTGTGAACATAGTATGACTAATTAGGATTTTAAACACCATGTGGATATAACATTGCATTAGTGAACATAATGATGTATACTTAGGAAATAAAGGAGTTATGGACCAAGTTTGATCCTATGTTTTTAAGTAAGGACTTAGTATGATTAAAGGAACATAAAATACCTAATAATGTATGGAAAAAATATGGTATAAGGTGGAGAACTTAGTGTGGCCGAATGGGGATTTAAAGCTCACCATGTGACAACTTGATGCTTAGTGGAATATTTGGCTTGAAATGACAATTATAATGATAAATGAGCATGGAATGAATCATTAGAACTCAAAGCAATGTGTGGGTATGATGTTAGGCATGTGAACATAATGATGTGCTTGTATATAACTAAAAGTTATTAATAAAAAATGGATGTATGTCAAAATAAGTTACGTAAAATGATGAATTAGCATGATGTGATCATAAAATAGGGAAGAAAAAAATTGGAAAGGTGAAAACCTTAGGTGGCCAAATTGTGTTATGTAACATAATGTGAAGTAATTTGATGAATAATGACACATTTGACATGAAATATATAATATGATCTATGAAGGATGTAATAGATTTGATTAGAATTAAATATAACAAGTGGATGTTATAATGTATAAGTGAACATAATGATGCAATGATAGGTAACTAAGGAATTGTTAGATTAATTTAATATGTATAATCATATGAATAGTTAAAATGCATTTGGAAACATATATGGCATGTGAATAAAGAAAGAATCACATTTTATATATGAGAATCTAGTGTTGTCGAATAATGATGGTAATGATAAGGGCATGTTTCTATCATTTTTAAGTGATATTGTATGTATGCATGATTAATATACAATTATTAAATATACTTACACCCTATTTAGGCATGTAGCACGTATGACATAATTTAATTAATAAGGAAATAATGTGAAACCTGGGATTAATAGTTTAAAAAAAGTAAGATCATAATGATATAGAAAGATAGGGAATAAATGATAAATTATATATAAAAGATATTGTATGGATAATTGAACAAAAGATAATGTGTAAAATGCGAATAATAGATTTAAAAGGGAGTAAAAATATAATTATACGATAAACTGGAGCAAAACTGCAATTTGGCAATAAAAATATGGTTAGAAAGATTAAAATAGTTATATAGACAAAGAAAGGTAAAAGCATAATTGTGCAAAAACTAAGGACTAAATGGTGAATTATGCATAAAGGTGTTAATTATGCGATAAAATAATGAAAAGGGTGAAAAATAGAGTTAAAAGATTAAAAAGGATAAAAGTGTAATTATACAAAAAAATAAGGGTAAATTTGTAATTTGGCACTAAAAATATGATTAAAGGAGTTAAATTAGTAAAAAAAAGGGTAAAATCGTAAATAAAGAAAAATTTAGGGACCAAAATGTAATTTACCATTTCAATGGTACATATAGGGACTAAAGTGTAAGTTTACCATTTAAGGTAAAATAGATGGCAAGAAAAGCAAAAAGAGTTAATATTGGAGCTAAATAAGTTAAGATATGATAAGAAGAAAATATAGGGACCAAAATGTAATTTATCATTCCATGAGGAAGCATAAGGATAAAAATGTAAATTTTATACTTATAATAAAATAAAAGTCAAAAGTAGTAAAAAGGGGTCAAATTATGGTCAAACTAAGTCAAGAATGGTTAAATAAAAGTTCAGAGACTAGATTGTAATTTACCATCACATGGAAAGTATAGGGATTAAAATGTAAATTTACCGCTTAATATGGAATAAAGGTTAAAAAAAGCAAGAATGGTCAAAATTGAAGTCAACCTAAGTAATATATGACAAAAAGAAAATTTAGGGACCTAATTAAAATTTTACATTCAAGTAGAAATTATGTGAGATTCAATAAAAAAAGCAAGTTTTCAAAGGATTAAATAGTAAATTAAGTTCGTAAGAGGATCAAATTGAATTAAATTAACAAAAAGCAATATAAAGGGCAAATTATTTATTAATTTAAAATATTGTTATTAAAAAGAATCATGTGTAGATGTATCTACCACTGGGCAACAATGTTGCATAGCTTGTGCTGGCTTGATTACACATAGGGACAAGTATTGAAGATGTTACAGTCAAGGAGTAAATCGGCATGTATATGTAATTATTTTTTCGAAGTGGAACTTAGACGTGTTATGTAGTAAATTTTGGGATTTAGCTTGTAGAATATTACGTTGTATAATGTATGACTAATGGCAACATATATTATATGACATGCATGAATATGGTGGCTTCCATTAATCTGTTGCGATGATGAATGTCATTAGAAGTGCTATGTATGATTTTTGGAGTATTGAAGGTGGAGGTTGCCCTTTTGGGAGTGTTTAGTTTGACAATTTGCAGGTTTGGATAGTGAAATTTATAAGTCGTTATGCTGCTGAAATTCATACCAAATAAATAGTAACTTCAATTAAATAAATAGTGGAATTACTATGAAAATCCAATTGACCAATCATGAATAAATAGATGTAATAGCTAAAATTTGAAATCAAAAATTTGAACTTAAGCATTAGTCATTAATAATCTAGTCATTAACCAATGAAATTGAAGGATAATTAACTTGAGTAACCATGAGATGCCATCTATGAGAACTCATAATATATGGATTTATGAATGAACATAGGGTGTTACATTAAGTGGTATCAGAGAAAGGCTTAAGTGATCCTAAGATCGGAGTATTTGCGTTATGGTAGACAGATGATCCAATTAATACGTGTACATGCCACATGAGGATAATTGAATTTGAAAATTTTATCGTACATGTTTCTTCCCTTATATGTCTTGAATGGTAGTTATGATTTCTATCTCTTGATGAACATAAGACATAGTAAATGATTATGAGGGGCGGGCCTCAGCTAGTTTAGTAGATATTATTTTATTAGTCAAATTAGCCAGTATATGTCACCAATGGAGGGGTAATTGCACTAGTTAATATATTAACAATATAATTAATATACTCCTAATAAAGATATACTAGTTATTTACACGAAATGATTAGTTGATTTCTATTATTTCTTAAATATGAGTAGGAATAGACAATAAACTTTATACAGATCCCATAACAATATTACATGATACATTTATATAATAAAATGCATCCAATTTTGTAATCTACTGGTGACCTTGGATGAAAAGAGAAATAGTAAACCTTAAAGTGTAGATAATAGTCATTTACTTTTATAATGCATATTTATACACATGATGTATACATAGTATAATTGCATTAGACCCATACTATACATATAATTCAACATATATATGCGTATATTTTATACATATATCTTGTGGAGCAGTTGGGTCACGTCAAGTGATCCAGCAGTTGGGTCACATCAAGTGATTCCTCTATTCATATAACATATAGTTATAGTGTGGAGCAATGATGTGACCCCTCCACTCATACATCATATAGTTACAATGTGGAGCAGTCGGATCACGTCAAGTGGTCCTTCCACTCATACAACATACAGTGTGGAGCAGTCAGATCATGTCAAGTGGTCCCTCCACTCATACAGCATACAGTGTAGAGCAGTCGGATCACACCAAGTGGTCCCTCCATGCACACACGGTGGGTCAGCTGGATATCATTAAGTTGTTGTCCCTCCACCCATACTAGAGCAGCATAATCGCATTAAAACTATAGTCCTTCTAGTCTATTTATATGATTGGACTCTTATAAAAGCATAAATGAATCATCACTGTGGCATATGTATTATGCGATACAATACATGCCATATAAGGAAAAAAACATTCAGGGTTGATTATCTATCTATCTATTTGTTTATTTATTTAATTATTTTTTCTTTTATAGTAGATATGGCAATATCTACATAAGATCCAAATAGCTTCCATTTTTTAATAAATTTCAAGGATGAAATTTTTATTAGGAGGAAAGGAAATGTAACATCCTAAAATTTTTATTGACGTGCATAATACATTTTAGAGCATGAATAGTAACCCTAGGATAGTTTCCAGTGTAATTATAGTAGAACAATATAGAAAAATTTAAAAGTACATAAGTGTTAAACGTGCTTAGTCTAGGGAAAAACTAGGATGGATGGCCTGGCAGAAAGTTTTAGTTAACTACCAAATGAGAAAAATAGGTAACAAATTAAGTTTAATGGTACAATTTTGGAAGAATTTAAGCTTAAATAGGTTTCCAAATCAGACAGAGAAGGATTTCTCCTATACCGTAAAAAGGATTAATTGTGGGTTTGATTGGGCTCAAAAATATTCTACAAACCTCTAAAAATTATTTTGTTTGCTTAGATCCATTAGAAATAGTTCAAAGTAGTGTCTGAAAGTGAAAAACAATTTTTTTTTATAATTTTAAATTTTTGAATTTCGAATCAGTTGATTTTTTCCTCCTAAACTGGAACAAAATTGAAACGACCTCAGAATAACTTAAAATTAAAAAAACAATCTCCTTCATGTATTTGAATATGCGGGGTAAAATTTTATAGCATTATGATGAATAAAACATCATTTTCCAAAAAAATGGTGAAAAAATCAAAGTTAATTTAATTAATCAAATTAAAGGGCAATTTTAATTGGTTCAAGGGCTAGTAAAATGGGTTAGAATCATTTGGAATAAAAAATTGAGCAATAAAATTAGTAGATGAATTAATTAGGGTAAAAAGTGGCTTATTAAGTGAAATTGGGTCTAATTGTTGGACTAAGGTGGTTGGACCTGATTTGGCCCAATTAGTATGAGTATAAATAAGGAAAAAATTAGAAAAATCTAGAAAACTCAACCATTTTCTCCTTTGTTTGAGCTGTCCCTCAAAGCTTTCAGTTATTCCATTTTTCTTCATTTTTACCTTAGTAATCCCACCTAATCTTTCACTCTAAACAATTCTAAAGTCCTAATTCCATCTAATATCATCTCTAGAGCTCATTTGGGTGGAGTAAGTAAAAGAAATTATGGAAAGAAAGAAAGAAAATTTGGAGAAATAACATAGGAGAAATTTGGCCAAGGTGGATTTTATAGGGAAAGCAAGTGGACCAAGAAGGGGGGAAACAAATTTAGATGAGTTCAAACTATTTAAGGTAAGTAGATGCCATCTGACACTTTGTTTTATTAAATTTCCTTGAATTTTGTATGAGTTTGTATTATGTAACTATAGTAATTGTGGTACCAATATGAAATAAATTGAGAGATGTTAGTAAGATGTTGTAACAACATAAAATAAAAAAGAATTACTAAAGAAAATAATCAAGAAGAAAAGTACAAAGTGGCTGAATGGTGACCAAGAAAGTGACACATGCTTAATTGTTGATTATTTGTATATTACACATGAAATGATCATTATAATGGTTGGTGAACATAATATGAAAAATTAGGATTTTAAACACCATGTGGATATTACATTACATTAGTGACCATAATGATGTATACTTAGGAAATAAGAGAGTTATGGACCTAGTTTGATCTTATGTTTTTAAGTGAAGACTTAGTATGATTAAAGAAACATAAAATGCCTAATAATTTATGGAAAAACATAATATAGGATGGAGAACTTAGTGTGGCCAAATAGGAATTTAAAGCTCACTATGTGACAACTTGATGGTTAGTGGAATAATTGGCTTGAAATGACAATTATAATGATAAATAAGCATGGTATGAATGCTTAGAACTCAAAGCAATATGTGGGTATGATGTTAGGCATGTGAACATAATGTTGTGCTTGTATGTAACTAAGAGTTATTAATATAAAATGGATGTATGTCAACATAAAGTTACATAAAATGATGAATTAGCATAAAGTGATCGTAAAATAGGGAAGAAAACAACTTGGAAAGGTGAAAACCTCAGGTGGCCGAATTGTGTTATCTAACACAATGTGAAGTAATTTGATGAATAATGATAGATTTGACATGAAATACATTATATGATCCATGAAAGAAGTAATAGAATTGATTAGAATTGAAAATAACAAGTGCACGTTATAATGTATAAGTGAAAATAATGATGAAACGATAGGAAACTTAGGAATTATTAGGTGAATTGATACGTATAATCACATAAATAGTTAAAAAGCCTTTGGAAACATATATGGCATGTGAATGAAGAAAGAATTACATTGTATGTATGAGAACCTAGTGATGCCGAATAGTGATGGTAATGATATGGCATGTTTATATCATTTTTATGTGATATTGTATGTATGCATGATTAATTTATAATTATTAAATATCATTACACCCTATTTAGGCATGTAACATTTATGACATAGTTTAATTAGTAAGAAAATAATGTGAAACCTAGGACTAATAGTTTTTTTAAAAAAGTAAGACTGTAATTATACAGAAAGATAGGGACTAAATATTAAGTTATATATAAAAATATCGTATGTGTAATTAAACAATATATAATGTGTAAAATGCGAATAATAGATTCAAAAGGGACTGAAAATGTAATTATGCCATAAATCGAGGCAAACTGCAATATGGCAATAGAGACATGGTTAGAAAGATTAAAAAAGTTAAATAGACAAACAAGGGAAAAAACATAATTATGCAAAAACTAATGACTAAATGGTAAATAATGCATAAAGATGTTAATTATGCTATAAAATAATGAAAAGGGTGAAAAATGAAGTTAAAAGATTAAAAACGACAAAAGTGTAATTACGTAAAAAAAAATAAGGGTAAAATTATAATTTGGAACTAGAAATATGATTAAAGGTGTTAAATTAGTAAAAAGGGAAAAATTGTAAACAAGGAAAAGTTTAGGGATCAAAATGTAATTTGTCACTTCAAGGGTACATATAGGGATTAAAGTGTAAGTTTACCATTTAACATAAAATAGATGGCAAGAAAAGAAAAAAAGAGTTAATATTAGAGCTTAATAAGTTAAGATATGATAAGAAAAAATATAGGGACCAAAATATAATTTATCATTCCATGAGGAAGCATAAGAATCAAAATGTAAATTTTACACTTAGAATGAAATAAAAGTCAAAGATAGCAAAAAAGGGGTCAAACTATGGTTGAAGTAAGTCAAGAATGATGAAATAAAAAGTTCAAGGACTAGACTATAATTTACCATCGCATGGAAAGTATAGGGATTAAAATATAAATTTACCATTTAAGATGGAATAAATGTCAAAGGAAGCAAGAATGGTCAAAATTGAAGTCAACCTAGGTAATAAATGACAAAAAGAATGTTTAGGAATCTAACTGAAATTTTACATTGAAGTAGAAATTTATGTGAGATTCAATAAAGAAAATTAAGTTTGCAAAGGATTAAATAGTAAATTAAGTTTGTAAGGGGATCAAATTGAATTAAATTAATAAAAAGCAACATAAAGGGCAAATTAGTAATTGATTTAAAATAATATTATTAAACAAAATCCTGTGTAAATTTATCTACTACTAGGCAACAATGCTGCATAGCACGTGATAGCTTGATTGCTCATAAGGACAGGTATTGAAGATGCTACAATCAAGGTGCAAAACAACATGTACATGTAATTATTGTGTCAAAGTGGAACTTAGACGTGTTATCTATTCCATTTTGGGATTAGCATGTAGAATATTACATTGTATAATGTATGACTAATGGCAGCATACATATTATGTGACATGCATGAATATGGTGGCTTCTAGAAATGTGTTGCGATGATGAATGTTATTAGAAGTTCTATGTATGGTTTTGGAGTGTTAGAGGTGGAGGTTTCCCTTTTGGGAGTGTTTAATTTGATAATTTGTAGGTTTGCGTAGTAAAATTTATAAATTGTTATGCTGCCAAAATTTGTATGAATTAAATAGTAACTTAAATTGAATAAATAGTGGAATTACTATGAAAACCCAATTGACCAATCATGAACACATAGATATAGTATCTAAAATTTGAAATAAAAAATTTGTACTTAAGCATTAGTAATTAATAATATGGTCATTAACCAACAAAATTGAAGGATAATTAATTTGAGTAACCATGAAATGCAACCTCCGAGAACTCATAATATATGGATTTATTAACAAAAGTATGATGTTGCATTGAATGCCATCTCAGCTGGGTATACTGCCTACTGCCCCTAAACATTATTGAACCTCCTCCAAAAGTTATCAAACATCTTTTGAACTTTTTTGAACACTAATAGAACCTTGTGATCTTTTTTAAATGAGTGTAAGAGACTTATTATGTGTGAATTTGCTTATACTTCCTTGAATTCATTTATGATATCATGGTGAAAATGATTTTAAAATATGATATAATGATGATTATTGTAACACTAGTGTATTAAATGTAAAGTTAATAAATGAACATGAATATGTTATTGATATATCGTTATAATGAAGTGTTTTTAACTTAGTTGAGTATAAATGTAATTCAATAGTGATTATGTGAGTGAATTTTTAGTGTGTGCCTGAATTGGTCATAGTTGTGGACTTATGGGATAGTAAAATGATACCTTTTTGGTATCTAGTGTTGGCACCTTAATGTTGTCTAGTGAATCGATATCTTCATTTATCTAGTGTTAACACCTTAATGGTATCTAGTGAATCAATACCTCTGGGTATCTAGTGTTTGTACTATTATGGTGTCTAGGGATTCGATACCTATATGGTATCTAATGTTCCCAATTGTCCATGGTTATATCGAGGTCAAACTATGAATTGTTTATAGATAGTGTATATTTACTCTGCTTGATAAATGTGTGATAATTAGGTATGTGTTGATTGAAAAGATATAAAGTGTATGGTTTATACATCATTGTTAATTAAGTGGAATATAAATTGCATGTTAGAACTACATGGTTCTCATTCCCAATTTCAAGATATATAGGAACTTTGGGATTCTTATCAGGCCGCAGTATATGTGTTTTAAAATTATAGTGTATGTAGTGAAAATATATGCATACTTAATATGTGTTTTAAAATCGTAGTGTATGCAGTGAAGAAAAGTGAGATGCATATACGTACATAAGGACAAGTATCTCATTCACATACACATGATGAGTTCCATTCTTTTGTATTGATTATAAGTACAGAATGTATATTTATGAACATGTATATGATACCATGTGCGTGTATATATATATATATATATATATATATATATATATGAAATGAAAAGAGAAAAGTAAAGCAAGTTAAAGTAAAGAGGTTTTAGTTGCTTACATTCATGTCTAGGTTGTAGATAGATAGACATACCTATAAAGGTATATTGCAGCTATCATAGTTTGGATCTTGTTTAGGTCACAAAACCAGTCCCATTTAGGTTTGCTTGATCGGTCCACAGTACATATTTGACCCTATTTGGGTCCATAGTTTGATACCTTCAGGTATCCTTATTTTACCTTAGGGTACTATAATATCGCTCATTATCCACTTTTTTTTTTAGAAAAATGCAGGCTTAATACTGAATATAGGAAAAACATCAAGTAAAAGCAAAAGATAGAGAAACATGATAATTCTTGACTTGATCTATATATTATCTTTTTATGAATCCATGTGTTGTATATGGAAAATATGATGCTGAGTGAAGTTGTATTTTAAATATGCAAATATAGTATTTTAATATCACATGTATGTAATTATTGATATAATTTCATAGTGTTTTCTATACTTAGGATTACAAGTTATATGTATATGAATTCGTGTATTATTGATGTCTTGTTAATAATCATATTGGCTAATATAAATTCTTTATAGTTATATGTTTCTTACTTGACATTGATAAATGGCTTGTGTGACTTCTTGCATACAAGAATAATTGAATTATGAAATCACAACTTATGTATACAATTTGATTCGATTCATGTGATGGAAATAAACTATTATTTCATTGTATTAGTAAACTAGAAATGCACCTAAGAAATAAAAGGAATGACGTAATAACTGATAATAATATTAATTCTATTAATAGATGCAATTGATACATAGGTTAGTAATATATCATGGAAATTGTTTCTTATAATATATGCGTATGGACCTAGTTAATTAACTTAGTGTCTTATGAATAATTAATGGGATTTTCTATAAATCTAGCTTGGTATGAACACACACACATGAAAGTTGTGTAAGTCACTAAGACTAACAAAGAATAAAGTATATGAATCAAGAAAGTCAAATTTATGTATATGATCTTAAGGGCTTTATGAATATTTCTAAGGCAATAAGGAACTGATAAGTAAGTGATTGATAATAGTTGGTTGAATATAAGAACTAAATGAGACTGCTTAATACCCTAAAATGCTATGAACTTATTTCTATTGTTTATTACTAGTTAATTTGTATGTATCGTATCATGCTCTTAGTGTGTGTGATTATTTTTGACAACTTCTAAAAGAGGTTGTCCACATGATTTATGTTTCCCATTAAGCTTTTTAGCATAGCATAGATGTTAATTCATGTAGGTTGTTAAACTAGGACTCTTTCTCGGGGATATAATCTACAACAGGAAGGCCAGCACAAGCCATAGAAGAGATTGAAAATATGAAGTCCCTATTTTGGCTTTTGTATATATAGTTCATATTTTGTACTAGAAATTATGTAAAGTATAGATGTGTCAGTAATTGATAATTTTGTAAATGTATTAAGATTCACTATTGTAAGATAAGTTGGCAAAGTATTTTACTTATGTTTTAGTTTTATATGAGATTATAAACAATAAAATAAAGAGATAGACATATGAGCTTCTTAATAGTGAGTACAAAAAATTAATAATTAAGTTAAAGTCATGATTAATGACTTAAGTATAACTATAGAAATAGGTTATCAGAATGGGTGTTTCAATACTAATTTCGAGTTCGAACCAAATACTGGATGTATTGTTAAGTATTCTAGTGTTAGTGGTAAGTTAGGGAAGTGACTTGCAAAAGAGTTTTTAAGTGTTATTAGCAACTTTAAGGCAATAACTCAATAGGGAAATTCTAAGTGATCTTACCTCGAATAAATGGAATAAACGTCTAGTTGAGGTAGTTAAACAAGAGTGAATAGTTGATTTGTTTGTACACCTAAGAATAATTCTAGTTAGTGATGTTAATGCTAGTTAAGTATGGGAAGAAGAGGGTAAAGTTTAGTGGTGGACATAGTAGAATGAAATAATAAAATTATAAAATAATTAGGTGTGTTTTTACTATAAGTAGTGAACTATTATTAAATATGACTTAGCTAAATGTTGTTTGTTGTTTGAGTAGTTTTAGAGTTGGAGACATTGTAGAGGCTAGGATAATGGTAGCCGC
Organism: Excoecaria agallocha; assembly: GCA_037975025.1. Lineage (NCBI taxonomy): Eukaryota > Viridiplantae > Streptophyta > Magnoliopsida > Malpighiales > Euphorbiaceae > Excoecaria > Excoecaria agallocha. The sequence goes on along the minus strand of CM075809.1, from coordinate 65,269,550 downwards.
AAAGAATCTCCAGAAGATGTAGTGTTGACCATCTAAAGTATCATATATTGTAAAATTCTTATTGTATATCTAACTAAGATTTAGCGAGATTTGTACATGTAATCAAAACTTTATATTTTTTATAAAGATTTTATTTTAATGCTAGTAATTTATACCAAGATCGATTGAGTTATCTAGTGATCCTTATTGGCTAAATTGATTTGACTTTTAGTGACTGTAACATCCTAGAATAATTCTGAGGGATATTAGGGTGTTACATTAGCTTTTAAATTAATATTGTTATCTCTTTTATTACATGTAAGATCATAGCATAAAAAATTATAGGCACATCTAAGCACATAGGAAAATGGTAAATCATAATACAAATATAAGATTATCCACAAAATAGGCATCTATAAATCGGAGGATTCATTATGGTCCTTTTAGTGAGGACATTGATCCTTACATGCATATCATGAAAAAGCATTTCATTTTGATCTTTTGAATATAGTTATGATGTGACTCAAATTTATTACCCTAGTCTTTAAGACTAAGTATAGAGCAAGTAGGGTGTCGAACATTAGGGAATTTTAAAGAAATCATATATTAACCGAATAGATACTTAGAAGGATAGACGAATATAATAAAGAAAAGTGAAATGTTCTAACTTTCCTAAAATTACTAAAATTACAAGTTACTAACGTTATTCTAAGTATACTAATTCAAATTTAAGAAATGAATATCATAAGTACCGAGAAGAATCAATAAAGACCTTTGATTATTAAGAAACACATAAACACATGCAACAATTGGAGAATATAGCCAATGATCCTTAAAAGCAACTCTCATTGTCAATTAAGGGTATTTCCATCTAGAGTCTACAAGCACTCTCATGATATTATAGAGATAAAAAAAATCATTAATGTAACACCCTCACAATATGGGTCGTCTAAATAGTACTTTTCAAGGATGAATAGTGATATCGATTGACACCAGTGTGAAAATACCACTCGGGACCCACGAGAATTTGTCTTCACCATTAAAAATTACAATTTATGATGAGTCAGGTGATATAATTTGAGGTAAAATTGAGATCAAATAGGGCCTTAAAGGGCACAATAAAAAATTTACATGGATCGTTTTAGGGCTAACCAAACTTTGACCAACTTAAGAAAATTTCTTTAGACCTCATAAAATTATTTCAATTACATGAAACCACTAGATATAGTTCCAATTAATTTTTGAAAGTGGAAAATAAATTTTTGGAGAATTTTGAATTTTAAGGTTTTGGACTAGAAAATTTTACTTCCAGATTTAGAATTGTACCGAAATGAAGTCGAATTGACACAAAATTTTAAACACACTTTATTCAATATTTTTAAATATTTTTAGACTTATTTTAGAGGCAATTTAATAATTAAAACTTATAGGCAATGAGAGGATGACAAGTATATAAGTCATTGGATTGAATAGTTTTTGATTTAATCTTGGCCCTCCATTTAGGGTATATAAATATGAAAGATGTAGAAACTTCACCAAGAATCATACAAACTCCACTTGTTGGCTCGAGGCTATATATCAATTTTGATGATAATCAAATCTTGAATAAACTTTGTAAAATTCTATTTAATTTGTTTATGTTTTAGATTATCTCTACTAAGTGTGCAAGACCAATCTAAAGTTTCAAACCTTATACACAAAAAGGACTTCAAGATTTTACATTCTAAGTAAGCATCAAAAAATTAGAGTACTATTTATGTACAATCTTTTGTGGAGTTTCTAATTAATGATCATGCATCATAAAACTCTTTTGATACATTAAAATTGATTTACATATATTAAAACTGGTATTGATTTGATTAAGTCAAAATTTATTTTGAAAAAGTCATTATAAGAGTTTACTAGAACATGTTCTAGAAATTTTTTTCTTTTCTAGTTCACTAAGTTCATTAGAAAAGTTTTTTGTTCTAGTTGATCAGAAAGGTTAACTTTTCTATTTCATCAGATAAGTTATCGCTTTTAGCCTATCAAAAAAGTTAAGTCTTCTAGTGCACTAGAAAAGTTCACTGGAACTGTCAGTTTTATTTTCACAAAAAGACAAAATAATGACTAGTTTTAATTTTTACCTATCTATCTTAATTCTAAATAGCTAGGTTTTGATTTCTAATGGTTATAACTTATTTTTGACTATGAATATAAGATGTTTTTGAGTCCAAAGAGTTTAGAGAAGTGGGAAAAATCATTTTCTCTCTTAAGATACAAAGCTTACATATTTCTCAAGCATATTTTCACATCTTGCACTTCACTCATTATCATCTTCCTCAATTAGAATATAGATTTTTGTTGTAATTCTTTTGCGAGGAATCTTTGAAAAATATTGTGAGAAGGGTTGGCTAAAATGTTTGAAATTCTAGTAAGTTTTTACATCTTTTGATAAGAAAAAAGATTATGGGTAGGATATACTAGGATTATATATTTGCTTCAACTCTTGCCTATTAAAAGAGTTACTAGTGGAGAGAAAATCACAAGACAATCTCTTGGTGAGTGGATGTAGGCATAAAGCCTAAACCACAATAAATTTTGGTGTTGATTAATTCTATCTCCCCTCTTCTTTGTTTTGTTTCTTAAATAGCTTTTAACATATTTGTTTTGCTAAGAAAAATTATTTTTTAAAATGCTTTCTATTAAAAATTATTTTGTGCATATTTAAAATTCTACAAGTTGAGTTTACTTTAAAAAAGGTTTTGAAAAATCTATTTCTATTGCTTATTGCATTTTGCATATTCATTCTACATTTTAACTAGTTCCATTCCACCAGAATACACTTCATTTTTACTCTACCAGAACTTGTTAGAAAAATTGAATGACACCTAATTAACCCTATCTTATGTGTCTTTGGGACCAACACCACCATTTTCTCTATCCCTTTCCTTGGTTGAACCTCCTTCCACCATTTCTCCTCCATTATTCTTTCATCTAACTTCAAATTTCCATCAAATTCTTAATCCTAATTTCATCTATATTAATTAATTATTATCCTTTCTACCTTAGATAAGGAATTGAAGGAAAAAAAAGCTTGGAAATTGTAGGAGTTTATTGGGAGAAATTCAATCAAGTAAGTAAAATTATGTGATTTAGTTAGAATTAATTAGGGGATTAGGTAATTTATCATTTTTCATATGATTTTGGATGATAATTTGAAGGAAAACTCATGGTTACTACATATATATAATTCATCCTAGGTGAAGAACAAGAAAGAGAGAATGATAAAAGGAAGGAAAAAGAAAAAGAAAAGGAAAACTAAAAGAACAAAGAAGAATTAAGGTATGTGGATACCTAAACTAGTTTTTTTTTTATGAAATTAAGGTTATGTAACTTAAGGTTTTTATATGTAAAGTGTTTTTAAATTCAAATTGATGGTAAATAAGTGAAATTGAAAGACAAATGATGAAATTGGTGAAGTTAAATGCATGAAGAAAATGATCAAACATGGGAAAATAGAATTTGAACCTATTATGTAAGTATAAGAACTAAGGGTTGTGAAGGGAATTAAAATGAATAAATGTTAGAATTATGTAATTTATACTTGGGAAATAAGTTTAGAATGATTTATGTAAATTAAAAAAATTATTGTGTGAGAGATTATATTATGGCCGAATGGGAAAGAAGTGATTTAGGCATGTTCATGATGGAATAAATGCCAATTATAATGAATTAATAGTAGATATGTATGATTTATGCCTTAAAAACATGATGGGAACAATTTATGGCATGAAAAATGAACATGATTAAATATGTACCTATAGTGGCCGAATGGTATATGATAGAATATTGATGAGATTATGTTGATATAAGTAATGTTAAGTAATGAAAAGTAGTCATTTGATGATAATAATTCATATGGCATAAAATTCATTCACTACAAGAAAACGTGTTTTTATCGACGATATAAAATTACATTGTTAATTACTGAGGGAAATAAAATTTTGTAAGTAAAATCATAGGCAATTTTTATCTTTTACGATGGAAAAAAGAAATCATTATCTTTTTTCATTAAAAATTGAGGCAAATGTTACCGTCGAAATTTAACGATGAAATTTTGTGATGGAATATTAAGACCATCGTAAAATTATATGCTAATAGAGTATGGGAATTCAATGAAATTTACCAACGAAAATAAATTTTCATAGGTAATTTCTCAATGAAAATAACATCCCATAGGAAATTTACTGATGAAAAAAATTATGTAGGGAATTGTAGAGTTAATGATGGTAATAGTAATTCCATATGAAAAATGTAATACATTATTGATAGAAAATTACAATTCCATAGGAAATTGATAAAGGCCAAATATTTTTTTATCATAAAATATAAAAATTACAGATAGTATTGATGGATTTCATAGGGAATTTAGGCAAAAAAAAACCCTAACACTTATCCATCTATTTCGACCGTTGCCTATCGTCTCCGTCTCCCTATCGTCTCCCTCTCCCTCTTATCTCCCACACTGGTGCCTCCTCAGGGCCTACCACCCTTGCCTCTCTCTGCCATTGCCATTGAGAATTCCTCCCTTTTCCATGCTTGTGCCTCTGATCTTCCTCGCCACTCGCTGCCATCCCTTTCTCTTTTCATTCCTTGCTCCCTCCTCTCACTACAAGAAACTTAGTAAATAGCAACAGAAATTAGCAACCAAATTTATTGAATTTTTGTTGCTAATCAAAATTAGCAACCGAAAATAGCAACGAAAAATTCGGTTGCAATTTTAACGATTGGTATTTTTAGCAATCGAATAAATTTCAAATCCGTTGCAAAATCCAACCAATGTAGAATGCAGTTAACAGGTCAAAATTAGCAATGGCAATTAATTATCCATTATTATTTTTAGCAACAGAATTGACAGTTCTGTTGCTATTTTTAGCAATGAATTAGTAATTCCGTTGCTAAATTTAGCCAGTATTATAAAAAAATTTACGACGAAATATTAATCGCCATTCTGTCACTAAAAATTATTATAATTTTTTAATTATTATTTTTTACTCAAAATATATATAAATAATACATTATAAAACCACACTATCTCTGGACAATATTTAAGCAAGGAAATATAATCAAATTTGTTTGTAGTGTTATCAATCAGAAAATAATACCTTTAACAACTGCGAATAATTATCTCATTCAAGCTTTTTTCATTTGAACGCGAATTCTTTACTCATCTCAAAATTGCAATTCCTAGATAGCACAGTTGCTGTAACAATGTCTGCACAAGTAACCAAGAAGCGTATGAACATAGGAAAAGCACACCACAAACAAAAGTATATGAACAACTATAAGTTACAAATTGTCAAAGCTAAACAACAAATTTAACCTAGAAAAATGCAGAACAAGTACAGGATGCAAACCATCAAAGGTTAACTAAAAATTAAAATTATACATCCTAAATCCCAAAAGCTGGTTAGTTTCTTATCAAGCTTAAGACTGAAAAAGGAAAGAGGAAAAAAATATTAGAAATTACAATGCCTGAAGGAAAATGATGTGCATGTATGGGGTAAGTGGAATAAGCTTCACCAATTACTATCAACATTTTTAAAAGCTTCTCCCAATTATGTTATCACAGATCTGTATCTTATTCAGATTTCTCTACATATATCATCCATATGTTTTAAAGTAGTTTTAAAAATGGCATAAGAGGGTAAGATGCATACATGTCCTCTGACAAAGTAAAATGGGCAAGGATGTAGCACGCCTCATTGCCTCATGTGATTTTTCTATTTGATTCCTTAAGTTCATGCATTGTAAGTTGTAACAAACTCTTAACAAGAAAATATGGGAAACTTTTCTACACAAAAACACAGTTTTATTATTATTCTTTGTATAACACATTGATAAATGTATACTCATCCATATATGCATATGGTACTCATGTTCATTTAATGTGTGTCTGAAGCATGATACAGAAATTACTAGGGAAATCCATCAGAAGAGAATTTAAGGTCATACGTCATAGTTATTTCTGAACTTGGCTCGTTTTAAGCAAAGTATTGTATGTTGATAGGATACCTAGAACCTGAAAGCTAAGCACTTAGTCCAACAACTGCCCCGTGGTTGATAGGATACAGATTGCCATTTCCATATCATCCCATGGCAACACCAGTTGTAGAATAAAGTGTTGTTGCATAACCCATGCTGAATCCTCCAATACTAACTTTAACTGTCACCAAAAAGCAAAAAAAAAGGGTAAGGTGCATGGAGTTTGAACTAATTCAATAAGTAGAATTGGTATTTATCTAACACAATAGGCCAATTAAAACTTTACATATTCAATTTAAAAGATGATATAAGCAAAGGCGAATCGTCCTATGGAAAAACGGATAGTAGTCACATTGGTCACTTTAATTTGTTATAAATCGGTAAAGAATACATATATAAACAGGCAGAATAACTATGTGAACTCTACAGAAGCTTACACAGGAAAAAATAAAAACAAAGACTGCAAGTTAGCAGATAATTGCTAAAAGTTAAGCTTTAAAGTACCATCAGTTGGCTCTGTTGATAATAAATTTGCGATATGTGAAGCTGAAGCAACTAACCCTTCCCAATCATTAGGACTATTCTCTGAAATCTCACCTACATCACACCCTAGATGAATTACACAAGCTTTTCAAAAACTTTCCTCTTGGTATAAAAGTAATAAAAAGTTGGATTTAACTATCGAAGGGATTGATCTTACATGTAGTGCAAGGAAATCCACCAAGAAGTGTCATATGATGGGTAGGAGCAGTTGGACAAATCCATTTAATCTGGATAACAAATTATTATAGAAAAAAAAGATAGGGAGAAGAAATATTAATAAAATTATTTCACTGATAGGAAGAAGTGTTAATGCATAAATGCACGAGAACAACCAAGATAACTATGCTTACATTTGGAAGAGGAAGGCTTTCCAGGATTTAGGACTAGCAGTAAAAAAAATAAAAAAAAAAGGTAAAATGAGATCATATATTGGTTAAACTTGGAAACTAGAAAGCATCAGGATAATAAACTGTTATAAACTGAGAATGCATTTTAAAGTGGAAGCTACAGTTGCTTATAAGTTGACAATCAACAACCTTTTCAGAAATTGAGACTATAATACTTGAGCAAAACCATGCAAATAAAAAACAACTAAAAAAATGCAAATTTTAATTGGATTGGTGATTAGCATTCGCTGAATCCTCCTTTAAGCATTTCGATATATAAGATTTTGAAAATGATAAATAGGAATTATATGTGTATATATCCTCCAGTAAAATTCCAACTATGAATGTTCAGTTGTCATAATTAATGTGAGAATGTGAGAATTACCACATAAGAAATTAGCCCAACTCCAATTCCAATTGATAAATAGCTTCAACTACTGTTGTACTAATATTTGGAAGAAACCAAAAATTAACTTTTATATTTTTCATTCATATATATATATATATATGTATGTATGTATGTATGACAAAATAAAAAAATCATTTATCTGAAAAATGAATTTAAAAAAAAGATAAGCAAGAGAATAATGGTAATGATTAACAATTAATTTGCAATAACATTATAATTAATTATGATAACAATGTCATGTAATGTGCATGACTGTTGTTGACAAAATTATAATTTAATTTCTATTTATACTGGAAACATTTTATAATTATTAGTTATGTATTTGTTTCAACAACAATAATGAATAAGTAAATGCATTATAATGGAACCCCACCTACCAATTTATTTGTGCATATGTGTTTACACCAACTGAAATTAGCTCTGTTATAATTCCTATAAAAAAAATCATGTTGAAAGCAAAGTCTCCCTGACTACTTCTATCCAGACCATAATGAGGAAAAAGAATAACAAAAACATTAAAGGAAAAAAAAACATCATACAACCATGAATTATGCCAACATTTATGTAGGAGAAATCAAACAAGAATTCAAATGAAAACCACCTTTTATATGAAAATACAACACCTATGAACCACAAATAACCACACAGCATATCATTTGATGAAGATCAATATTAGTTGTTAAATAGACAATAAAACGTATCCACCTGCTAGTTCAATCTTGCAAGCCACCAACAGGATAATCAATTTCGAGAATATCCTTCACTTATTAAAAAAAAAGTGATATAGTCAAGATAATATTTGAATTACAAAAAACATCTACTGATTTTGAAAAAAAAAGCACGATACAAGAAAACAGATAATGGTCTGGTTTTTGAGAGAATGGGAGGAAAATAAAGCCAAGTACGCAAGAAGGATTTGCACCATTTAACATGCAAACCACTCAATGAATGCAAGTAAACTATCAATCTATTACTACTATCTATAGCTTACTTTTGATTTTCACTTCTTGGAGACCAGTACATAAAATCTAAGTACAGTACCTATGATCAAATCCTCTCTTAAAATACCTAAATAAATGTAACATTCATATAAGAAAAAAAAGACAAAAAATACATTTAAAAATTGCGCAAGAATGTAAATATTCATCATCCATTGTAAGACAAAATGTGAGAATTACGACATAAGAAATTAGCCCAACTCCAATTCCAATCGATAGTCTTCCGATATCCAACCATAATGCATTCTTTTGAACAATTATTATTCAATATATATCTCAACAATTCAATCCAAAACATCTATTAATTAAATCAATATTAAGAAAAATTAAATAAAAACTTGTGTAAAAGCTATTGCAAGCCACCCTAGACTGCAGAAGAATTCTGATAACCACATTGTCTGCTTCACAAGAAAAATGAAATTAAATTAATTGAAAACAAATTGAATTTATGGAAAAATTAATTAATAAATATACTCGTCTTCGGCCGATGGCATCGGCTATCTTCCCACTTAAAATTGCACCTACCAATCCTCCAATTGTCATTATCGAACCAAAAATAGAGTACTACAAAGCATAAAAAACAATTAAAATCGTTAATTAATAAAATTAAAGAAATAAAAATAAAAAGTTTGAAATAATATTAGTAATAATAAAAAATATATTAACTGCTGCGTTAGAAAGGCCAAGTCTTTCATGATTTCGAATTGTGCAAGTCTATAGAAATTGGTTTGCAATTTATGTATATTGCATTTCCATATGCAATAAATCAACCACTACAATAATGGGTCTTAAATATTTCTTTAGTTTATATGCATTAATTTGGATAAAAATATTATTGGAAATATACATCGGATTGACACACACTGTGCAAAAGAAGGAGGAGAAAATGATGTTGTGGAAGAAGGTCTAGCGAAAGAAGGTGAAAGTGAAGAAAGAGAGGAGATTATTGAAGCAAAGCGAGACTTGAGTAAAGAAGAAAAAGGAGGAGTAGGTATGTGCATATTTTAGTGAAAAAAACATAAGGGCATATCTCATCAAATCTAGAAAAAAGTACTCAAGAGGGTAGATTTCACATTTGAAAAATCACAAAATAACCACAATTGAGGCATAATTAGTTACCTAAGAAAGGAAGAAGATGATGTGAGGAAAGGGAAGAGATAAAGGAGCGAGAATCGCAAAGTGGTTCTGATTCAAACACAACAACATGAAGATTAGAGAGAGGCAGAAATGAAGAGGTGATTTTGTGGGGAGAGAAGTAAGAAGGAGAGGGAGAGAGCAAAGAAAAAGAGGCAAGACATTTTATACCTAGGACGACATATATGCAAAATTCGTAAATGCCCCTAAAATAGCAGCCGAAAATGATTTTGGTTGCTAATTAGCAACGTAATATGTTTTTTGTTGCTAAAATAGCAACCGAAATAACATTCCGTTGCTATACTATAAGAAAATTATTAAATAGCAATGGAAAATAATTTCGTTGCTAATTTAGCAACCGAAAATTTTTTTCGTTGCTATTTTTCATTGAAAATGAAAATTAGCAATGAAAATCCAATTTCGTTGCTATTTTTAATTAAAAATGAAATTTAGCAATGAAATCCAATTCGGTTGCTAAAATAGCAATGGAATTGAAATTTCGTTGCTAAATAGCAACGGAATTTATATTCCTTTGCTATTTTAACAACCGAATTTATATTTCGTTACTATTTTAAAAATTAAATTTTTTTTCATTGCTAAATTTCATTCCAAATTTTTTTCACCATTTAATGGTGCCATATTTAGCAGCAGTTATAGATTTTTGTTGCTATTTTTTGCTGCTATATTTTGGCGTTAAAATTTTCCCCCTTTTTTAGCAATGGAATACTACCATTTTTTTTTCGTTCCTAAATATAAAAAATTAAACCAAATTTAGCAATGGAATTGAATTTTCAATGCTAATTAGCAACATAATACAAATTGCATTGCTAAATTAGCAACGAACATAATTATGTTGCTATTTTTTGTTGCTATTTTGATATTTTCTTGTCCATTGCTTTTACTTTTCTTCGTCGTTGCTTGTCCATCCATTCTAACAAGCCTTTATGGTAAACTTGAATGATCCTAAAAATCCTATGTTGTTTATTTTTCTCTCTTATCGTGGATTCTCTACTCTTTTGCTTCTTTATCATCATCTCTTATTCTTCTCTTAATTTGATTTAGGGTTTAATTCTCAATTTGATCATCAAAACATCATTTTTTTAAATTTAAATGCTTAATTATTCTAATCTTTGCTTATTTAATTCTTATAATTATTATTATACCGACAACCTAATTCCAATTTGAAAAGACTTAAATGAAAGTAGCCCTATCTTTAGCCACCTTCACCGCCGGTGCTAGAGGTAGAGGGGGCAACAAGGAAGGTTTGGCACCGTTCCTATTGAAAACTCATGACATGGTTGTTAATTCATCGATGGATGATATCATATCATGGAGTTCGAGCAAGAATAGTTTTATGGTTGGAATCCTCTCAAATTTGCAAGGATTGTTCTTCCTACTTACTTTAAGCACAACAATTTCTCCAGCTTTATCAAGCAATTGAATACCTATGTGAGTTATTTCATTATATATAAACCTCAATTTGAATTGTGTTGTTTGATTTCTTTGTGATTGATTTGTAAAAGTTACATACTTTAACATTTTTTAGATGTTTCTTGCCTTTTTTTGTTTTTTGTCATTTTCATCAAAAAGAGATGGTTCAATATTTTATTGGTTTTCTAAGTTGAAACATAATGTACTAAGATGGTAATATTCAACATGAATTTGGCTGAGGAAAAGGTTTTTTATTTGTTTGTTTAATATAGGATAGGTGGTGAAATGGTTGTTGTTTGTTATTGCTTATTTTACTTTATGGAGATATTGAGAAATATTATTTGTTGGTTTAGTGTTTGATTTTGAAGTGAAATAAAAAGAAAATTAGCTTTCAACCAATAATTAAATGAATATAATTGCCATTATATGTGCACCTTAATTCATTCAAAGTCATGTTTGATGTATCCTAGAACCTATGTAGTTAAAAGCTCAAACTTGCAGGTATAATACCAACTTTTAGTATCTGTAACCTATCTCTTAATAAAAAAAAACCCTACTAGGTTTAAAAGCATAAAAATTATGGGTTTCTATACCATGTGCTGTAATTTCAAGCAATAATAGGAGTTTTTATAAGTTAAACTTTGAAACCATTTGTTTCGGAACAACTGATACCTTATCAAGAATGGTTTTTTTATATTTACAGCATGATGTTGATTAATGAAATAAGTGGGTTTTGGTAAATTCTCACAAATGCTATCTATACTTTATTATTTTTTGGCACGACTGATGTTTCCAAAATTTATCTGTGTTTTAGGTGTGTTTTGGAGTTTAATTGATGTTAATTTGATGTGTTTTTATGTTTAATTTTAATGTCTTTTTAAAATTTTGAGTTTAAAGTTAAGATGTCCTAATTTTGTAGATTTTAAAGGCCAAGTTTGGAAATAAATCTAACTGGGACAAAAGTGGTTCAGTTGAGTCAGTTGAAGTAAAATTCATGTAGTCTAGTAGATAATGACCTGACTGGGATAGCCCATTGGTTTACCTGAGTCATATTAAATGCATGGAAGGCAGAACCTAGTGACCTGACTTGGACACCGAATGGTTCAGCTGGTTCTGCTACAAAATTGAAAGCCTTTTAGCAGCTCAATGACTCCTGGTGGTAGCTGGACTTCTATTATTTTAGGTCTTTCAGTGTTTTTACATGAAAAATATATAGTTAGACATAATTATTTCAAATAAGACATAGGTTTTTCATTCAAGCATAATTCTTTAACTTAGTTCTTTTCTTTTAAGGTCAATTCAAGCCTTTTCTTCTAGTTTTTGCAAGAGCTAAAGATCAAGTTAGAGTTCATCTCATGAGTATTGTATTTGGTTTTTCATTCATTTATTCAATTTCAATAATGAACAGTGAATAGTTTCTTTCTTTTGTTGATGGAAACTTAAACCCTCATTTTCTACTGTTATGACTTTCGATTGAGCTTAATTTTAATATAAGTAGTTATTTCATAATTCCTTTGCTGAACTTTATCCTTGATTATATTTCAATTTGTTTTTGATGTATCGAGCAGATGTTTGAATAAGGAATTAAGTATTAATCAATGATGCTCATGCTCTTTTTCCTATATGATTATGTCTATGTATTCTTATGTTTTGGAAATGGAGATAGGATTTTTTGATCATAAGTGTATTGATTTTAAGAATTTGAATTATGCATAGGTTAAAGTTAGATTTTCCAAAAGGAGATTTAAAAAAGATCTAGGAATTTAAATTGGGATTTAAGCTAGATATTTGATTATTCTTAATCAGGGAATATTAGATTCTAAAAGGGTATTCTAAATAAGATACCTGAATTTAGTTTAGCTTTCCATAAAAATCTTGTATTTCTTTGAATCGAGCCAATTTTTATAAGAGATAAGGTGGATAGTTCCCTTAGCAAAAGTATTTTAGCCATTAATTTTTATCTCCAATTTAAATAATTTTTATTTTTAAATTAATTTCAGTTTAATTCTCCATTTTTAAATCACTTAATTATTTAATTTAATTTATTTTAGTTAATAATTTCATTCTAAAACTAGGATATTCTTTCACACAATCTTTATTTTAAAATCTAAAATTCACAATCTCTTATGTATGATATTTAAGGATCTTAATCTTCTTTTCCTATTTAACTTACTGATCTAGTATACTTGATAGATACCGGTAAAGTTTTGGTACCTTTGTTAGGGATTGGTGATTTTTTTAGATTTTTATTGGATATTCTGTGCCATTCTTTTTCGTATTCTTTATTCTTTTATTCTTTTATTCTCCTCAAGTGTTAATAGTGCACGGTAAGAACTAACCCAATCATACCCATTGACCTTGACATTAAGAGGATATTCCATTGATAGAAAAGATAACAAAAAGCGAACATAGCAAGATAATTTGTAGGATGATCCACCTCTTAATAACCAACCACTACTTGGAGGGTAGGACATTTAGATTCAAATTCAAGGAAATTAAAATCCGATTCAACTTCAAGGAAATGCAATGAGACTAAGGACAATTCAGGACAATGCCACTCCAAGGTGGAATAAGAAGCACATGACCATTATACTCTCTTAAAATAATCATTTTGATCTAAAACCAGCTACTATCACAATGGTGTAGAAGAATTAGTTTTCAAGATCAAGCATTAAAGACCCAGCTCAACATTTAGATATTTTTTTGAAAATAAGCAACATAGTAAATATCTAAGGAGTTTCCATGGATGCCATTTGATTGAAATTGTTTCCTTTTACTCTTATCAGGAAAGTGAGGGACTAGTTATAGATGTTGCCTAATCAGTCTATTTAGTCTTGAAAGCAAATACAAGAGAAATTTTTAGCAAGGTTATTTCCTCCTACCGTGACGGTGAATATCAGGAATAATGTATATAAATTATAGCAACTCTATGAGAAGCCCTTTCATAAGGCTTGGGGGAGGTTTAGGAGACTTTTAAAAAGCTATTCCCATTATGAAATAGCCATGCATCAACTAATGTCTACTTTTTATGCAGGTGTTAATTAAACAACTAGATCTTTGTTGGATGCAATTTTAGGTGGTAGTTTTATGAATAAAGTCCCAGAAAAGGAATTCCTATTGTTGGATGAGATGGCTATGAATGAAGTGCAATGGGCTAACACTAGAGCCACGACTCAGAGATAGAGTATGCATAATGTGGATGAAATAGCCATGCTTAGAGCTCAAATAGAACTCCTTAAGAAAGTGTTAAGTGGACTTAAGGTACAAAATGTAGTAGCTATTTCTTAAGAAAATGAATGTTTTGATGGAGGTACTGTAGCAAGTGAGTTGAAGGTGAATGAGGCTTATACCTAAGGAAATGGAGATGTTAATGCTATTTATGACATCAAGAGAAATGACCCTTAGAGTAACCAATACAATCCAGGTTGAAAGAACCACCAAAATTTATCTTGGATGGATGAAAATGAAGCTTCATCCTTTAATAATCAAGTGAGAGCTCCATTCAACCTTAACATAAATCATTAAGGCAACCTGAATCCATCCTATCATTAGACCTACCAGCCCCTATAAGAACCCTAACAACTTATACTAGCTCCTTAAAATTTCCAGTCACTCAATTTTCTTGCAAGGCCACCACCATCTATGGAGAAAAAACCTACTATGAAATAGATGTTTACTTTATGACTAGTTAAACACAATTTATATCTAGCCAAGATGTAAATTGGAAAGCCTAAGAACAATAGAATCAAAATCAAGTTGCTTTAATGAGAAATCTTAAGAATCAATTGGGGCAATTAGCTAATTCTTTGTCAAATAGAGAGCAAGGGAAATTTCCATCAACCGTGGATAGAAATCCAAATGAGGAAGCTAAGGCAATTTCACTGAGGAGTGGTAAGTAGTTTGACAATGCATAACCAAGTAAGTCTTTTTCATTTGAGGTAGAGCCAACCACGCAGGTAAGTAACACTAACTCAAATACTGTTGATGAGGTACCACCTCCCAAGGATAAAGTTAAAATGATTTTAAATTCTAATACTACTTCAGTAGATGAATCTAGATTCCTTTTCCTTCACTAGCTAGGAAAGATAAAAATAATGAGCAATTAGAGAAGTTTTTGAACATTTTTAAGAAACTGCATATGAACCTACCATTTGCTGAAGCTTTTCTTCATAAACCCAAATATACAATATTTATGAAAGAACTTTGCTAAAAAAATAATCTAGAAGAGATAGGGACTATTCAACTGCCCAAAAATTATAGTGCTTTAATTTCTAACAAAATTCATCAAAAATTAGAGGATTCATGTAGTTTTACCTTACCTTGTGAGTTAAGAGATAATTGTTTTTGGAAATTCCATGTGTGATCTTGGTGTAAGTAGAAATCTAATTTCTTATTCAATTTACAGGAAATTAAACTTAGGTGATATTAAGGAGACCTACATGACACTTCAGCTAAATAATATATCGATAAAAAGACCAAAGGGGATTATTGAGGGCTTTCTAATGAAAGTCGGCAACTTTATTTTCCCTATGGATTTTGTAGTTATGGAGATAAAAGAAGATAAAAAGGTGCCACTTATTATAGAAAGACCATTTTTGAACACTGCAAGAGCTTTTATTGATGTATATGACCAAACTGTAACTTTTCAGTTCAATGAAGAAGAGATGGTGTTTGATGTCAATAGAGTGATGAAGCATCCATCTTACGACTTTTAATAAACTATATATTTTATAGATGGTATTCAAGATTGTGCTAAAGAGATTCAAGAGGAATTGCTTGAAGTTCTATTGAAGAGTTGCTCAATGCACTTTAATGTTGAAAATTTTTTGAGTGAAGATGAGAGTGAGCTAACACAAAAGCTAGAAAAAAACCATAATGGAAGTGAAAGGAGGACCCCATTATGGAACTTTTAGAAAATGAGAAGAAATTTGATTTAAATCCTTTACCATCTCATTTAAAGTATGTTTTCTTAAGTGAAGATGTTAACCCAATGATAATTTTTTCTCATTTGTTAGGCCTTGAAAAGGAGATGCTAATTTTAGTGCTTAAAAAGCATATCAAAGAAATTGGTTAGGATATCAAGGACTTCAAAGAAATCAAACCTAGTTTTTGCATGCACTAAATCTTGATGGAAGAGGATTAGCCTATGGCACAACCACAAAGGAGACTAAACCCAGCTATGCAAGAAGTCTTGAAGAAAAAGGCCATAAATCTCTTAGATGCATGAATTATTTATCCGATTTTTGATAGTAAATGGATTAGTCCTATTCAATGTGTGCCAAAGAAAGGGGGATGATGATAATAACTAAAGAGCTGAATGAATTAATTGCAACATGTACAATTACAAGTTGGAGTATATGTATAGATTATAGGAGGCTCAATAATGCCGTTAGAAAAGACCACTTCCCTTTACTCTTTATTGATCAAATGTTAGAAAGATTGGTGAGAAATAAATTTTATTACTTCCTAGATGGGTACTCTAGGTATATGCAAATTCCAATTGCACTTAAGGACCAAGATAATACCACTTTCACTTACCCTTATGGAACATTTACCTATAGATGCATGCCTTTTGAGTTATGCAATGCACCAACTACATTTCAGTGGTGCACGATGGCCATCTTTTATGGTTTTATAGAATAATTCATGAAAGTATTTATAGATGATTTTATGATCTATGAAAGGGAGTTCGACAGTTTTCTAGCCAATCTTGATATGGTTTTGATAAGATGTGAGGCCACTAACCTAGTGCTTAATTAGGAGAAGTGCCATTTCATAGTATGTGAAGGTATAGTTCTTGGGCATAAGATTTTAGCGAGGGCAATTGAGGTAGATAAGGCTGAAGTGGAGGTCATTGAAAAACTCCCCCCTCCAACCACTGTTAAGTGTGCTAGGAGTTTCCTAGGATATGCAAGGTTTTACTGTCGATTCATTAAGGATTTCTCAAAAATAGCAGAGCCACTTTTTAATCTTTTTATAGAAGATGCTACATTTAATTTTTTTAATGATTGCTTGCATGCCTTTAAAAGTTTAAACTCAAAATTAATCTCAACTCTTATCATTGCCTCACCAAATTGGGAGTTATCCTTTGAGATCATGTGTGATGCCAGTGATTTTTTCATTGGTGTTATGTTGTGGTAGAGAAAGGGCAAGATTTTTCAAACTATTTATTAATGGTTTGTCACATGAGTCTATATTTCATATTTTTGTATGTGAAAAGAAGTATAAATATCTTTATATACTAGATGTTCACTAATGAGTACTACATCCTTAAAATGGTAACCTTCCCATGGTATATAAGCTACTAATACCTTTTTGCCTAAAGTGAGTTCGGCACCAACTATAGCGGCACCATCCGCTAAAACTTATCCTTTTTTATGTGTTTACCCTGCTCAATCTAGGATTTTTAGTGCAAGCCACACTCTTATCGAAGCTTAAGTGAATTACACAACTGTAAAGAAGGAGCATCTAGCAATAGTGTTTGCCTTTAAGAAGTTTTGGGCTTATTTGCTTGGGACTAAAGTGATAGTTTAGCTGAATCATATGACTCTATGACATATTTTCATCGAAATGGACTCCAAGCCTAGATTGATTCGATAGGTGTTATTAATAAAAGAATTAGATTTAGAAATGAAGGATAAAAAGGGAGCTGAAAATTTTATAGCCGATCATGTATTAAGATTAGAATGTGAACAAGTGGAAAAGGGGGAAATTCTTGATTTATTTCCCGATGAGTAACCTTTTACTATATTTTTTATCGTTATGTCTATTATTTGGTATGCTGATATAACTTATTATCTTGCAGGTGTTTATCTTCCAAAAGAATATACATGGCAATAAAAGAAGAAACTGAAATTGGATGTGAGGCATTATTTATAGGATAATCCATATTTGTTTCAGTTATGTCCAAATCAGGTGCTAGGATGATGCATTCTAAAAGAGGAACAATTTGACATCATGAAGTCATACCATAGAGAGAAGCAGGAGGTCATCATGGACCAATCTAATGGTAACAAAAATTTTATAGTCAGGTTTCTTTTGGCCTACCCTTTTTAATAATGTTAAATCTTTAATATCTTCTTGTGATAGATGCCAACGTGTTAGTAATATTTCTAAGCAAGATGAAATGTCATTAAATAGTGTCTTAGAGATATAAGTTTTTGATGTTTGAGGAATTGATTTTATGGGTCTATTTTCAAACTCTTTCGGATTAGAGTATATCCTAGTAGCTGTCGACTATGTTAGCAAATAGGTAGAGGCTATAGCTATTAGGACTTGTGGTGCACGAGCAATAGTAAAATTTCTTATGGAAAATATTTTTACTCAGCTTGGAGCACGAAGAGCTATTATTAGCGATGGTGGCAAACATTTTGTTAACCATCAATTTAAAATGTTACTTAAAAAGTATGGTGTAAAAAATAAGATCACAACCCTGTGCCATCCCCAAGCTAATGGAGAGGTTAAGGTGTCTAATAGGGAGTTAAAGTCCATCCTTAAAAAGAATGTCAATAATTCTAGGAAGGATTGGTCACAATAGTTAGATAAGGCTCAACAGGCCTATAGAATTGCATTTAAGACCCCAATTAGCATGTCACCATGTAAACATATTGTTAGGAAGGCATGTCATTTGCTTGTCAAACTTAAACATAAAGCATATTAGGCTACCAAATTTCTTAATTTTTATTTGAGAAGTGCAGTGAGAAGAGACTTTTTTAGCTCAATGAACTTGATAAATTTTAACTTTGGTTGTATGACAATGTTATTGCCTACAAGGAGAAGATAAAATGCATGCATGATTAGGAGTTAATTTAGAAGGAATTTATTTCGAGAATGTTAGTGTTACTTTATAATAGCAGGCTGCATATATTTCTATGAAAATTGAAATTGAGTTAGCTTGGATCGTATGAAGTTGTTAAAAGTACTGAATTTGGAACTGTGACCGTGAAAAATTTGAAAGAAGATAGAGAGGACAAGGTGAATAGGCACTATTTAAAGCCTTATAATGCTTCACAGGTAGATATTGCTTAGGCAACCTTGATTTTTCTTGACAAGTATGGTCATTTCACAAGTCTAGCTAGAGACTTTATAAATTTAGAACTAATCTCATTATCCTTACTTTAATTTGATTTATGTAGACTTTCCTAGGTTCTTTTGTGTTTTTTTATGTTTTTTTTGCTTACTGTCTTTATTTACTGCAATTCATGATTTTAAGGTGCACTTTAATAAATTGGTTACTAAATTTTAGAGACCTAAATTGAGAAATAAGTATATGCTTGTTGTTGCTTAATTGATATTTATGGTCTGGATCATTTCTTGATATGCTTTGATGGTGTTCTTAAGTTATTTTAAGATGTCATAGTGTTTTATGTTGTCCAAGGAGAATGGGATATAATTGAGGTATGAAAGAGTTAAGTTAAGGTGCTTTAATTTTATTTGTGTCTAAACTTACCTGGCTAGGACACAAGTGGCACAGCCAGATCACTTAAAAAATTGTCGGATAGAAGTTGATGACCCTATTGGGACACCCTGTGGCTCCATTCGAGTCACTATACCACTTTGCATACAGCGGGCTTGTGACACAACTGGGATGCTATATGGTCTAGTTGGGTCACTTAAATGTTTAAAAACCCCTTTGTTTTCGACAATCCCATTCCTCTTACCTTACTTTTCTCTGACTTTTCTCTTAATTTACCTATTCTTACTGTCTTATCTCCGAACCTGTGCATCAATCAAGTAAGTAATTTCCTTTCTCTTTTCATTTTTATTCTCATGGATTCTTTGTTTTTTCCCTCTTCATTACATCTTTTGCTATTTCTTTTGTATTTGAATTGCATTTTTAGTAATGATTTAGGCCTATCTTGGGTATGTGCTCTTTTAAAATTTTCATGATTTGAAGGCTTCTTCTAGCATTTTGCTTATTTGTATATGCTGTGCTTGTGATTTTTGATGTTTTGGGAAATTACTTTGTGTCAAATGTTGTGCATTCGGCCTTCATTTTACTTGTACACCAATTGTTCAATGAAATGCATCAATGATTTTTTCCATATATTATTGCCTCTTTTCATTGACTTTTTCTTATGTACATACGTACTTTACCCTAGTGATCATCAGATTTTAGCTTTTGAATTATCTATTAATTCCATTCCAAGTTTTAATACCTAAATATGAATCCTTATTTCCTTGCAAATTATTCTCAATGCTTTTACTTGCATCCGCATGCATAATTTAACTATTCTTATCTTTTAAGCGTGATTGCCTCCTCAAGGTGTTTATTTTTGCTTAATTATCTTTGTGCTTTATGGATTTTTATGTTGTAATGGTCACTCATCGTGTTCTTATTTCTCTCTCTGTTCATTCTTTTTAGTGAGCCATATTGTTTTATCCTTATGCTAATGGTATGCCTATTTTGCAGTGGTTTTGAAACATGCTTGTGCTGAGGTAAGGTCTAGTTCTTCTAGATTCTAAATGCCTAGCTATATTCCCTTGAGATATAAGAAGATGTACAAGTATTTTTTTAAAGTTGAATATGTCAAGATAGCTTATTTGAATGATTTCTTTCTAGCAACCGTTGATGGTAACATGAAACAAGAAGTGAATCAACTAATAAACAATATTGGCTGGGATGAGTTTTTCAAGATGAATGAAAAGGTACACCCAAAAATTACAAGAGAATTTCTCACCAACTTCAATTGGAAATTTGAGCATGATAATGACAATAATGGGATTCTGAGATTCTAATTAGGTAGAAAGAAATAAGATTGCATTTAGGCAATTTACTGAGTATCTTGCTTTCCCTTTTGATGGTGCCAAAGAGTTACTTGATTCCATTTCTTGACAAAATTGAGTTGTGATTCGAGATGATGTGGAACCCACTACATACATAGGCAAAAAGATGAAGGCACACTACCTTAAGAATCAGGCCTTGAAAATTCTTCATTGATTTTTGGCTCTATAATTTTATAGGCACATCAAGGGTACCAATGGTATCAATTTTGCTAAATGCTCATATTGAGGTGTATGGTGGAGGGTATTAGACTAAATGGTACCTATTACTTATGGAGGAAGATTGAAGACCTCCAAAGGTGATTGGGTATTATAATGCAAATTTTATAGGGCAAAATGGTTAAAGTTTTAGCCAAGGTAGTGAACTATCTGATCTTGGACCTTCTCTTAGTCCAACTATCTACATGGACCATAAACTATTTGAGAATATGATGATTATGTTAGATAATCCAGGGTAGGATTGGACGACATATGCGTAACTTCCACCAAATGCACTAGCTGATGCATCCTAGGAGGATGATGAGGAGGCTAGCAAGATGGAAAGGTAGCTACCTAGGAGACCATTCTACACTCAATGCCTCCAATGGTGGATTTTATGAATAGAGTTCAAGCATGCTTGGATGTACAAGTAGGGCAAAATAACAAACTATATGAAAACATTGAGGCTCTTTGCCTCAATCAAGAGCATTTTATCAGGCATTTTTGGGGTGGTTTCCACCAGCACCACCCTTTTCACCTCTACTACAGTGATTTGAGTTTATTGATACCTTGGTGAGGATAATAAGATTTTGGGTGGCGTTGGAGCTTAGTTGAGCTCATTTTTTATTACTGATTCAGGAAGTTTTTGAATAACCTTAACCCTTTTTGTTCATGTATTCCCTTTATTTTTATTTCTAATTTTTTTTATTTATGTTCTTTATTTATATCTCAGTTTTTTTCATTTTTTGTCAACTATAGTGCTTTATTTCTTTTAATATTGTAACACTGTGTTAAGTTAGGTATTTTCATATTTTTAATTTTTATCTTAGTTTTACTTTCTAATTTAATTTGTTTAGTTTGGTTTATAATTTGTGTGTTGGTTGTGTAAGTTTAGTTTGGTAGATCATGTAGCTTATAGTTAGTTTAGTTTTGTCACAACCTACTAGATGCACACCATGCTTACTAATCATCTATAGGATATATACTTCACATGCATGACCATCCAACAATATTCTCATATGAGGCAATTATGCTTAAAGAAATCACACTCCAATCATGCATACATGCATAAATAAGCAAGTGTAAAAAGGGAACTTAATCCAGATTACAGTCCTTCAATATAATTATATCGGATCACAAGTTAATAGAAAATATAAGACTAGACAAAAAGGATAATCCAAAAATATCCTATATCAAAATCTTGAATGACTCATGTTGGCCTCTGAATACAAAAATAAATCCCTGATCAACGCCCCAAAAGCAACCTACACAGATAGAAAACAACTTGTGCTAAGCTATAAAGCTTAGTGCGGAAACAAGATTACTATAGATGACTACTCATAGCAGTCATCGATAGAATTTTCACACAAGCACCACATTACCAAAACATTCGTGCAATAATCACAATATGTTGTAACAATTTCATAGCTAAGAGAAATTTAAGATAAAACAATATAATAATCCAGACCATGGTGAATACATTCAATAAATGAAACAATCAGTATATTTCATTCTTAAGAACCTTTTTATTAACCTTTAATAGCCTGCCTAAGTACTAGTTCATAGGGTGGATAACGACAATAATAGATACCAATTGGTATCAACTATACATAACCAAAGGTATCAACTATAGATATCTAAAGATATCGAACGATAGACCAAAATAGGGCCGAGCAATAGTTCCATCAAGGAATGAACGATAGACCTAAAAGGGATTGACGATAGTAGCTACAATGATTTCCCTGTAGGCATGCCTATCTAATCCACAACTAAACTAAGACTCGTAGGCTTAATTGTATCCATAAATGTTCTTAAGTGACCATATTTATCTTTACTCAATTCAATATTGGCTTAAAAATCACATATTTTTTATTATTGCATCAATATTTGATAACTCATATCATATATAGAGTATTTGAACTTACTTATGAGTAAATGATATTGTACATCATGTAATCACATGCCAAATCAATGCAATTATAAGCATTAATAACAATTATACTTATAAAGAATCAATAACATTGCAATTAATGCTTACTTAATCAAATTCCAATAATTAATATACCTTGATAGTTACAAAGATTATGTAGTAGACAAGCCGCATGTTATACCATGGGTGAGTGCCCATTAATCTTATATGAATGTTGGTTTGGTTAACGTAGGTGTTAGCTTCATTTAAGGTAAGTCTTAGCTTAATCTTGGGTGAATATGGAAGTACTCGACTGAGTGGTCATGGGGAGTATATAGGGCAGGAAGGAGGAAGAGTAGGGAGTGACACACGACTGAGTGGCCAATTTCACTCGGCTGAGTGTTGGTTCACTTGGCTGAGTGCGAGTAAGGAGGGATTGGTCACTTCACTGGGGTGAGTGCTCAAAAATAAAGAAAAAGAGCTATACCACTCAATTGAGTGATGATCCCCTCGGCTAAGTGTCCAACCACGAGAAAAACTCTAGCAAAACTAGTTTTTTAAAATTCAAAGCGTCAACTCCTTTCCTTTCTAGATACTAGTAAATAATATCCAATAATGCTCACTATACCATTAAGCATTCTTATCTTTATCTCTAATTTCAATATAACTCAACTAAATAAACTCCTTAAATGGAGATTTACACTAGTTTAGAGATCATAAACAAATTGTTCTATTCACAAAGAATCTTAACCTCTTAGAGTCAGTTACTGTGTATTATTTTCAAGATAGAAACAACCACATAATGTGTAAAATTCGGCAAGCATTCTCATACCTTTTTACTGAGATTCCTTCACTCCTTTAAGATCCCTTTGTCCTTGTCCTTGCTTGTCTCCCCTTCTACAAATAACATTTAAAAATAAATTCCCATTATGCATACATGAAATCTTTAATTAACCAGGAGAGAGAAGTAGAAGAAGAGATTTCCTTACCAAAACCCAAATGCTATAACTCATAAACAAAGAAAGAGATGGAGTCTTTGAGAGAGAGAAAAGAGAGAAAACAATATATATTAGTTTTCTCTCACCAATCACGTGAGGAAGTCTCTAGAAGGCCAAAATTACTATATTATCCTCCATTAAACTTTTAACCAAAATTTAACCATAACCATAAAAAAATATTAATTTAGCCCTCAATATTAATTAATTAGACATATTCCGACCAGTGTCAATGTTCATCCCTCACAAGTTTGCCTAATTTTATTTTTGAATTTGAACTTTTTAAACTTTTCCTTATAATTGTATAGTGTTCAATATTTTGATTAACACTAAGATAATCATGTTGTTTGATGAAATCTTAGCTAAGTTAGTGTTTAGCTTAAACCTATTTGTTAGTTTTCAATCTTTATACACAAAGACCAGTTTTAAAATGTAAGAAAAACTAGTGTATGAAAGTAGTCAAATGAAAAATTTTAGAGCACTGGAACATTCCTCATCACCATTTGAAGCATTAAAACAATGTGAACAAGTTTGGGACACAATTTAGGCAACTTTCTTTATTCAATCACTTAAAAAGCTTTTAACCTACCATTTTGCATATTTTATCCCTTATTAGCCCTTTTGAGCCTTATTTAGCATGCTTAATGTGTGCTATAATTAATTTTGTTGTTACATGCATCTATTTACTCTATAGCTTAAAAGCCATTATCTTCACTTCTAAGAATTTGCCACTCTAGGAATAGGATTGATCATTATCTATGGGTATTTAAGTAAGTGTGGTTAATTAAAAGGAGTTTAAATACATGGATGTTATCAAGTCTTATTACAAGTTCAGGAATGTAGTATTGTTATTGTAACGCCCTAAATATTTGCATCTGTCATGTACAATATGATGTAGAGTATAAATAATTATCCTAGGATAAATTTTGGAGAAATCAAAGTTGAATAAGGTAGGAAAGTGGGACCCAATGTAAAGGTTAAACATGCTCGGGACCAGCGTAATCCGAGGATGGGTGACCCGATAGGCAGGTTGGCTTAAAAGTAATTTTTAAAAGTAGATATTAAATGGAGTTTAACGGTGGTACAATCGGAGCCAAAATGAGCTTAGATTGACCTTTAAATAGGGTAGAGAAGTTTTTACGCGATATCGTAAAAAGGGTTGATCAAAAGTTGATCGGACTTTGAAGTAGTGTGCTAACCTTTGAAAATTATTTTGATTGCATAAATATGTTAGTAATAACATAAATGACCTATTAAAAGTGAAAAATAAATGTTCGGGCAGTTTTAGGATTTTGGGTTTCGAACCAGCTACACAAGCTGTTGAGGACAGAAGTATATAAAAATGATGTCAGAATGGGCTACAATTTTAACCACATGTTTTTTAACATACCATGACATGCGGTAAAAAATTTTAGGACATTCTGACATGAGGAAAAAAAATTTATATTTAGGGTGCAAAACTAGGATCAAGTTAATTGAGGGGTCAAATTCAAGAATTTAGGTCAAATGAGGACATAAAAGTCATTAATGGAATGTTATGATCTGGTATTAGCAAGCCTAAAGTAGTAGGGAGTGCATAAGTAGGTGTATGAGTGACATATAACTTAATTTAAACCCTTTCGATTTAATAGTAAATGGATGAATCCTAGCCATTCATTTCACATATATAAAGAAAATCTATAAAAGGGTAGAAAAATCTTAAAAACTCTTCAAAAACACAGCAGTTTCTCCCTTCTTACAAAATCTGAACCCTCCCTTTTATTCCCTCTCCTCTATTTTACTTTCACTTAAGCTCTCTCTCTCTCCAAATCCAAAGCCAAAATTTCATTCCTAAACACAAAAACACCTCCTCTTCAACCTAGAGAAAGAATTATAGCAAGGGGAAATCAAGGAATTAAGAAATAAGGTAAGAAAAATTAGGTGTAATTCTATGACTTTGTGAGTTCTAGATGGAATTAGAAGAGGACATTGAGATGAGCATGTAGAGAATAATTAAGAGAAGGGTGTAGTAGATTTTGATTTTTTAAAATTTCAAATTAAACTCATGATTTCCTTTCCTTTATTTTTGACCAAAGAAGAAAAATAAGAAGAAGAGAAGGTCAAGAAAGGAAAGGGGAAGAAAAAGGAATAATAGGAGTTCTTCAAGCTAAATAGAGGTTAGTGGATGTAATTTACCGTTAATTTCACCAATTTTATGGAATTTCTATCAAATATTATATTATGGAACTAAGCTATGTTGCATGGAATAATGAAATAATTTAATCTAGCATGATATAATGTTAAAATAACTTATTAAAAGCTTAAATGAATGGAGGAATTAAAATAAAAAGTAATAAAGTCATGGTGGTCGAATAGGGTTCGTTAAGGTACCTTAGTGAAAATTAGTAGTTAATTGGGTATTTAATGATATTTAATCAATTTAAGGTATGAGAAGAGTAATAATATTCGTTAGAATGAAAAATGATAATTGTACTAATTTTTGAGATAGTTACATAATGTGGAAAGTGATTGAAAATTAATAAATTCTATGTGAAATGGAAATATTTTAATGTATTATATCCTAAAATGAGTATTAAACTACCTATGGTATGATTTTGAAAAAAGAAAAAATTTGTAAAAATAACTTGATGTGGTAGTTGTATGAAGAACATGTGTAATATGGCTTAATTTAATTAAATTCATATGATATTAAACACATAAGAGATGAGTATATGATTAATAAATTTATATGAATGCAAATGAGGTATAAAATGATTAATTTGGTATGATAAAAAAATAATAATAGCGGACATATATATTGAAATATAATAAATAATATTACCTTTAGTGAACAATGGGTAATCCAGGACCTCAAAATAGAATGGCTAGCCATAGGGGTATTATACCGTGGTATTAGTGTGATTTGATTGGAAATGTACAGTGAAATGTGAATTATTGCTTAGCTGGCCAATTATTCAGTGCCTTGAAAAATCGCATCGTACCCTTATTATAAGGTCACTCCAGGAGATTTGTGCTGGGCTGAAGAATTGCATCGTACCCTGGTTGTACGGTCACTCTAGTCTATTGGATTCCTCATCTCGCTTATCCAGTTCAAGGATTTCCACTAGTGTCAACGAAGGGTAAAACTGTAATTTACATATAAACTGGAGAAAAAGAGTAATTACAAATATTTAGATATTATAAACATGAATAAATAATTGATAAAGTGAAGAAAATGAGATTAATAAGTCAAGTAAGGTTAAAACGGTAATTACATGGTAAATTATAGATTAAATGGTAATTTAAAGTCAAAGAGGTGGAAAATGAGGTTAAAATAGTTAATGGGACCAAAAAGGGAAAAATCGTAAATGAAGTGAAATTCAAGGACTAAACTGTAATTTGCTGCCTTTAGAAAATTCCCAAGGGACTAAAACGTAATTAATGCATTAAAATTTCATTAGAAGTTAAAGAAAGTCAACTGAGTCAAAGTTGAGGTCAATTTGGTTAAAATTGAGAAAAAGTCAAGCTTAGGGACTTTATTGGAATTTTTCACATAATTGAGTAAATGAATAAAATTAAATGAGAAAAATAACAATTACGACATTTAAGTGTAGATTATAGCATCAAAAGAATAAATTTTGAATTAAATTGATAAATACAATTTTTAAGTGATAATTTGGTAGTTGTGTCTAAATTGGGTAATAAGATAATTAGGTAAAATTTTATGTAAGTGCATCCACCACTAAGTGACAAGTTTACTTAGTGCGTGGTTTGTTTTAACTGCGCGTAGGGACAAGTACATTGGTTGAAGAAATCCAAAAATGAAGGTATGGCATGACATATATTTTTTAGGAATTAATTGAAGATGAAATCAGAAATATTTTGTATTAATGTAATAGTTATTAGATCTATGTAAACAAATATGGCATGTAAATTAATTAGTATTATATGCTTAATGAAATTGAGATATAGGAATGCATATAAATGTATGCTTAAGTTGTTTTGTGTAGAATTGAGATTTAGAAGTGCTATGATTGTTAATTGGAGTATTAGAGTTGGAGGACAAATATTTTGGGAGTGTATTCTGAAATTTTACAGGTTTGGGTAGCGTGATTATTTAAGTCATCATACTGCTGAAATTTTATTTAAAAGAATAAGTAATTTAATAAGGCTACATAAGTATACACTTGACTTAGGGAGTAGGAAATTATAGTAAAGTAATAAGAAGAATAATAAGAAGTTAATAGAAATAAAATATTAGAAAATTGGGTGAACGTATGGTGTCACATTTAATGGTATCAGAGTGTGGTTTAGCCGATACTAAGATCAGAGTGGATATATGTGATACAGACTGAGAGAAGATGAATAAGCATATGATATATGTATATGCCACATTACTATGATATAAATTCTGGAATTTAAATCTTACCTGTCCCTTGTGTATTTCAATATTGGCCATAGCTTTCGGATCCAAACAAATGGTTGAGTTGATGAGTGATGCTGAGAGTAAGTCCTCAGCCGATCCAGAAATACAGCAGTCGATACCGAGTACTAGATCCCAATAGCCCACTCAGCACACTCTTACACTAGTGCCTCAGGCACCTCTGCCTCTTGCACCAGCAGATTTTATGCAAAATATGGTGGAGTTTTTTCAAAGATTACAGCATCAACAATAGCCACCATCTCAGTCATCTAAAAGATTTATTCTAGAATGGTTAAGAAGGATGGGTGCATAGGATTTTTATGGCAGAGGACAGATTACACCGACGGAAGTTGAAGAATGGTTTAACAAAATTGAAAGATTATTTGACATTACTCACAGCCCACCAGAGGAAAAGTCAGAGGGAGCAGTGGCATTATTTTAGGGTCCAGCTTATGTGTGGTGGGATACAGTCAAATGCCACACCCCACTTGGCAGATCACCTAGGACTATTTTTATCAATAATTTAGGGATAAATATGTGGGTAAAGAATATTTGAAAGCTATGGAAGAGGCCTTCTGGTGACTGCTCCAGCGTAACAGATCAATGCAAGAATATGACAGAGAGTTTGAAAGGCTCAGCTTTTATATGAGAGACTATCGATTCCCACCAGAAAAGATGTGTTATTTATTTGAAAGGGTACTTCATAATGACTTGAGGAGAGTTTTAGCAGTGTGAGAGTACACTAACAGGAAAGAGATAGTGGATGCAGCTATTAAAATGGAAACTATTTAGCAAGAAGAAGTGAATAGATAGGCCCGATTTCAATAGACAAGGTTTTGGAGCAGCAGGTAATGGGTCTAGTAAAAGAGCCAGGGGTTCTACTGCAGTTCCTCCACAGGACTCCATAGTTATCCTAGTAGCGAGTCAACATACCGCAGCTCGGGCAGCCCCTTCTATGACATCAGTGGGTAACGTTCTTACAGGTCAGGGTTTTAATAGTTATAAGGTGCTAGTTTGTGAACACTACAGACGACGGCATCCCAACGAATGCTAGAGACTGATAAGGGCATGTTTGAAGTGTGGATCTCAAGAGTATTTGTTGAGGAATTGTCTGAGAGCTCAGCCTCAGGCTACTACATCAGTTGCTCAGACTCTTACTGGTAGATAGACTACTCTTTCAACCAGAGGTAGAGGTAGAGGAGGACCCAATGGGACTACATCTACACGAGGTAGTGCTCCAACTCCACCAGCTACAGATAGACCTTCGATTGCCAGACATTATGAAGTCAGAGCCCGGGAGGATTAGGACATACCAGATGTGATTGTAGGTAAATTTTATCTGTTTGATGATGTTTTTTATCCACTGATAGATTCTAGGTCTACACATTCTTATTTGAGCACCAGAGTCACATAGGGAAAGGGATTAGAAAAAGCACAATTAGATCGGGATACCTTGGTGAGCAACCCATTGGGTCACAGTGTGGTCGTGAACAAGATATATAGGGATTGCCCCATCTAGATACAACAGGTTACCTTCCCTGCAAATCTGATTGAAATTCCATTCCACGAGTTTGATGTTATCTTGGGAATGGATTGGCTCCATAAGCACCAGGTGATAGTTGACTGTCACTTGAAAAGGATCACCTTAAAGACTCTAAAAAATGAAGAAAACATAGTAGTAGGGGAACGATCTAACTTCCTTGCCAATGTTATCTCAGTTATCGTCGGACACAGATATATGAGAAAAGGATATGCAGCTTAATTGGCTTATATTACTAAAGCTGAAGCTGAGAAGCTAAAAGTTAGTTATGTGCCTACAGTTAGGGACTTCCCTAATATTTTTCTTGAGGAGTTACTAGGATTACCTCCAGAAAGGGAAGTTAAATTTACAATTGATGTATTACCAGGTACAGCACCGATTGCAATGGCTCCTTATCATATAACACCAGTGAAACTAAAAAAATTGAAGATTCAGTTACAAAAATTGTTAGAAAAAGGTTTTATTCGACCAAGTGTTTCTCCCTGGGGAGTTCCAGTATTGTTTTTAAAGAAGAAAGATGGATCTCTTAGATTGTGCAATGATTACAGGAAACTAAAAAATGTCACCATCAAAAGTAAATATATGTTGCCCAAAATTGATGACTTATTTGATCAATTAAAGGGAGCCAACACGTTTTTCAAAGATTGACTTGAGGTCGGGTTACTACCAGCTAGGGGTAAAGGAAGGAGATGATCCCAAGACTGCTTTTCATACCAGGTATGGGCATTATGAATTTGTGGTGATGCTCTTTGGTCTTACTAATGCACCTGCGGCTTTCATGGACTTAATGAATTGCATTTTCCATCCATACCTGGATCAATTTATGGTGGTATTCATTAATGATATCTTAATTTATTCTAAAACACCCCGAGGAGCATGATTAGAATTTGAGAATTGTATTGTAGACATTAAGGGATAAGCATGTATATGCTAAATTCAGCAAATGTTAATTTTGGCTGAATGAAGTTACTTTCATGGCCATATGGTTTCACCAGAGGGAATTAAGGTAGATCATAAAAAAATTGAAGCCATCCTTGAATGGAAGCCACCTATAAATGTTTTCAAAGTTCACAGTTTCCTTGGTTTAGCTGGATATTATAGACGATTTGTAAAGTAATTTTCCACGTTAGTTTCCCCACTCACTAAGTTACTTCAGAAAAATGCCAAGTTTGAGTGAACTGAGAAATGTCAGGCAAGTTTTGAGAAATTGAAGGGTATGTTGACCGAAGCTCTTATCCTTACACATCCTATTTCAGGCAAACCATATGTCATTTATAGTGATACCAATAGGAATGGGTTAGGGTGTGTGCTTATGTAAGAAGGCAAAGTGGTAACATGTGCTTCTAGACAATTAAAACCATATGAAAGAAACTACCCTACCCACGATTTGGAACTTGTAGCTATAGTATTTGCTTTGAAGATATGGAGATATTACTTATATAGGGGGAAGTGTTACATCTATACTGACCATAAAAGCTTGAAATATTTGCCTACACAGAAGGAACTCAACCTGAGATAAAGGAAAAGCTTGGAGCTTATTAAAGATTATGACTGTTTAATCAACTGCCATCCTAGCAAAGCAAATCTAGTAGCTAATGCACTTAGCAGGAAATATTTGATGGCTTTACGAGCTATAAAGGTGAAGTTAGATGTGGCTCAAGATGGAGCACTTGTAGCGAAAATGCAATTAAAACCAAATTTGCTTCAACAAGTGAAAACTGCTTAGAGGCAATATGATAGATTAGCCTCAATTATTTCTCATCCTCAAATAGAAGCGGGTAAAGGTGTTGAATTTTCTCTTGGCCATGACAATTGTCTATATTATAAAGGCAGAGTATGTGTACTAGATGATGTGGAATTAAAGAAAAGTATCTTGAATGAAGCTCATAGTAGTCGTTACACCATGCATCCAAGCAGTAACAAAATGTATCAGGAATTGAAAAAATCTTATTAGTGGCCAGGAATGAAGAGGAACATGTCTAATATGTCAACATGTAAAAGCTAAAAATCAAGTTCCTTCAGGGTTGTTACATCCCATCATCATACTAGAGTGAAAGTGGGAACGAATTACTATGGATTTTGTATTTAGATTGCCACTCACTAGGAAGTAGTATGACTCCATTTGGGTAATAGTGGACAAGATGACTAAGTCAGGTCATTTTCTCCTAGTGAGATTAGACTTTTCCCTATCCAAATTGGCAGAAACATATGTGAATGAGATTGTGAGACTTCATGGTGTACCTATTTTTATAATTTCAGACAAGGATCCACGGTTCACTTTTAAATTCTAGCAAAAACTTTAAAAAGCTTTGGAAACCCATCTGGATTACAGTACAGCTTTCCATCCACAAATAGATGGTCAATCTGAGCAGATGATTCAGATATTGAAAGATATGCTACGATGTTGTGTGCTTGAATTTGGCAGCAGTTGGGAAAGATACCTTCCTTTAGTCGAGTTTGCTTATAACAACAATTATCAGTCTAGCATCGAAATGGCACCATATGAAGCACTATACGGGAGAAAATGCAGAACACCTTTATGTTGGACTAAGTTAAGTGAAAAGAAACTAGTGGGACCTGATTTATCTTTTAATGAAGAACCAGTAAGAATTTTGACACAAAAAATCAAGCAACTACGAAATAAGCAGATTTCATTGGTCAAAGTGCTTTGGACACGCCATAATGTAGAAGAAGCCACTTGGGAATCTGAAGAGATAATGAGGCAATAATATCCGCACTTATTCAATTCAGATAAATTTTGAGGATGGAAGTATTATTTAGAGAGGGAGTACTGTAATGCCCCAAATACTTGCATTTTTTATGTATAGTATGATGTAGAGTTTAAATAATTATCCTAGGATAAATTTCAGAGAAATCGAAGTTAAATAAGGTAGGAAAGTGGAATCTAGTGTAAAGATTAAACGTGCTTGGCCCAGGTAATTCGAGGATGGGTGACCCAGAGAGCAGGTTGGCCTAAAAGTGTTTTTTGAAAGTAGGTATTAAATGGAGTTCAGTGGTACAATCAGAGCCGAAAATGAGCTTATATTGACCCTTAAATAGGACAGAGAAGTGTTTATGCGGTACCGTAAAAAGAGTTGACCAAAAGTTGATCGAACTCTGAAGTAGTGCGCTGGCCTCTAAAAATTATTCTGATTGTATAAATATGTTAGTAATAACCTAAATGGCTTATTGAAAGTGAAAAATAAATGTTCGGGTAATTTCGAAATTTTAGATTTCGAATCAGCTGCATAGGCAGCGAAAGCTAAAAGTATATCGAAATGATATCGAAATGGGCTGAAATTTTAACCATCTGTTCTCGAACATACCATGACATGTGGGGTAAAATTTTAGGGCATTTTGACATGAGGAACAAAAATTTTATATTTAGGGTGTAAAATCGAAATTGGGTTAATCTGAGTGTCAAATTTAGGAATTTTGGTCAAATGAGGACATGAGAGTCATTAACAAAATGTCATGATTTGGTACAAGGAAGCCTAGAGTAGTAGGGAGTGCATAAGTAGGTGCATGAGTAACATATGGCTTAATTTAAAACCTTTGGATTCAATAGTAAATGGATGAAGCCTAGCCATTCATTTAACATATATAAAAGCAACTTATAAAAGGGTAAAAAAATCTAGAAAACTCTTCAAAAACACAGTAGCTTCTCCTTTCTTTCTTGCAAAATTCAAACCCTCCTCTTTGTTCCCTCTCCTCCATTTTTCTTTCACTTAAGCTCTCTCTCTCCAAATCCAAAGCCCAAATTTCATCCCTAGACACAAAACATCTCCTCTTCAACCTAGAAAAATAATTATAGCAAGGGAAAGTCAAAGTATTGAGAAATAAGGTAAGAAAAATTAGGTGTAATTTTATGACTTTATGAGTTCTAGATGGAATTATAGGGGAAAATTGAGATGAGCATATAGAAAATAATTAAGAGAAGGATGTAGTTGCTTTAGATTATTTAAAATTTCAAATTAAACTCATGATTTTCTTTCCTTTATTTTTGGCCAAAAAAGGAAAATAAAAAGAAAAGAAGGCCAAGAAAGGTAAGGGGAAGGAAAAGGAAGAATATGAGTTCTTCAAGCTAAATAGAGGTTAGTGGATGCAATTTACCTTTAATTTCACCAATTTTATGGAATTTCTATAAAATATTACATTATGGAACTAAGCTATGTTGCGTAGAATAATGAAATAATTTAATCGAGCACGATATAATGTCAAAATAACTTATAGTTAATTGGGTATTTAATGATATTTAATCATTAAGGTATGAAAAGAGTAATAATATTCACTAGAATGAAAAATGAAAATTGTACCAATTTTTGAGATAGTTACATAATGTAGAAAGTGATTGAAACTTAATAAATTCTATGTGAAATGGATGTATTTTAATGTATTATATCCTAAAATGAGTATTAAACTACATATGGTATGATTTTGGAGGAAGGAAAAATTTGTAAAAATAACCTGATATGGTGGTCACATGAAGAACATGTGCAATATGGCTTAATTTAATTAAATTCATATGATATTAAACACATAACATATGAGTATATAATTAATAAATTTATATGAATGCAAATGAGGTATCAAATGATTAATTTGGTATGATAAAAAAATAATAATATTGGAAATATATATTGACATATAATAAATAATATTTTCCTTAGTAAACAATGGGTAATCTAGGACCCCAAGATAGAATAGCTAGCTGTAGGGGCATTTACGCTACGGTAGTAGTGTGATTTGATTGGAAATGTATTGTGAAATATGAATTATTGCTTAGCCGTTTCATTATTCAGTGCCTTGGAGAACCGTATCGTACCCTGGCTATACGATCACTCTAGGAAATTTGTGCAATGTATTGGGCTGGAGAACCATATCGTACCTTTGCTGTACAGTCACTCCAATCTATTAGATTCCTTATCTCTCTTATCCAGTTCGAAAATTTTCACTGGTGTCAACCAGGGATAAAACTGTAATTTTACATATAAATTGGAGCAAAAGAGTAATTAAAAATATTTAGATATTATAAATGTTAACAAATAATAGATAAAGTGAGGAAAATGAGATTAATAAGTCAAGTAAGGGTAAAACGGTAATTACATGACAAATTAGGAATTAAATGGTAATTTAAAGTCAAAGAGGTGAAAATGAGGTTAAAATAATTAATTGGACCAAAAAGGGCAAAACTGTAAATGAAGTAAAATTGAAGGACTAAACCATAATTTGCCACCTTTAGAAAATTCTTAAGGGACTAAAACATAATTTATGCATTAAAATTTAATTAGAAGTCAAAGAAAGTCAAATTGAGTCAAAGTTGAGGTCAATTTGGTTAAAATTGAGAAAAAGTCAAACTTAGGGACTTAATTTGAATTTTCCACATAATTGAGTAAATGAAGAAAATTAAATGAGAAAAATAACTATTGCGGCATTTAAGAGTAGATTATAGCATCAAAAGAATAAATTTGAATTAAATTGATAAATAAAATTTTTAAGTGATAATTTGGTAATTATGTGTAAATTGGGTAATAAGATAGGTGAAATTTTATGTGTGTATCCACCACTAAGCGACAAGTTTGCTTAGCGCGTGGTTTGTTTTAACTTCAAGCAAGGACAGGTACATTTGTTGAAGAAATCCAAAAATTAAGGTGTGGCATGACATATATTTTTTAGGAATTAATTGAAGATGAAATTAGAAATATTTTGTATTAATGTAAGAGTTATTAGATCTATGTAAACAAATATGGCATGTAAATTAATTAGTATTATATGCTTAGTGAAATTGAGATATATGAATGCATATAAATGTAAGCTTGAGTTAGTTTGTGTGGAATTGAGATTTAGAAGTGTTGTGATTTTTAATTGGAGTATTGGAGTTGGAGGACAAATATTATGGGAGTGTATTCTAAATTTTTACAAGTTTGGGTAGCGTGATTATTTAAGCCGTCATGCTGCCGAAATTTTATTTAAAGCAATAAGTAATTTAATAAGGCTACATAAGTATACACTTGACTTAGGGAGTAGGAAATTATAATAAAGTCATAAGAAGAATAATTGTAACGTCGTCGAATCAGAACCGCTGGCACGATATTGTCCGCTTTGAGCCTCGACCCTTACGATTTTATTTTTGAGTCACCCCAAAAGGCCTCGTGCTAGGGAGAGGTATCAACATCCTTATAAGGGCTAAAATTAATCTCACAAATATTTATTTAATTTTCATAAATTCTACAAAAATTCATGGATCTCAAATTTCATTTCTACTGTCATTATAAGGCTTAAATTCATTAAAATCAAACAAATACACATCATTTTTCCTTGAAGAATCATTAGGCCAAAACATAAAGTCTATCATAAATATGCTTTTAAATTTATTTTAGCTTCCTAATAGGCATAATTAAGGTCTAATTACACTATTTTAATACCAATTTCAATTATACACATTTCTATTAAATTTTCCTTAATAAACCTTAAGGAAAATCATACAAATTTTAGGAAAATAAAAGGATTTATTAATCACTAACATTTTTTTCTTGCTTAGCCTTGCCTAGACTTCATTTCCTTTGCCTTTAACCTTAGCAATTTGATCTTCCTCTTCAAATCCTTTAATGGTCGAAATTAATGTGAATTAATGCATAATTTGATGATAAAGTGGTGAATTATTATGAAATAATTCACAGACTATGCAAAAAAGGCTGAAAAAGACTAACGAAAAATTTAATGTATTGAAAAAGTATTGAAAAGAGTGAAAAATTGAACTGAGTGATAGAAATCTATTGGGTTCAGATTTGATCCACGACTCTAAGGAGAAAGTACAGATTATTAAAGCTAGGTTGAAAAAAGCTATGGATTACCAGAAGTCTTATGCTGAACCGAAAATAAGAGATATAGAGTTTCAAGTCGGAGATAAAGTAATAGAAAAAGTCAATTGACAAATTTTCTGCAATGAAAGCTTATTGGTATTGTCAAAAAGATAATTGAAAGCAAATGAAATTAAGTATAATAGTACCCTTAGAAATAGTCAGGCAGTAAAAATTAGTTCAGAATATAATTGGCTGGCTATGGAGTCATTTGTACCGCGGTGCAAATCATGGCGACTTACTTTGCTATGGGTAAGATTATTGATCTCTATAGCTTTTATTTGTTTTTGATATCTGTTCTATGAGAATATGTCTCTTGGGGGTCATTTTTTTATCTGTTGTGGCTCGGTGGGGTCCACATCCCATGTATCAGATCTAAGAGTTTTTGTTGGTATTGGACTAGGGGCATATTAAAAGAAAACTATTAAAAATGTAAAAATAAAGTGAAATGTAACAATAAAAGGTAAAAAATAACCTAATTGAAAGAAAATAAAAAGTTTGGGGGCAAAACGGTAATTTTTCCAAAAAGTGCAAATAATGAGTAAAAGTAAATAAGAATTGCCATAGTCAGTCAAAGGCTCCCATATACGAGTAGATTCAGTCAAAAGATCCCACATTGATTGGAGAGGAGAACGAAGTAGTCCTTATAAAGCTATGGATACCTCTCCCTTGTAGACACATTTTAAAACAGTGAGGGCTAAGGCCCAAAGCAGACAATAACTGCAAGCTGCTGATCGAGGATGTTATAGTTGGTATCAGAGTCAGTGCCGAATCGGTGTGTCGATGAAGGCGCTAAGCTCGGTGTATCAATGAGGGCGTCGAGCCTTTTAAGGGGGGTGGAGTCTGTCAAAGGGTTCCACATACGAGTGGATTCAGTCAAAGGATCCCACATCGGTTAGAGAGGAGAATGACGTAGTCCTTATAAGGCTATGGATACCTCTCCCTTATAGATACGTTTTAAAATCGTGAGGGCCAAGGCCCAAAGCAAACAATATCTGCAAGCAACTGATCGGGGACGTTACAATAATAATGAAATGATAATAAGAAATTAATAGAAATAAAATATTAAAAAATTGAGTGAACGTAGGGTGTCACGGTTATTGTGAATATAATTTATTGAGTACCCTTGCTATCTAATTCTAAAGAAAAAGCTAGCCTT
This sequence comes from Excoecaria agallocha, assembly GCA_037975025.1. NCBI lineage: Eukaryota > Viridiplantae > Streptophyta > Magnoliopsida > Malpighiales > Euphorbiaceae > Excoecaria > Excoecaria agallocha. The sequence goes on along the minus strand of CM075809.1, from coordinate 65,231,797 downwards.
GTAATTTCATAAAAAAAAAGACACAAAGAAATAAATAAGATTTTGAAGAAGCAAGTTAGCATGGTATAGTAAGTTTTTAAGTGTTGGCTATCTTCAATAGAGAGGGAATTGGACTTGTGCAAGAATATTTGATTGAATGAAGTTATGTTTTAAAGAATATCGCAATTGTTTGTTTGTGCATGTTGTATTTAACAATTTTTATAATTAACATAAAAATATCTTAGACACAAAGTACAAATTAAAAAAAAGCAATAAAAATAGAGAATAAACAGATAGATAATAATGACTAAAAATGATGCTCGGTAATCTAATCCTCCTTATTCCCAATGTAAGATTCATTTTAACATAAAATTTATATATCTTAGATGTCGAAAACCTATCTAAACCCCTAGTTTTCCATTCCAGAGCTAACTATTCTAACTACTAGACTTTCCATTCCGAAGCCAACCGAATAGCTATCATAAGCGTGAGTCCTAAGGCCTAGATATGGATTAGTTTCTCATTCTAGAACTAACAAACCCAATACCCATTCATTTTCCTATCTATTTTCGGATCTACAAAACATAAACCCTAGAACTAATAGCCCTTATTTCGAAATCGCCATCAAAACTACTGAACATGTGTGTAAAAATAGAACATGCACGATACAACAATTAAATAAGCATAAATCCATAAACTTGAATAAGATTAATAGCATAAATACATGAATAACATCCATATCAAGTTAGGCATAAGGGAAAAGAAACATCTGAAAATATATTTAAGCAAAATAAGTTCAAAGTCTTACATGGTTATGGGGATTCAAAGATCCCCAAGCAACTATACAAATACTCGTTAAGCATGATGAAAATAACAAAGAAAAGGAAAGAGGAAACTCTTAAACCCATTATAGATTGTAGATTTGAGGTTGAAGTTGCTTCCTCTCTTCTTCTCCAAGATAGAACTTGACTAAATATAAACTATACTTTATAACTTAAGCTAAATTATGGTGTTTGCTGTATTGTATATGTAAATGCTAAGTAAAGATGTAATGTTTACAAGTCTATAACCTAAAAATAAAAAGAACTACATCCTACTTATAAAAGCTTAAAACCCTATAGAAAACTCTCTAAAAAGAACTTAAAAACTCCTTTTTTAAAACAAGATAAATTACAGCTTTTATAGCATCTTCCCGAGGGTCACATCGGAGACACTTTAGTGTCAGCCGTGTCTAATTAGTTAAAATAGTACTATAGCCCTAGCACGCAACTGAGATACTTTAGTCTTGGTCATGCTTATCCTTCTTGACCGAATCATCCTCAAACTCTGTATTAGACATGACAGAGACAAATTATCTCAGCCATGCTTTTTGATGAAATGGTGCATTTTGGGATTTCTGCAATGCACACGGCTGACAAACTTTAGTCTCTACCATGTGCATAATAACTTTTCTGTACAAAAGTCAAAATTGCACTATTAAAAGCACTAATACTTTATAAATCTTAACATTATTCTATTTGGCATAAAAAGAGAAATTTAACACTTAAAACATGAAAACAAGCAAAACATGACATAAACATAAAAAATACGCCGTAAATAAATAATTTATCAGAGTTATCAAATACCCCACAATTAGCTTTTGTTCGCCTTCGAGCAAGTAAATGGATCATATTCCTGCATCCTCAAACCATATTCATGCATACTCAAACTTAAAGAGAGAAATCACAAATTCAAAAAGAGCTAAACAACACTACAATAGAAGTCACTAACCGTCATCACAAACCGAAAAGAATTCAAAGTAAGCCATACTAGCTAGTCTCCTTGTAACACCCTTATCTGAACAATCTTTTTCGATACAGAACTAAGCGGTAAGCTAGAAATCTTTTTTTAACCAAAATTAATCCATTGACTGCCAATACTTATACACTATTCAAATTTATACATTTAACTTATCAACTTATAACCGTTTGAAATACTATTCATTTTATCAAACATTCGGCAGCATAACGACTAGGAACTTACTAGCCTCCTGAAAAACCAAAAAAACCACAGTCTCTCAGAGACACAACAGTTTATAACAGTAAACATAATCACATCCAAATATTTACTCATAGATCGAACATACCTATTCTAAATCATTGACTGGCAAACACATAATTGCAAAATAACAATATTAATTATTCCATCAAACGGTAGTTTAAATACAGTCCAATTCTTTAATTCTACTATCTAAGTATATACATGCCAAAATACTAAAATAATCATGACTGACTATTCCCCATCAATCTCTACTTCACTATGTACCATGCTCCCGTAACACTTTCGAACCTGCACACAGTAAACACTACATCCTGAGCACTAATTATGCTCAGTGGTGACTATTAATCGAAGAATTTTCCCAAAATAGTATAATTACATTAATTACACTAAAAATCATTTTGGACTTATTAAAATCTCTTTTAACATTGTTAACAATATTTAATTGAAACTTATTACTTTGGTCTTAAACTTTTCAATTTATTACCAAAAATACCTTTTTGTTTTTTTTGTAATTTCAATTATAAATTTTGGCATTACTCTTCTTTTTTTTTACTTTTACTTAACTTTTGGCGCATAGCTTGTTAATTATACTTAACTTTGACTTTTTAAGCAGAATTTCTTATTTAGTTAGTCCGGTACAATTATTATTTCGTTTGGCATTTTACTCTATTTATTGCCATTATTATGGCAAACTTCAGTTTAATTCTCGATTTTTCACTTAATTACACAATTTTTCTTTTTATCCTTAAATTATAGTTTTAACATTAGTTCATTTATTTCCACTTTGACTCTTTAATTATTTTTCAAAATACAATTATTAATATTTTTAATATTTAATGCCACGTAATATCATTACATTGGCAACTTTGTAATTAAGTCTTTGTTGTTTCATTTTATTACAAAAAGGTCCTTTTTGCATTCTTTATTGCAAATTTGTCATAACTTGATTATTTTTTTACTTTTTAGTTGACTTTTAGCTTACAAAAGTTTGTTCGATCTTTAGCTAAACTCTTTGTACAATATTTCACATTTAATCTATAATTTCTTGAATCATTACGGTATTGTTACTTTTGGATTTTTAATTACAATTTTAGCTTTATTTTACCAATTTTTATTTTCAAAGTAATAATTGTTACACAATATACCAATTGGTCCTTATTTTGACTTTTTCATGTAAAATTACGTTTTAGTTTTTTTTCTTTATAAAAGCATATTTTTGGATTGTTCGATCGTTAAATTACCATTTTACCCTTGTAAAATATTTTCTTTTTATTTTTACTCATTAAATATAATTTTTTAAGAAAATTAAATTTTTGCTCCAAAACTTTTTTTTATTTCTTTCAATTAGATCCTTTTTCTCTTTTGATTTTTATTTTTAGCTTACTTTTTTGAAATTCTAATTTATTCTTATCAATATGCTCCTAGTACAATTTGACAGGAACTCTCGGATAGAATATACGGGATGTGGACCCCACAAGACCACAACAGAATGAGAAATGACCCCAAATAATCATTTCTCATAGAACATATGACAGTACGTATGACAGATACTATGGAGATCAGAGATGCTACCATAGCAAAGCAAGTTGCCATGACTCCCATTGCGGTATAAGATGTCCCTATGGCTAGCCAATTATATCTTAAGCAAGACTTTTATTGCCTGACTATTGCTAAGGGCAAAAATCACTTTCGTTCAAAATATTTTTCAACTTTAAACAATTACAAATACTTTTTTAGTCAGTGCATTTTTTTCAATTAATCTTTTTAGTACTTTTTCAGAATCTTACACACAGATTATGAATTATGATATCATAATTCACCACGATCACTTTACATTTTACACCTTTCAATGTCTTTTCATTTCATTACTTTAGCCAGTACTTATTTCAGTACTTTTTATACACTGTGTGAATTATATCATTATAATCCACCATTTCTTGGCAAATTTATGAATTATTTCTTAATAATTCAATATTTTGACTTTAGGTTTCATTTTATTTTTAACTTTTAACAATTTTCTTACTTTTTCTGTACAGAATTATGATCGTTCAGAATATTCTATATTTTTATATGATTTGTGAATTATTTTATAATAATTCACCATTATATTATCGATTTACGAATTATTTCTTAATAATTCATTTCGATCATTTTATGCATTATACTTTTTATGGTCTTTTTATTTTAATAAATTAGCCAGTCACTTATTTCATTAATTTTGGACAGTTTACGAATTATATCAATATAATTCATTATTTTTCACTTTAATTACAATTTATAACTCAATAATTCAATACTTTATTTTATACGTATTTAAATATTTCTTCAAAAATATTTAAATAAATTCCATAAATTCTATATAAATGCATAAAAATATTATTTACTCATTTCATGCATTATTTCACAAAAATTCACTCTTTTTCACTAATATATAACTAATTAATTAGTCTAAAAATATTCTAATAAATTTCATAAATTTTTTAAAAATTAATGGATAATATATTTCATATTTATCATCATTCTATGGCTTAATTTCATTAAAATACTTAATATACACATTTTTTCCTTTAAACGTGAAATTCAGCCAACACAATAATTATACTTTAAAAATTCTTTTAAATTTATTTAAGCTCCCTACTATACTTAATCAAAGTCCAATTACACTTTTCTAGCACAAATTTCAATTATACATATTTTTATTAAATTCTTTCTTATAAACCCTAAAGGAAAACCATAAAATTTATAGGGAAACAATAAGATTTGATAGTAACTAACCATTTTTTCCATGCTTAACCTTTCTTGGGCTTCTTGTTCATGCCTTAAGCCTTAGCAAAACATATATCATCATTAGAATCTTCACATGGACGAAATCTTCACCATTAAAATCACCAAGATAATAACATTTTAGCTCAAATAAACCTAAAAAATGGACTCTAGATACCCAAAACTAGTAGTATGTACCTTAGAACAAAATTAAAACTAACAATTTCTCTTACCTCATTTTGACCTCCAAGATTTTTTCACTTGTTTTCTCTTGCTTATCTCCTAATAATCCTTGATTTGAGATCAGATCTAGCAACTAGAGAAGCTGAAGAACATTTCTTGTGTTTGAATCAAAGGGAAAAAGTGAAGAAAAAAGGAAGAAATTTTGAGAGAAAAGTGAAATGAAGCTTTCGGCCAACAATGGAGGAGGAAGCTACTGAAACGGAAGAGAAGCCACAAAATTTGCTATGCAATTCTCCCTTTTATAGCACTCTCAAAGGGCTTGGGCTCGGACTTGGGTTAATGGGCTTGAATTAATTAACCAAAGCCCATTAACTATCCAATAAGCAATCTTAATTAATTTCTCCCACTTTTCAATTTCAAATCACTCCAAAATTAATTTCATAATCTTCATCACATTAAAAATAGGCTGTACACAAAATTTTAGACCAATCGGAGTTCATTTTTTATCTGATTCGATTAAATCGGTCAGATTCAAAAATACCGATTTGACCAAAAATTTTACTTTTTGCAACCAAAATAATATACACATTATTTTAGGCATATTTGTAATTTTTGGTAATTTTTTTAAACTTTATTTAATATTTTTAAAGCTTCGATCAAATCTACGGTTGATCGGTTACTATTTAAACCTAAATCATTATTTTCTCCTACTTATTTCCAAATATAATTTTAAAATTATGAAAATATATTCATTAGGTTTTCTGAATATTTTTGGATAAATCAAAAACTATTTTTCGATCTATGCCACTTTTACCAGTCCGATAGTTTGATTTTTCGCATCACTGAAAAATTAATTTTTCCTTACCATAAGATTTTACATCTCATTTAATGTAGATATGAAAATTATAATAATTTTTAGAGATCATTAGCTATTTTTTTAAGTCTCAGATAAACTTTCAGTTAACGAAGCACTATTTTAACTGAAACCGTGGCTTTTTTCTTATTTTTAACTTTTGGAGGCCTATTTGACCTCAAATTCACTTCAAAATTTAACCCCAAACTACCTGTGATCCATATTTTTCGATGATCTAATAAAATATTTTTCACCTCCGGATGTATTTTTCAGCCCGGAATATACTATTCACTATCAGAAAATACTGTTTACGGCTAACCCGGTGTTCAGGCCATTACACTCCTAGTGTGTGTGTGTTAGGCCTAAATGGTAACTTCTACATTCTAAAACTCCAGTGTAATTCGACAATTGAGAAAAGAATTCATATGCAAAATTTTACATACTAGATTTCACCTTTGAAACTCTAGTACAAATTGTTATATGAATTGTACATAAATTTTTATGCACTAGAGAAGGTATATTTTTAGTTGATTATGTACATGTGCAAATGGAATAATATAAGGACAGTCTTAATATATGAAATGAACATAAACACGGTATTGCTTGCAAATAGAGTTTAATTGTGGATAGATAAGCACATATAGGGATTATTGCAGCTGCCATAGTTTATCTCGAATGGGTTTAAAGTATAGTTGATCTCGTTTGGATCATGAACAACCTTGTTTAGGTTGTTAGCCAACCATCTGGGTTTGTTTGATCGATCTATAGTATAATTAACCCTGTTTGGCTTTATCGATTTGATATCTTTGGATATCCACCATTTTGATACCTTTAGGTATCCACTATTCCCGTTATCCACCATTTTTGAATGATTTAATATGAAAGAGTAGATAGACAACCCCACTTATAAGAATCGATCTTTTAGCAAAAGTATGTGTCCTAAGATGAAAGAGCAGATAGAACATATGAAAAACGGTCCGTATGCCAGTGCCGTGTGAAGTTTGATGTATGCAATATTATGTACCAGAGCTGATATATGCTATGCTATGAGCATGGTAAGTAGATATTAATCCAACCTAAGTGAAGCACATTGAAAGGTGATAAAAAGGATACTTAATTACCTCAAAGATACCGTAGATTATTCTCTCTATTTTTAAGGAAAGGATATGCATTTGAGAGGATATATTGATTGGGGAGAAGATGTGGATAAGAAGAAATCCACATCAAGTTATATATTCTTACTAGGCAAAGGTACCATT